>CM076257.1:11738262-12295762 GCA_038380765.1 Odontothrips loti | reverse complement strand
CGCGTTAGAACTCTTTCGTTCTCGGCGTGTGGTAAATCCAGCGTTAGATAGAGGAGCCAGGCGCAAAGGTTGCGTGAGAGGAGAATAAGAATCTCGAGTGAAAATGGTTGCAGATGCGGACACGCCGGGCCGTGCCGCTGTGCCGTGCCATTCCGCTCCGCTGCTTCCCGCGGTGCCGACACACACACACACACACACACACACACACACACACACACACACACACACATTTCATTTATATATCAAACGGAGGCAGACCGCACTCAGTGTGCGGTGATGCTGTGTAGCTGCAGCCACCGCCACGACCTGCTATGCTGCTGGATATGAAACAAGACGTAATTAGAGAAATCTGCAATTATTCAGCTTTGTGCAAGTCAGAGATGCGGGGGGCCCTCGCAAAAGACTGCGTTTGTGTGTGTGTGTGTGTCTGGTTTTTTTTTTGGTTTGTTTTTAAATATCTTTGTAGTACCCTCTGAGTTTCTTCCCGGCCTCTTTTTCGCGTGCATCAGCCTGACTTTTACACCGCACTCACTGCATCAATATTCGGCCCCAAAAATATATGGCCCCTCTTTGTACGTAGTTGGACAAACAGAGAGGTTTATGTACTTCACTCTCATCACACTGTCCGACTCTCACATTCCGCTCGTATTTTTATTTTTATTTTTTTGTGGATTTACGAGTGTTCTAAACTGGTGGTGCTGACTCAAGTGCGAGTATTAGATATGATTGGAATTGACCCGAGGGGAGTGGGGGGAGGAGAGGGGGGGCAAAGTCTGATGGTCAGCACTATCCGTGATTTATGAACGGCCCCCGCCCGCCGCCCCCGGCCCGCCCCCGGCCCGCCTCCAGGTACGCGGCCAGCGATATGACGAGGCACTCTGCCGTGTCCAAGGTTGCCGCCGTCGCCGCCGCCGAGGGCCTGACCCGCAGGGGCGGCGGGGGCGGCGGGGGCCGCAGGCCATCACCCGACCGCTTTTTGCCTTCGGGGTCGGCCTTGATTCCGTCTCAGTGCGCTCTCTCTCTCTCTCTCTCTCTCTCTCTCTCTCTCTCTCTCTCTCTCTCTCTCTCTCTCTCTCTCTCTCTCTCTCTCTCTCTCTCTCTCTCTCTCTCTCTCCGTCCCTCTCTCTCTCCAGCTTCCCACTCCGTCCCAGGCCGTCAGCGCCGTGGAGGGTAGGCAATATTATGGGCGCGGTGCTCCGGAGCGCGCCGGGTCTGCCTACCTCCCGGGCTGCTCGCCGCCTGTACTTCTGGTTCTGGCCTAGACTGTACCGGCAGCGGCGGCGGCCCCCAGGAGTTCTTGTGTTGCGCCTCGCTTGTACTTCTGGGCCCGACTGTACCGGTAGCGGCGCGGCCCCGCGCGGCTGCAGCGGCAGCAACAGGAGCAGCAGCAGCAGCAGCAGCAGCAGCAGCAACAGCAGCAGCAGCAGCAGCAGCAGCAGCAGTAGCAGCAGCAGCAGCAACAGCAGCAGCAGCAGCAGCAGCAGCAGCAACAGCAGCAGCAGCTCGCCTCTTCGCGGAGCGGTTGTTTCCGAGCAGTAATGCCCCGGGGCGCGCCTTTGTTGTAGGCCTGTCTGTCTGTCTGCCTGTCTGTCTGTCCGCCCGTCTGTCTATCCGTCTGGATCTGGTCTTGTCTTCAGGAACAGAGCCCCCCCCCCCTCCCCAACACCGTACACGCCCCTGTAGAGATCGGCCAACCCAGACACCAGGACCCTGCTTGGAGTGGGAAGGGGAAATAAGAGAGGAAGATAGAGGGAGAGAGAGAGAAAGAGAGAAAGAGAGAGAGAGAGAGAGAGAGAGAGAGAGAGAGAGAGAGAGAGAGAGAGAGAGAGAGAGAGAGAGAGAGAGAGAGTGAGAGAGAGAGAGAGAGCTTTGCGTGTTTAATGGCGAGCGGAGGGCTTGGCTTTGGCTTGTCGCGCAGCTACGCTCGACTTGGACTCGCTCCGCCAGGTAATCCTCTGTGTGTGTGTGTGTGTTTGTGAGTGTGTGTGTGTGTGTGTGTGTGTGTGTGCCCCTTACGGCCGGCCCGCTATGCCGCGCTACGCCGCCGCTGCGACACGAGATTGCTTCTGACTCACGACGGCTGCCATTTCCGTTGCAACGGGCGGCGCGAGCGAGATGAGTCGGGGGCAGGGCGGGGGCAGGGCGGGGCGGGCAGGTAAAGGTGTGGGGAGAATGACGTCACCGCGCCGGCGCCGGGAGCGGAGCAGCGGAGGAAAGAAAGAGGTGGATCCCAGATGAGGGGATGATATGAGTGTCTCTCTCTCTCTCTCTCTCTCTCGGTCCTGGCCGCGGAGGAGGAGTGATCCCTCGGCCCTCGGCAGGAAGTACCATGCCCGCGGCCAAGTGGTCGGACAACCTTAAAAAAAAGCTATACCGATAATACTCGCACCACCAGTCAGCAAACACTCGCAAATCCCCCCCCCCCCCCACTCACACACACACCAAAAAAAAAAAGGCAGGGCGTTTCGCTCCCGCAGCAAACTTTCTGCTGAACCAACAAAATGTTAGCTCTCGCAACCAAATTCAACACTTTGTCCTGAAATCAACAAAAAAAAGTGTAGTTGGGAATTAGTTTTTTTTTTTTTTTTTGCGTGGTTATTGCTTCGGACGATGCTTGGCTCTACTTGTGCCCCTGGCTGCCCTGGCTGGCTGCCGCGCCCACCTATATGGGCCGGGAAGCCGCTCCAACGAGTTGCCATAAAAGGCGTTGTGCCCCCGCGACGCCGTGCAGCTTGCGCCGCCTGACCACTCCGGCCCCGGAGGAGAGGAGGATGAGGAGGGGAAGAGGAGGATGAGGAGGGGAAGAGGAGGAGAAGGAGAGGAAGAGGAGACGGCACGCCGAGCCGCGCTGCACATCTGGTGCTGGCCGCCGCTGCAACCTCAATCCGCGCTTGAAGCCTGGCGGTGGCGGCGGTGGTGGTGGCGGTGATGGCCAACAAACCCGCCGCGCTGCCGTGTGAAAACTAACTGTGTCTGTCCGAGCGGCAGCAGCGGCAGCAGCGGCAGCAGCGGCAGCAGCGGCAGCAGCGGCAGCAGCGGCAGCAGCGGCAGCCCGTGTGCCGCCACGGCCAGCACAGAAGGCACAAAAAAAAAAAAAAAAAGAAAGAATTCCGCGCGCTCGCGTTTTGTGGCCGCGGCGCCGCGCTGTGCTAAATCGCTATGGGAGACTCCCACGCCACGCGGCCTGGCAGCAGTCACAGGGCAGAGCGACCAGGGCGCCGCAGAGGTTATGCCCCCCGCACCAGCTAGAGAGTACACTCCCTGCCAAAAACTGGGAGGACGTTCGGATGTGTGCACGCACGCGAGCGCGCGCACACACACACACACACACACACACACACACACACACACGTGCGAGACCCCGCAAATCGCAGACGGCGACGCCGCTGAGCGCCTGCGAGCTGCAGGGTAGGCCAGGCCGCACGACACGCGAGCATGCAGAGGTTTTGGGCTGCCTACCCACCAGGCGTCAGGTGCGCCAAGACTGGCCAGAACATACAGGTTTATTGCACTATTATTGCGCGACAATGTCATGATCCCTGGGGCGGTGACAGTGAGCCCAAAGCGGTGCATTGCTGCGCCGCCCAGCCAGTCTAAATAACCTGAGCGGGCCCGGTGGTTGGGCGGCTTCCTGGCCGCTTTAGTCCCGAATCGATACATATTGTCTCTACACGCCATCGATTGTCCGAGAGTTGGCAGCGCTCACCCCGCCGCTTCTCCTCCTCTGCAGTGTTAATGATTGATTTCCGATCGGAGAGACATGACTGACAGGTGCGCTTCCACTCTGCCTCCCCCCCCCCCCCCCCCCCAGGGGTCAATACGCCCCTGGGCCGCGGCCAACCGCTGCTGCTGCTGCTGCTGCTGCTGCTGCGGTGTTGGCGGCAGTCCATCACGGCTGCAGCCGCCGCAGCACACACAGCCGTGACGCCCCCGGCACACTCCGGCCGCGTGACACCTCGCCGCCGCCCACCGCGTTACACCGTGTTACACCGCGTTACACTGCGTTACACGTCACGCCGCCCCCACAAATTAGCTGCGTGACAGCCAACCGACCCGCATTTCCATTAACGTGACTTGAAAGTAACGGAAGCCGGAAGAAATCCCCCCCACCAAAAAAAAAAAAAAAAACGTATCCATCTTCTAGACCGGAAACTGGGTCGACAGCCGATATGAGAAACTTGAATGGCATGATTTCGGGTGGATTTGCGCGGTGTGACTTTCTCACCCTGCTGCACACTCACCGCCGTATGCACCGCATGCACATGCGTCACCTGGCGCACGGCCGCGCCCCGCTCCGCACGGCACTCGGATTCTCATATCTGATCTCCCCCCCCCCCTTTCCACTCAGCGGGTTCGGTTTCTGCCGCCGTGGCTTCCGCCTCGTCAGAGGCCTTGGCAGGCCTCGGCTGGGATGAGCCGCACGCCCGCCCCGCCCCGCCCCGCCCCGCCCCGCCCCGCCCCGCCCCGCCCCGCCCCGCCCCGCCCCGCCCCGCCCCGCACCGCCCCGCACCGCCCCGCACCGCCCCGCACCGCACCGCACCGCACCGCACCGCACCCTCCTCAGGGTTGCCGCTGACGAAGGCATCGTCAGCATTCTGAGTTTGCGTGTTTGCGTGCGGGGCGCAGCGTAAACGACAGACTGTTGCGCGCTCTTCTTGCTTGCCTTGCGGTGGTGGTGGTGGTGGTGGTAGTAGTGGGGAGACATCGGGAATCTGACCTTTTTCAGTTTTTGTGAAATTGGTTGTTTTGCTGCTGCTGCCTTTTCTGACCACTTTCCAATTGTTTTTTGTTCTTGTTTTCTATCCTGGAGCTCACATTTTCACAGCAGAGCCAAAGTTCTGAAAGCACAGCCTCTTCAAGTCGTCCCTTTGTCGCCTGAACATAAATACTAGAGGTTTCCAGCAAGGCTCAGAATCGGAAGCTGAAGAGCAAAACCACTTCCACATCGGAAACTCTCAAAGCAGGGATGAGAAATATCGAGGCATAAGAGGCCTCGTCAAATATGGGAACTAACCTCCAAATTCACTCAAAACGCCATTCAAGTTTCTCATACCTGCCCTTGAGAGTTTACCGGTCTGGGATCGTTTTTGTTCTTCAGCTTCCGTTTACAAAGTATCATTGGAAACCTCTATCGGTCTACGACGATGGTGACCTTTGACGATTGCCGGCCGTGCCTCTGGCTGCTGCTCTGGCTGCTCTAATCTGTCGCTGAGCCTAATCAAGCAGCGAACGCCTGCTGTGCCGAGATTAGACACATTATCAGCGCGCAAAGGTGACTGGGACCAGAGCCGGTCTTGTCAACGAGTGCTCACCGAGTGTCACCGAGTGTCACCGAGTGTCACCGAGTGTCACCGAGTGTCACCGAGTGTCACCGAGTGTCACCGAGTGTCACCGAGTGTCACCGAGTGTCACCGAGTGTCACCGAGTGTCACCCCGGCTCATTGCGAGTTGGCGCTGCCGCGGGTCGTGGTTCGTGGACGGCCCCGAGCGGGGGGGGGGGGGGGCTCAGATAACATCGTGCCGTACAACAGCGCAGCGCCCACATACTGCCTCTCTCGGCCGCGTACAGTCCGAGGCAGAAGTGGAGTTGCGTGTGGCTCTGGTGTGGAGCGTACCTCCGCTGACCGCAGCCGCCACGTCTGCTGCTGCTGCTGCTGCTGCTGCTGCTGCTGCTGCTGCTGCTGCTGCTGCTGCTGCTGCTGCTGCTGCTGCTGCTGCTGCTGCTGCTGCTGCTGCTGCTGCTGCTGCTGCTGCTGCTGCTGCTGCTGCTGCTGCTGCTGCTGCTGCTGCTGCTGCTGCTGCTGCTGCTGCGCGGGCTGTAAATCGTCGGACGTATACGGGGCCGTTGCGGCGGTGGCAGCGGCGGCAGCGGCGGCTCACCTTTCTTGGCACCGCCCTGCCGGCCCTGCCTACCTGGCAGCGAGCTGGCAGCGGGCTGGCAGCGAGCCTCGCCTCGCTGGAGACCAGAAGTGGAGCCCGTAAATAACCCGGACTCTTTGCCTCCCGGTGTACTGCTGCTGCCTCCTATTGCCTGCTCTCTTGCCTCCTATCCTATCCGCGGCCCGGCTCGGCTCGCTTGGTTGCGGCTGGAGCAGCAAGAAGATGGAGGAGGAGGAGGAGGAGAAGAAGAAGGCTTTAGGCTTTACTACACCACCTGGTGGTCGGTGGTGGTGTCCGACCTGGTCGAATGGCCGAGCCAGGCCGAGCAGAGCAGAGCACCGAGCGAGTGAGCGACACAGCCAATGGGAGTTTCCCCACTTGGTGAGTCTTTCTCTTTCTCTCTTTCCCCCCTCTCTCTCTCTCTCTCTCTCTCTCTCTCTCTCTCTCTCTCTCTCTCTCTCTCTCTCTCTCTCTCTCTCTCTCTCGGCGTGGGCTCTGATGTCCCGCTGTTCCATGCAGCAGCAACCGATCGATGTTGGGGGGGGGGGGCTGCATAATGCATCCCGGGAGAGGGGCTTGCAGATGCACCCTCCTCTAATATAGGCATTTTCCCCAAACTCGCTAAGATGTTAGGCTGTTGTTGTTGTTTTTTTAGGAGGACGCAATTATTTTCTTGACCTGCCCCCGATTTTTTTTTCTTATGTACCCGCACTTACCGTCCCTTGCGGGGGGCGGGGGCTTCGTCCACTGGCCTGCCCCGGCCGGGGACACCCGACGGCAGTAATGTCGTTTAGAGTTGACCTCCATCCTCATCGGCCCCCACCAGAAACCCATTTAGGGGCCGGAAAGGACGCGTACCCCCCCCCCCCCCCCCGAACCAGTTGCTGGACACGGCGGGCTGGAGCTGGAATGGTCGTGCTGGCTGAGCAGCCGACGGGGCGAGCCGAGTCTGGCTGCCAACTGGTATAAATCCCGCCGCCATGTCAGCGGCCCGACTTCTAACCGGATCGGCCTGTGTGCTTCAGCCGGGGGGGGGGGGGGCTGGACCGGCCCCCGGCTGCCCCCGGCTGCCCCCGGCTGCCCCCGGCTGCCCCCGGCTGCCCCCGGCTGCCCCCGGCCCGCACCGCTGCTGTCGCACCAGGCCGGCCGGCCCAGACCGCCACCGCCCCAAGAGAGGAAACTACGGTGAAAATTACATGCGGCAACAACTCTGGGAATGGTCGGGGCTGTTGAGAAAGTGCCGCCGACATGAGCCGTCGCCGCCCACGCTGTGTGCGTGTGCATGTGCGTGTGTGCGTGCGTGCGTGTGCGTTCTGCATTGACAACGAGGAGCCGAGGCCAGACAGACGGATACACAGGCAGGCAAGGCGGACAGACAGGCGGGCAGGTCGGACGATCCCTGTTGCCATCGCCGTCATTACTGAGGCGGGCTGCAGGGAGGAGGGAGGAGGGAGGAGGGGGCGTAAGTCACTGCCCACGCTGCGCTCCGCCGCTCCGCTCCAGCGTTACGCCTCTCGCCCAGCAGACTGTGCATAATGGGGCTAAACGCGCACTCGCGCCGAGGCGCGGTGGCGTGGCGTGGCGCGGCGTGCCCGTAGCGTGTGCGGCCGGCGCTGGATATCGCCCGTTCTTCTTGTGCTCCAGCGGCTCCAGCTGAGGGTCGTTGCCATGGCGTCGTGCGCAGCGGCAGCAGCAGCGGCAGCAGCAGCGGCGGCCGTCCCTGTGAACACTGAGTGCAATAGGACAGATGCGGCGCGGCAGCCAGACTGTCAACCGCAATATGTTTCATATTCGTGTTCACCAGGGAAAAGTAGAAAACAGCTGTCCTCTAGTCATAGTCCAGTCATAGTGACTGCCTATTTACATATCACTCGCTTTTCGCGGTGAAAAGGGACGTTTCAATCGATTTTCTAGCCGCCCTTTCGGTTGCGACATCTTTTATATAGAGTACTCCGGGGAAGCGCGAAGCGGTAGTAGAAAAGTCGTAACGAAGAAGAAGAATTCCGGAAAAAATAATGAGAAATCGCGTGAATTTGATGGGCAGTGGGGTTCCGAATACTCGATTTCTCATATTTCCCCTGCATTCTTCTTCTTCGTTACGACTTCTCACTTCCGTTCTGAGCTTCTCCGGAGTACTCTATTTCGGCAGAGTGCGTGGCCCCGGCCACGAGTGCTGCAGTCACGCCGCACCTGTTGCAGCCCGTGCACTGCCTCACGGGACCGACGTGCGCCGGCCGCACTGATCGACTCCTGCAGTCTGTCTCTCTCCCTCCCGCACTCTCGCCCTATACCTTCGCAGGTATGAGAAACTTGAACGGCGTTTTCCGAGTGGATGTGGAAGTTAGCAACCCCTTTATTATTTTTGGGGCGCGGCGATTGTGCATTTCTCATAGCTGTGAGGGTTTCCGTTTTCTGGAAGTGTTTTTGGTGTTCAGCTTCCGGTTGAGAGTCTTGTTGGGAACCGCAATATGCATTCGCGTGTCGCGGCCTGCTGCCGAATCTGACACGTTATCTGTACGCTCCATCCCCCCGGCTCGGCCCGGCCCCGCGCGGGTTGGCGTTTGCGTCATCGGACACCTGAGACGTACGCGGCGACGGATGGGCGGCGGGCGACCGGTGGAATGCGGAGGGTTGCACCCAACGCACCTGCCCGGGCGGACAGACGGACAGACAGACAGACGGGCCGATAGAGCGAGCGAGCACGGCCGGGGTCGGGTGGGGTCGGGCCGAGCTGTTCAAACAGCAGATGTTGCGGAAGCCTGTGGGGAGGCAGGCGGGCGGAGGGCAGAGCGGGCAGAGGCTCTTCGCTTCGTTCTCGTCGTGACCGGCCCCCCTCCCCCTCCCCTTTTACTCGTTAACGGCCCTCTTCCCCCCCCCCCCTTCCCCGCTCTGCCACTACCGCCACCGCCGCCGCCGCTGCTTACGCAGGTGTCGAGCGAGGCCTGCAGCCTGAACCCTCCCTCCCCTCCCCCCTCCCTCCCCAAGATCCCGTCCTGGTGTTCTCTTTCTGTCTCCTCTTTCACTGTGTCTCCTCGAGGCTGGAAAACAAAGGCGGGAGGGAGAGGGGGGAGGGGGAGGCGGAGGCGGAGCGGGGGAGGGGAGGGGAGGCGGACCGGTTCCGGGGAGCGAGTCCACAGACGACGAGCGACGACTGGGGAAAAATGCGGGATGGTAATAAAAGTAATAAAAATAGAATGTCGGTGAGGCGGCGGCGGCGGCGCGGGGACGGGACGGGGAGGGAGAAAACAAAATTGGAAAAGACACGAGAGGAAATAATAGCAGGTCGCCAGTGGCCGGGAGATTTTTTTATTAGTATTCCTCTCGTCCGCGCCGGGCCGCGCTGCCGTGATGATGTTTTCGTTTTATCTCGAGCCGGTTTTGTCGCTTCGGGAATCGATAAGCAGTCCGTCACATGACAGGGGACCCCCGCGCGGAGGGGGGGGGGGGGGGGGGGGAGCCTCCAGGCCGCCGCCCTCCTAAGACACACGGCGGCGGCGCTTCGGCGCACGGGGCAGGTGTTTTGGTCTTTTGCTGCGCGCTGCTCTGGCAGAGTGGAAAGCGCGGTGGTGAGCCCCCCCCCCCCCCCCCCCGCGGTGGCTCGAGCGGAGAGCGACGATGCTGCACGAAAGTAATTGAGGCGCTGAAGAACAACCCCCTCCCCCCCCCCCCGCAAGGCAACGCCATTATCAGCGCAGAATCGGTGACGTGACGTCAAAGGAAGCGCTCGCTAATCACGGAGCTCACCAGCAGCTGGGGGAGGCGCTAGGTGCGCCGCTGCGAGGGCAGGAGCCGGCAGGAGCATTCCGGGAAGAGAACTCTCAAAAAGGGTAATGAGTCGTCTTTGCCGTATGCCACACACACACACACACACACACACACACGCGCGCGCGGCTTACGGTTTTCCGCTCTTTGAGAGAGCTCCAGATGGGCGTCGTGGGCGTCGTGCTCGCGCGAGTCTTCTGCTGCGGCTGCTTCTGCTGCGGCTGCTTCTGCTGCTGCTGCTGCTGCTGCTGCTGCTGCTGCTGCTGCTGCTGCTGCTGCTGCTGCTGCTGCTGCTGCTGCTGCTGCTGCTGCCGCTGCTACTGCTGCTGCTGCTGCTACTGCTGCTTTGGAGGGCGGGCGGCGACCTAACCTAACCTCACCTCTCGAACCGCTCGCTCCCGGTGCGGCTTTGTGAAAGCGCGAAACTCGTAGAGCCGTCGGCAGCGCGGCAGAGGCAGAATCCGCTACACTGTGCCAAATGGGATTATATACAACCTTATTTGAAAGCCCCCTGCTCGCCTCCTCCTTCTCCCGCTCCCGGCTTTTATCTCAAATACAAAATCAAGACACGATGCGGCCAGCGCGCAGCTCGAGTCATCCCCCTCCCTCTCCCACCCTCTCTCTCTCGCTCCCTCTCCCATTCCTTCGCACAGTCTATCGATGCTTCTCGACTTCTCCGTCGGACTGTACCGGCTGCGGCTGCTGCGGCTGCTGCGGCTGCTGCTGCTGCTGCGGCTGCTGCGAGGATCTTTCATCGCGGGCCTCTCTAAGTGTAGCCACGCAGTATTTTTCCAGTGGAGGGGGGCTCCATAACTACCGTACAAACCGGTTCAGAGAGCCCGTCCTATCGGCCGCGCCAAGGCAGTGCCAAGGCACATCGCGTCTCCACTCGTTATATTCCAGAAAAACAAAAACAAGAAATAAAAATTGAAAGAGAAAAAAACAAACACGAGAGGATTAGAGCCTGAGTTGTCAGCATCTGGCGGCCGTGTAATGGACACTTGGCATCATGATTTCTGCATGCATTTGGCCGGAGAAAAAAGAGAGAGAGAGAGAGAGAGAGAGAGAGAGAGAGAGAGAGAGAGAGAGAGAGAGAGAGAGAGAGAGAGAGCAACGATGTACCTCGGTGCGCGATTTCTCATCTCAAATGCGCAAGGCGGCTTCCCTTAATCAACCACCATCAGAACCACCCAAGAGAGCGGGTATGAGAAATTTTGATGCACAAAAATCGCCGCGCCAAACGGAGCCTTATACCTATCTAAAACCTGCTTGCCGTCGAATTTCCGCCCTTGGAGTGCTTTTGTTTTTCAACTTCCGTTCTCAAGTCTCGCTAGAAATCCCTACCGTCCAGTGCACGACAGGACCGAATAATATAACCGCAGTTTGTCGGGGGCGGACAGATATCCGCGCTCTTCGGTGGGTCCTGGCGTGAAGGGACGAAGTGCTCACGGCCGTCCGCCACAACAAAGGAGAGACTATCAGCCGAACCGGTTTATAGGTATATATTGTGTGGCCAGCGCCACAGCCCCCCTTTTGGGCGCGACAAGTTTTCGGCGAACGGCGGAAACAAGAAGAAAAAAAAATTGCACTCTCTTTTTTTTCCTTCTTTTTTTTTTCATTCTTTTTCAAGACGGTGCATATATTTGTCGAGTTGATTCGGGACTGCTGATTATACGCCCTTGTCTTATGGCGTTACGGTAGGCTCAGCGAAAAGGTGCTCCGAACGAGAAAAACCAGAACTCGAGAGGGGCCGAATTGTAATCGTGCCGCCAAGAGTCAACAGGAGCTTCCGAGAAGAGACCGCCCGATATGAAAAGGTTGTTGAAGCAGCTCGGAAGCACTTGTTTCGTTCAGAAAACAGTCTGCCCAGGTATGAGAAATGAGCGTTCGCAGCCGGAAAACGTGATTTATCGGATATCGTGTCCTTGTGTATCCGCGGTCTGGAAGTTTTGTTCTCGTTCTTCAACTTCCGTTTCCGAGCCTCGTTGGAATCGCCTGTATATTCGACAGGGCTATTTTTTTATTTTTTCCGTTCCGCTCGTCCTTCGGGTCGCGTCTCGCTCGGGTTCGCGGCTCAAGGCGGGCCTGCGTAGCTCCGCTCCGCGGTGAGTGATTGCGCAGGTCCGACCTGCCTGCCAGCCCTGCCAGCCCCGCCTGCGCTGCCCTGCCGCGGGGCGGGGCGGGGCGGGGCGGGGCGGGGCCGGCCGCGGACTTTCCGAGTGGCTTGACCTTCTCGTCCACGACGCGCCACGCCACGCCGGCGTGGGTGGGTGGGTGGCGCGGTGTGACAAGACAACACCCGCGACGGAATAAATGGCGGTCAGAACCTCACAGGCACGGGGGGGGGGGGGGGGTCATGACCCCCTCCCCCCTCCGAAACAGCTCGGTCCTCCAAGCAGGCACTCTAAAAGTGCATGAGAAATCGCGCGAGTGGCGCGGTCCGTCACCAACACTCTCAAATCTAAAAACTCAAAATTCGTGTTGATTCGCTCGATTCCCGCAGCGATTGGTCAGAGAGATCATCTGCAGCGCGGGAAACTTTCAAAAAGAGGTGAGGAGGAGGGAACGATGGCTTCCCGCATGCGAAGCAAAAAGATGGCAGAGGGAGGGGAGAGGCAGCCATGGGCAGCCATGGGCAGCCGCGGAGCCATGACATGGACGACCGACCGGCGTCCCGTTACTTAGCCAGTCGTCGCCGATCGCAGTCTGCGCTCTTCTCTCTCTCTCTCTCTCTCTCTCTCTCTCTCTCTCTCTCTCTCTCTCTCTCTCTCTCTCTCTCTCTCTCTCTCTCTAACTCGTGGAAGTGTGCTGCTCGCCGGGCGCATCGCCCGGTTGCAAAGGCCACGAGCTGCGAAGCCCAGCATTTTCTCCTCCTTCTCCTTTTTCCTCCTCTTCTAACCTCTTCCTCCTCGTCTTTCCTTACAAGAAGCATGAGATGCGTGGTGGCGTCTCGAGACGGGAGAGAGAGAGAGAGAGAGAGAGAGAGAGAGAGAGAGAGAGAGAGAGAGAGAGAGAGAGAGGGGGGGGGGAGCGAAGCGAGAGACGAAGCGGGGAATGAAGGAGGGGGTAAGCATAAAAGACCGGGGCCGGGAAGGGCCCCCGCATCCAACGCCTCCGACCTAACCGTTCGCCCTCGAGAAGGCGGATACGTCGGTCTTGTTGGGGGGTCCGTGGCTGTGAGCTGCGCCGTGCCGCGCCGTGCCGCGCCGTGCCGCGCCGTGCCGCGCCGTGCCGGCTGGCTGCGGCGTTGCCGGCTCCTCTCCCGCCAACAGCCGGCCCCGGCTGCCCCGGCCCCCCCGGCCGCACCACACCACACCACCGTCACCCGACCCGACTTGCCACGCCGACATTTTACTACAAGGCTTCGTCGTGCGGTGGTGGTGGCAGCGGTGGTGGCAGCGGCGGCGGCGGCAGCAGCAACTGATACGCAATCCTCCACCGTCCGGTCCCGACCGAGGCTGGCCCCGCCCCGCCCGGCCCCACCTCCCGCCTTGGAGGGTAAGGAAGGGCAGTTTGTGTGTGTGTGTGTGTGTGTGTGTGTGTGTGTGTGTGTGTGTGCGTGGCTACAGTTGCTCCTGCCTTCAACGACGGGCACGCCCTCCGTCTTCCTTCGTCTCTCTCTCCCTCTCTCTCTCTCTCTCTCTCTCTCTCTCTCTCTCTCTCTCTCTCTCTCTCTCTCTCTCTCTCTCTCTCTCTCTCTCTCTCTCTCTCTCTCTTTATCTCTTTGTCTCTCTGCTATGACTCTCCTCTTACAACAGAATCCGTTTCGTTTCTGTAATAAGAACTATGTACGACGTATACACATTTCTCGGTAAAGTGCGATTATTACACCATTTTAGAGGTTTTCCCCAAACCGTGGCGCCTGGCGGCGAGATTACGAAGGGTTCAACCTGATCTCTGAATTAATATTTTGACTCCGGTTTTAGGAAAATGAAATAGACCTTTTATCCAGTAGCCGTTCTGGGATTTTGTGAGCCCTGTACTTTGGGAACCGTAGCGATGTACGACTTCACCTTGGTCTCAAAATATTCATGAATCATCAGTCCATACATCTTTGTTAATATTTACTAAAAATCAATCTCGCTTTTCGAGGTAATATTATTAGGGTAGCTCGCGCGCTCGGTACGGATAAAAGATCTATTTGCAGTTTGTGTTACGGATGATTTAAAAAAAAAAACGGCACAGGGTGAGTACACAATTTTTCATCTTGAGAAGCACGCCCTTTTCGGAACCCCGTCCACTCACATGACAGTCGGTTTTAGCGCTCTTGAACAATTTGAGAAGCATCCAGTTCAGGATTCAAGTCTATAGATTCTCGAGTCGGCCTCCTTCTCGTCATCAATACCTTCCCTTCCTTTTTCTCTTTGCGAGTGTGTGCGTGTGTGTGATGTGTGTGATGTGCGATCAACAACGTTTTCGTGTGAGGGAGTTGTCCGATGGAGCAGAAGAGATCAACCTCCCTCGGTCTGCTCCCCCCCCCCTCTCCCTCCATCCGTCTGACATCACACACACACACACACACACAAAGGGATGTACAACCAGAAAGGGTCGGTCCGGACTGGAGTAAACCGGCGACCGGCGGTCAGGTGTGTGTGTGGGGGATGGTGTGGGGGTCCGTGAGGCATTAGCGGGTCTGTCCGAAGAGAGGGGTCCCTCGTAGTGGCCCAGGCCCAGCGGACCCAGCGGACCCAGCGGACACAGCACGTGGATGTGATAAGCCGGACTTTATCGCACGGGTGCCAAGGCATGGGACCCGATGGGCCTCTGCCTGCCCTGTTTGAGAGGTGCCTGTCTCTCTCTCTCTCTCTCTCTCTCTCTCTCTCTCTCTCTCTCTCTCTCTCTCTCTCTCTCTCTCTGTTGCCGAGTATTATAAGAAACAAGAAAATAAATTGGAACAATGGGCTGTTGTCGGGCCGTAGTATGTCCCCTGTGATTGTGTGCGTGTGTGTTTGAGAGAGACAGCGCGCGCGAGAGAGAGAGAGAGAGAGAGAGAGAGAGAGAGAGAGAGAGAGAGAGAGAGAGAGAGAGAGAGAGAGAGAGAGAGAGAGAGAGAGAGAGAGAGAGAGAGAGAGAGAGAGAGAGAGAGAGAGAGAGAGAGAGAGAGAGAGAGAGAGGAGCGTGGCGGTGGGTATACGACGTGCACAGCGTGGCCAATCGGGCGACACGAACTCAAAAGACAACATGGCGGCGCGCGCGCGACTGTGTGTGTGTGTGTGTGTGTGTGTGTGTGTGTGTGTGTGTGTGGAGAAAGGCGGCCACCATCTCGGCGACCAGCGGCCATAGAAGGAAGAAAGATGTATCGCCGCTCGTGGAACGAAGGGGCCCCTCCACTACACACACACACACACACACACACACTGGAATAAATGTCCATTTGGCAAGTACGCGGCACGTACTTTTGGAGGGGAGTGTCTGTCGAGGAGCAACACCGTGACATGGCTTGGGACCCGGACCCGCCTGCCCGCCCGCCCCGCCCCGACCAGACCGCACTCTCTGGCTCCGACCGACGACTCGTTAAAAAAAAAAAAGAGAAGAAGAAAAAAGCAGAGGAGGAAACCCATATTCCGCATCATCCTTTATTTTATTTCATTCCGCTTTTTATTATTTTTCTGTTGGTTGTCGCGCGCTCTTCACTCTTTCGTCTCGTCCTTTTGTAACCTTTCCCTTCTCCCTTTTCTTCTGTGTTCCGCGCGCGGTCTCCGTCACAGAGCGCGGCAGCAGTTTGGCCGTGTTGCCGCAGTGCTGCTAACACACCCCCTCCCCCCGCCCACACTGTGTGTACAGTCCGGGGGCCTCGCTTCAGGTGGCCGAGTGTCTTTTGTCTGGGAGTGTACGGCCTCTGGCGGTGCCGTGCGGCTGCATCCCCCCCCCCTCCCCCGCCACGCCCCTGCTGCCAAGAATAATTTGGGACTGTCGTTATGCTGCAGGCATTCAACCCCCTCCCCCCCCCCTCTCTCTCTGCCTGCCACTGCTGTTTGATGGCATGATAGTCCTACGCGCTGATACAACGGATACAACGGCAGGCGGCACGGGGGAGACCAGAGGTTTGGTGAACGCGAAACGGTTTCGTACAAACTGCATTTTTCGCGACGGGTTCCGACTGGAGTTCGGGAGCCTGAGGGCAAACACATCGACGTGTACACACACACACACACACACACACCACACAGGACGGCTACCTTAGCGATGGGAGATGGAAGTTGTTGAAGAGCTCCCGAAAGCTGACGAGTTTCTCATACTCGTACCGGACCTGCGCCAAAAGCGGACCAAAACGAGTTTGTTTCTGCTTCCGCGAATTCCCCCAGCCCAGCCTCGCGCCGTAGCCTCTCACGTGTGACCACCTATCAACTCGTATAATCTCCCGTATTTTCTATCCGAAAGGGTCGTGTGACCCCTGCGTTGGTGACCGGGCGCCGCTCTGTTAGCTCAGCTCCCACTGAGAATGAGTCAGTCATCGCCCACTAGAGTATTCGCGTTCGAAGGCTGATAGAGCGCAGCACTGTCGCGTGACGTCACCGAGCTCCACCTAATTTACTGACGGCCGCATTCACAGATTTACGAATATTTTTAGAAAATAAAGGACTGTATCGCGCTCAAAATCTCAAAATATTTCAATCATTGGAGCTGTACATCAATACGAAATTGACATAGAGAAATAAAAAATTGGTGGGGTTCCACCTATTTGCAGTTCCGCAACCGGCCGCGATTCGAAACCAGAGTGCGCTGAGCTTTGCCTTCGAACGCGAACTCCGGAGAAGCTCCGAACGGAAGTGTGAAGTCATAACGAAGAAGAAGAATAGAAGGAAGTATGAGAAATCGAATATTCGGGCATTTCAAAAATCACGCGCTTTCTCATATTTTCTCCGGGATTCTTCTTCCTCGTACAACGACTTCTTACTTCCGATTCGGACTCTATGTCGGGCTATAAGGGGACGAAAGACAGCATTTCATTTAGGATTTGAGAGTTTGGCGCCCACTGTTTCTTTTTTTTGCGATTAGTCGTAGTGTTTCGGCAGGTCGTGGCTGTCGCCGGCAGAGGGAGCCACAGGGCCGCGCCGTGCCGCGCCGCACCCGTCACGCCGCGTCTCTTTGTGCGCCAGCCGATAATGATGGCCACTTAAACCGCGCTGTGCAGACGCCGCGCCGCGCCAACACTTTTATGATGGGGGCTGACTGGCCGGCTGGCTGCTCGGGCTGTCCGGCCGCTGCCAGGGCTGCCAGCCTGGCTGAGCCTGGCTCCCTGCCCGCGATGCGTTCTCTGCGCGTCGCGAAAGTCGGCAGGCCATTTATTTTCTCGAGCGCCGCGGAGGGGGCCGAGGGGAGGGGGCCCCCCCAGGGGAGGGGGGGGGGCAACGCAGCGAGACTTGGACTTGGATCCCGCGGGCCCGCGGCGCTGTTTGGCCGTGCAGGTTGCCAGCAGGCAGTCATGCGCTCTTCTTGTTTCTGTTTGCGTTTTCTGTCCGGACGGCTGCTTCACCCTTCCTCTCCCCTCCCCTCCCCTCCTCTCCCCTCCGCCCCGCGGCCAGTGGGACCGGAGGCGGCAGAGAACCGGCCGGCTGTTTATCGACGGAGTGCCGGACGCAGCCAGCGCAGCCAGCGCAGCCAGCGCAGCGTCCCGCCTTCTCGGAAATGTGGCCGCCTAATCTGCTGGCCGCTGCTGTTATCGTGTGTACTGATTTCTCTGCCCGCCTGTGCCACCCTGACGACGGCTGTACAGTCGCGGAAAAGCGGGGCGGCGTCGGCGGCCTCCCTCTGTGTCACACACACACACACACACACACACACACACACACACACACACACACACATGCGGCGGCAGTAGCAAGAGGCCGAAAGAAGCCCGATAAACGTCCGAAACCGTGTGTGCCGCCCATTTGTAATGTAGATCAATCGTGTCTTGTCCTCCAGATGGAAACCGTGACCTTGTCGGCACATTGTGTGTGTGTGTGTGTGAGAGAGAGAGAGAGAGAGAGAGAGAGAGAGAGAGAGAGAGAGAGAGAGAGAGAAAGAGAGAGACCGCTGCTGTCCCCGCAGCCGCTTCTGGCGCAGCCTGTACTCGCACTCGTATAGAGGCGCTGTCCGCCACCTGGCACACAGCCCGCCCCACAGGCCTTGTCAGCGGCTGCCTGCACACACACACGCACACACACACACACACACACGGAAGGGGGAGGGAGGATCCTGCATATAAGCGTGGCGTATATTGTAGCCCTCTCCCCCGCGCCCCTCACCTCATGTGAGAGCATCATCCACCGGGGCGGGGCGTTACCGAGCGAGGCGTTATTACGGCACTCGTCTGATTTTCCATTCCATGGTCTCTCTCCCTCTCTCTCTCTCTCTCTATCACACACACACACACACACACACACACACACACACACTGTCAGTACCCCGGGGATAACATAGGTGCGCGCTGGGCCACGGGGGTACTATAGTACGGGTGCCCTCGGGTACCCAAGAAGTAGTTATAGGTATCAGATGGCGGTGGTTGCCATGCCACAGTGTGTGGCAGATTCTGTCTCACCCCCCCCTCTCTCTCTCTCTCTCTCTCTTACACACACACACACACACACACACACACACACACACACACACGTGGCGGTGCCGTTTCCGGCCGCACGGCGCGCTGCTAGAGGCCCCGCGGCACGGCGGCGGCCGGCCCAAAGTCCGCCACCGCCGCTCGGCACATACGCCCTCTCTCTCTCTCTCTCTCTCTCTCTCTCTCTCTCTCTCTCTCTCTCTCTCTCTCTCTCTCTCTCTCTCTCTCTCTCTCTCTCTCTCTCTTTCCCCCCTTGCTCGCTCTGCCTGCTCGGAAATAATAATAAAAGAGTCGGACGAGGCGCATTTTTGTCTGCGGTTATTTTCTCCTCGAGTGGCCAGGGTCGTGCCGCGCGCCGAGCCATGGAACGGAACGGGCTCTGGTGGCGGGGCTGGCGGGGCTGGCGGGGCTGGCGGGGCCGGCGGGGCTGGCGGGGCTGGCGGGGCTGGCGGGGCTGGCGGGGCTGGCGGGGCTGGCGGGGCCGGCGGGGCCGGCGGGGCTGGCGGGGCTGGCGGGGCTGGCAGGCAGCATGCCGCAGCCGTACCGCCCAGGCTGTGCCCTGCCCAGTCGACATGGCTTGCTGGGGCCGGCAGGGCAGCGGAGCAGCGGGGCCCGGTCAGAGACGGCCAACTCGGGCCCGCGGGGGCCACACTTACCTCGGGGCCCCCGACGGGGTCGCTCACGGGGCCCCGGCGGCCCCGGCGGCCCCGGCTCGTGGAGGAACGAAGAGCCAGACAAGCAGCCAGAGCCCGGGAGGGGGCCGCCACTAAGCGGGGGCCGGGCACCGGTCTGCTGTGCTGTCGCTAGACAGGCAGACAGACTCTCTACCGCACACGCTGGGAGACACGGAATGCTCTCAGGCGAAGTCCTGAAGATCCTGAGGGTCTCCGACATTTCCTCCGGACGAGCGGACGGTCGGCTGCCAGCGAGCAGGCTGCTTGCTCGCTTCGTCGAAAAGTTGATTAGTCAATTTCATTGTAGTCGATTTGATTCTACATATGCCTTTTTCGGACGCTGGTCAGGATCTCGATCGCGTTACATCAGTTTCACACACTGGCCACCTTTTGGATTTTAGCCAGATCTGGCCAAAAATACAACGTCCACAGACCTAGGGTACGGCCAGAGAGGTTTGAACCAGCCAGCCAGAGCGAAATCTCTTTCCTTCAGCAGTACACCGCCATTGAACCGGATCTGATCCGTCTGCAGCAGGCAGGGCGGCGGTGAGCCAACGTCAGCCAAGACGGACGGGGACAGGCGGGGCGGGGCGGGGCGGGGCGGGGCGGGGCGGGGCGGGGCGGGGCGGGGCGGGGACGGCCCCCGACCGGACGAGACACG
This sequence comes from Odontothrips loti, assembly GCA_038380765.1. Lineage (NCBI taxonomy): Eukaryota > Metazoa > Arthropoda > Insecta > Thysanoptera > Thripidae > Odontothrips > Odontothrips loti. Next base: position 12,276,246 of record CM076257.1, on the reverse strand, counting down.
ACAGACTCGATCGGGCTGGACTGCTAACCAGCTCCCGTCCTGTCCTGTCCGGTCCGGTTTGGAGTGGATCTGGTGATCTGGTGGTAGTACTTGTGGCCCCGGCGGCCACGGCTGTCGGCCCCTTCCTGGCCTGTGGCTCCTGTGGCCCGAGAGCGTCGAGTCACTGCTCTAATAGCAAGGCGGTGCAGAAGGAGGCCGTGCCACAGGCCACGTCACGCAGCCCATGGCAGCCCATGGCAGCACGCCGGGAGCACGCCAAGGACATCGGCAGCGCGGAGCCAGCGGACCACTCCCACGACGGCGGAGTCCGGGAAAGCGCGGCAGACCGTTTGTCCGCGGCCTCCAGTAGAGTAACTCCGGCCAGCCCCCCTCCCCCCCTCCCCGCGAAACGGAAGTGTAAAATGTCGCATCACCCAAGAACTGCGCGCTTACTACAAAGTTTTAAGAAATGGACGTGGTTTTCGCCGAAAAGCGACGTTGATACGTGCGTTCGCAGGTCGGATGGCGCAAACGATATTATGTGGACAGTGACAGCGCTGGCATTGCTGTCTGCCGTGTGTGTGTGTGTGTGTGTGTGTGCGCGCACACACCAGTGAGTGCATGTGTACCCGGGCCCGGGCTGGTGCCGGTACGTGCGCTCGCTCGTATTTGCCTCGCACACGCTGCAATGTTCGTTCCGTTTGGTGAGAGTGTGCGACGAGTGTATAGGAGCAGCAGCATCGTCGCGGGGCCTAGCGGGGTCCGCGTCGCTTGGCTCGCGACGCGGGGGCCGCGGGGGGGCCGCGGGGGCCGCGGGGGCCGCGGGGGCCGCGGGGGGCGTGCGCTGCTCGGGGGCCCCCCCCCCCGGGGGGCCGGGCCGCGCCCCGTGCTGCGGCCTGCGGCCTGAGAGCCACAGCCTTGCAAGTCCACTGCGGCACTATGGCTGCGGCACTGCTAACATGCACTCGGCGGGGATGGGGGGGGGGGGGGGGAGGGGTAGATGCGTCTCTCCCGGCAGAGTACGCCTCCATGGGTAGAGCAGCGAACGCCTGTCCCTACTGTACGGCACCTCCCCCCGCCCCCCTCCCACCTTTTTCGCGCAGTTCATGAGTTGATGACGCCAATCTCGAGAAGTTGTGGAGGAGGTAAGTTCATGACTGCTATGGGGAGAGGAGCGGCCCCTCGGCCCGGCCCGGCACCCGGCGCTAGCACTGGGCTCGGCTCGGCTCGGCTCGGCTCGGCTCGGCTCGGCTCGGCTCGGCTCGTCTGCCTCGCCGCGCTGATGCTGTGCGACTTTAGCGCGGGTTCGTTCGTGACTCAACGCGGACTTTCTTCCTCGGGTGTAATTCAAGAGGGCCGTGCCACACGGGCGCTGCGGTGTTGCGGTGCGGGGCGGGGAGGCGGGTGCACGGGTTTCCCCCCCCCCCCCCCCCCACCCGCCGGGCTGTGGGCGTTGGTGGCTGCCTGTAGGGGGCCTGTTCACAAACTACTTCTAACACGTAACGCCCATCGACCGATGCACTGAGAGCGAACAAGTCATCAGAACCGACGGAGCTGGAAAACGCTTCCACACCGGAAACTCCCGAGAGCTGGTATGAGAAATAGTGATGCACAAGGGCTGCGCCCTAACATGGGCACGAACCTTCCAAATTCACTCGAAAACGACGCCGTTCAAGTTTCTCATAACCTATGCCCTCGAGGGTTTCCTGTCTGGGAGTGATTTCGTTCTTCAACTTCCGTTTTCCAGGTCTCAATGGAAGCCTCTATTTTACCCCTAGCCCAGCGTGTCTCAGAGCTCCTGTCACGGGACATTGATGGACAGCCCACTTGGCAGCCGCCTCTGTTCGCAGCAGCTCATGCCCCCCCCCCCCCCCCCCCCCACCCCACTGCGCTGCCTCTGTGCGACGCGATTTCTACTATCTGCACGTGACGACACTTGAAGTGCGAAAAAGAAGTATAACCAGAAGGATAATGAAAGTGCTGAAAAGAGAGCGGATCATAGAGCGGATACCGCGCCGAAGCCGGTGACGATCGTAATGGGATGACGTACTTACTTGTACAGGGTCTAGGCTGTGTGTGTGTGTGTGTGTGTGTGTGTGTGGGAGAGAGAGAGAGAGAGAGAGAGAGAGAGAGAGAGAGAGAGAGAGAGAGAGAGAGAGAGAGAGAGAGAGAGAGAGAGAGAGAGAGAGAGAGTGTCTAGCTGTAAAGTTTCGCCGTTTCATTACAAGTTGACGTCGTTGGAACACGTCGGCGAGCAGGCTCCCGCTAGCTGCCGCTCTGCCGCTCTGCCGCTCTGCCTCTTCCCCGCGGTAACCGGCACAGCACAAACTGTGTTGTACGCGACCAACTTTCTGCGCCTCGAAATTCGCGGAAAATCGCGGGCAGGAGGAAATGTTGTCCGTTCAGTTTTGTGTGCGCATCCGCGCCCCACCGTGTGAGCGAGGTGCAAATGTGAGAGAGGAGCATAGAAACACAAAGAGAGACAGAGAGACGCTCACACCCAAGGGTCTGCAACTTCTAAAATTACCGTACCAAGAATATATTCTCATTAAGAATACTTGGGAATACTTGATAAAAATTCTCAGAATACCGTCTCAATTTGAAGATAAATCATGTAATATATCTGTTTTTGTAGCTATAGTTCTCATTTTCGAGAATATTTCGAATACTATTCCTGAGAATACCATGAGAATACCACGGGAATACTTGGAGGGCGTACCAAGAATACCGAAGTTGCATACCCTTGCTCACACCCCTAATAGACCATTTCGACAACCCTAGTCGCTGTAGCGAAAGAGGAAGAAGAATGCAAAGAAGAACATGACGGCCGGCGGTCCTGGCGGTGGCGGTATGAGAAATCGAGTCGGCGGAGTCACTCGCCATGTTCTTATTTGCATTCTTCTTCCTCTTTCGCTACAGCGACTAAGGTTGTCGAAATGGTCTATTGTAACGTGCAGTTACTATCATTTAAAAATCACAATTTGATTTCTTTCTATTCCCATAATTTTTCGAATGTATGTACTGAATTATATCTATTTTTCATTTTTTTGACACTGACATTTTCAGTTTTCCTATTTTTGAGTGGGGAACCGCTCGAACCCGTATACGTATGGCAGACATTGTCGAGAACTTGCAGTGATTATTTTATAGTCGCTCGTTGGGTGGGAGAGAGGTCAGAGAAGAGAGCGTTGCGTGTGTGTGTGTGTGTGTGTGTGTGTGTGAGACAGAGAGAGAGAGACAGAGAGAGACAGAGAGAGACGAAGGCGTGGGGACCGCGTTACACACCCGGCCGTCCGCTTATCAAGGCGAATGCCGCTGTCGTTGTACAAAGCGGACGTGCGACAGGCTCATCGCTAACCGGGGTGGGTGTGCACACTGTGTGCACACACTGTGTGTACTTAGAGGGACGCCCTTCACAGGGAGGCCTCTGACCTTTGGGACGGCGCACCAACGCTTGCCAACGAGGCTACGAAGAAGCGGAAGCCGAACTGCAAACGACAACATATAAACTGAATCCGCACGGGAAACCCTTCGAGAGCGGAGAATCTCTCCTGGTGATGATGGCCGCTGCTACTCCCCCCCCCCCTCTAAGGCCCATTAGCGGACTCTAGAGGTATGCAGCGGCGGTTGCCAGCCAGCGCCACTCGACGTTGATTATAAACTTGTTATCGGGACACTGCGCTGATAACGGAGCGAGGAAGTTCTGTAACGCGTCCTTATCTCACGGCAAACAATCGACACTTCAGCGCGCCCGCTTCAGCAGCCCCTCTGCCGCCGCCGCGCCTGAAAAAAATAAAAATAAAAAAAAAACGTTACGAAGGGACTTGTGATTGATCCCGGCCGTGGGTCGTGAACGAAGTGACGCAAAGCGGATTGGCACTCCCCATTGAGTGACGGAGCAAAGATGGTCGCCGCGGCAAGAGAGACCTCCTCCAGCGAGAACGCAACGACAGCGGAAGCTGAAGACAAGAAACACTTTCAGGCCGGAAACTCGAGAGCAGGCTTGAGAAATACTGCCGGGGCAAATATTGGAAATAAACTCCAAATTCACTCAAAACGCCATTCAAGTTTCTCCAACTTCCGTTTCCAAGTCTCGTCAGAAGCCTCTAACGAGCGCTGCTCGGCGTAGTCACCACCGCGCACGCGCGGACGCCAGCACTGACGCTCCTGAATCTGAAAATGCGCTACGCATGCGCGTTGTGCAGCAGCAGCAGCAGCAGCGCGGATCTCCTCAACGGCAGTGCCGCCTGCCGTGTGCCGCCTCTCCCATTCATCGGAAAACTCCTTTCCGATCCAATCGGGGAGGCGACGCTTACATGCCGCCAGTGCCGCGCCCCGGTCTTACCTCCATTACTCTGCTCATCTCGTAAGCCAAAGCCGGCGAGCCCGGCAGCCCCGGTCCGAGACTGACTGCCACTTTTTTTTATTCTTCGTTTTATTCCATTCCCCTTCCCGGCCCCCCCTTTGTTCGTCCCGCCGTGCCCTGGATTGCCGCTGCTGCCTGCTGCCACAGCACGGCACGGCACGGCACGGCACGGCACGGCACGGCACGGCACGGCACGGCACGGCACGGCACGGCACGGCACGGCACGGCACGGCACGGCAGAGACCCTGTGCGAGCAGAGCGGAGCGGAGCAGGCGCGGCGCGGTGCGGTGCTGCGTGTACGAGCCGAGCCGAGGCGGGACGGCCCCGAGCCCAGCCGGGACGTGCGGTGTGGTCGCGGTGCCCGGGCGGTGCCGGGGGCCGCAGTGGAGCCGGCTGCGGGCATTCCCGAGCACCAGTACAATCACTTGTTGCTACAGCTTTCCCGCATAGAACGAGAGAGGCGAGGCGAGGCGAGGCGAGCCTGAATGCCGAGTCGAGCCGAGCCGAGCCGAGGAGGCCCGAGACCCGAGCAGAGCCGAGCCGAGCCGAGTCGCTTGTCGGGGCTGGCAGCGCTCAGCGCTTCGCGGCCCCCGCGGGTCGGCGCGGGTCCGCCAAAACCCGAGGCACTGAGGGGAGGGGAGGGGGTGGGAGTCTGCTAGGTGCTGCGGTGGTGGCAGCTGCGGCAGCGGCGGTGATGCGGCGGTAGTCGAGGCGAAGGCGCCTGCCACCCCTCCGGTCCCCTTCCCCTCCCCTGCGCCCGGCTCGCCCCCCCCCCCCTCCCCTGTGCCGCAGAGGGCAGGCGCTCGCCCGCGCCGCGCCGCTCGCCGCTCCGCTCGCCGCCTCGCCGCGCCCCGACAGTTGAGATCCCACCGAGCAGGAGGGTGGACCTGTGCCGGCCCGTAACGCCTGTGCACGTCCTGCCCTGAGCGCGAGCCGCACAGCGGCGCAAGCCAGGACCCTGAGGCGTGGCATAGGCCATGGCCGCCTAGTGTGCGTGCGTGCGTGTGAGTGAGTGAGTGATACAAGTGACTTAGTGAAGTGAGTGAGACAGATACGAGTGCCGTGGAATTCCCCACCCACCCACAAATAAAATTCGGAATATCATCATCATCAGCCTGTGGAGAGATCGGCGTTGTGGATTCGCCGTTCAGCCTTTCTTGGATACCTTGACTCGGTGAGTGAGCAGCCGTGTCCCCTCCAGGCTGCTTCCAGGCCGCCTCCAGGTCCCCTCCAGGCTGCCTCCAGGCTTCCAGCGGCCGGGGCCCCGCTTCGGCCGCGGCTGCCCTGATTCTCCAGGGTCTCCAGGCGAGGACAAAGAGAGAGGGGGACCGCCAGGAAACGGGACGCACGGGGCGTCCTAGGTGACGGAGGGGAGGGGGGAAGGAAGGGGCTTCGCACACTGGATTTTAATGAGTGCTCACGATGTGTGCATGTGTGCGTGTGTGCGTCTGTGTGTGTGTGCGATATAATACCATTTCAGCCGGTCGGGTGGTGTTCGTCGGCCTCTTCCTTTGTTCTCGGAATGGGAGAGGCAGCAGGAAGGGGCAGTGCCGGGGCCGGCCCGGGCCGGGGCCCCATGACCTGATCCTCTCCCCCCCCCCCTGTCCCCTCCCCTCCTCCCCCTTCCCCTGTGCTTCGCTCTGCATGGGAGTCATTCGGTGCTGCGTTTTATCACCGCGACGCACACGGACCGCAATCACAGCGCTACGCTCTAACGACTTGTAATGTAACCGATGTGTGTGTGAGAGAGAGAGAGAGAGAGAGAGAGAGAGAGAAAGAGAGAGAGTGAGCTTCGGTGAAGCCTTATCATTCATAGTATCCAGTCCAAGGAGATGGGAACTGTATGGCCCTTTCGGTTACGCTCGGGCAGGCGCTATGAGAGCTGTCTGTCTGTCCGTCTATCTGCGTGGGCTGCCCCGCCCGTTGGCCGTGCTGAGTGGCTTGGCGCGGCACCGGCACACCGTGTTGCGGTGTTGACGGTATGCTCCTTATCTCGCGGTGCTGCAGCGGTTATAGAAGTGCTCGTCTGTGCCCCCCCCCCCCCCTAAACCCCGGGGCCCGCGACTCTGTGTAGCAAAGAATGCGGCTGTGTGTGGCGGCACCAGAGAGAGAAGAGCGGCAGTGCGGATCGTTCTCTGTACATTCTCTGTGTGTGTGTGTGTGTCTCTCTCTCTCTCTCTCTTTTTCTCTCTCTCTCTCTCTCTCTCTCTCTCTCTCTCTCTCTCTCTCTCTCTCTCTCTCTCTCTCTCTCTCTCTCTCTCTCTCTCTCTCTCTCTCTCTCTCTCTCTCGCAGATCCCGGCCGCGCAGAACAGACAGGCCCGCCGTACAGACGCGCATCGCGTGTTGCCTAACCCGCATCCGGCAGGGGCTGGGGGCGCTCTATTGCGGCGCTTCGTGAGCGGCCGTGCCGTGCCGTGCCGTGCCGTGCCGTGCCGTGCCGTGCCGCGGGCGCCATGGGCCGCGGCGGCGGATCTTCTCCTCCTCTTTCTCCTCCTCCTCCTTCTCCTCCTCCTCCTCCTCCTCCTTCTTCTCCTCGTCGGGCTGTTTGCCGCCGCGGCCACTGAAAACTTTCCACGGCCACGACGGCCGTATCATAATAAAGGCGAGCACGGGCGGGACACACACACACGCACGCACACCCAGACGGGGCGCCCCGCGTGCCCTGCCGCGGGGGCGGGGCGGGGGCGGGGCGGGGCCGTTGGGTGATCGTTAGTGGCAGTGGCGGGGCGGGGCCAGCGCGGCCCGCTCAGGAAATGCCGGGCGTTGTCGGCGCGCACCTGCGGCTGGGGGGGGGGGGGGGGATGCCGGCGCCCCCTAGCACCCCGCCGGCAGCACTGCCGACAAACAATGGCGGCGAGAGGAGAGGAGAAGAGAGGAGTTGTTGGCGCGAAAAGAATGCTTGGCCGCCACTGTGAACCGTCCGGTAGGGGCGAGGGTCCCCGAGGCATGTCCCGGCCAGGCGGGGCGGGGGCCCGTCAGTCCGCCAGGACAGCCGTCTGCCGCTGCTGCTGCTGCTGCTGCTGCTGCTGCTGCTGCCACCTCTTTCACAGGGCCGCCGCTAACTGCTCGCGGACAGGCGGACATGTTTTCATACTCCGACGCCATTACTTAGTAGCAGCAGCAGTAGCAGCAGCAGCGGTGGTGGCTGTGTCCCGTGTGACCCCTCTGCCCCCGAGGTGTCAGTGTGACTGGAGGCCGTCCTCCCCCGCACCGGGCCGGAGGCCACGCTCTGCCCTTCGCGGACAGAGAGGGGAACACTAGACAGATAATGGCCGAGCCCGGACGCCGCCCCGCCCTGCCCCGCTGTGTCAGCTCTCCAGTCCGGGGGGTATTGATCCCCGCGTTGTGTTCCGCGACCTGGAGGAAGCCAGCCGCCCGCCCCGTGTGTGTGTTTGTGTATGTGTGTGTGCGAGAGAGAGAGAGAGAGAGAGAGAGAGAGAGAGAGAGAGAGAGAGAGAGAGAGAGAGAGAGAGAGAGAGAGGGAGAAAAAGGACGCACGCCGCGCTCCTTAGTTTTGGCGCAGACTGTACCCGCCTCGCCGCCCGATGTGGAGCAGGCGAGGCGGGGGCCGCCGGGGCCGGGCCGGACTATTTGTGTGGGCTGTGCTGCGATAAACCGCCCCCCCCCTCCTCCTCACCCCGCCCGCCTGCCTGCCGGCTGCCGGCCCACGCTCACGGTGTTGGCATCTCATCGGCTGACTGTTGTGTGCGTGTGAGTGTGTGTCAGGCCGTGTTGAATATTTATGAACGGGGCGAGGTGTGTGTGTGTGTGTGTGTGTGTGTGTGTGTCGCAGCGCGCTGTCTGTCCGGGTGATCTTGTCGCGATGGCGAGCAGCGGAGAAACGGAACGAAGGGAGAGGGGGGGAAGAGGGGGTGCCGCCAGCCGCCTCAAGGACACCCCGATGTTTCCATCAACCCCTCCCGACCCTCCGCCACACCATCTCCCCCATGAGGCCTGCTTTTAGGGCTGACGGGGTCGCGCGGTAACCACCGCAGGCAGGATGGTGTGTGGAACCCGTGGTGGTGGTGGTTTTTAATTTTCAGTCTTGCCCCGCGCTTCGTCTCTCTCTCTCTCTCTCTCTCTCTCTCTCTCTCTCTTCCTCCCTCTCCAACAGCCCCTCCGCGTGCTCTAGACTCCATTGGCCGCATGGGCGGCTGCATTGTCCGGCTCTGCCCAGCTCTGGCGCGCACAAAGAACTGTGTCTTTGTTCTGTGCCCTGCCGTGCCTGCCCTGCCCAGTCCCAGTGTTGGCCGCCCGCCGCACATTCAGACCTGTGGCCTCTTCCAGGGCCTCCTCGGGGGCGGGGCGGGGCGGGGTGACCCAAGGGTGCGGCGGCGCAGGCCCCCCCCCCCCCCCCTCACCCTCTCCGGGATCAGAATCAGCGGGAGGGGAGATTGCACCCACCGACCGAGGTCTGATCTCGCAGGGGAGGAGGGGAGGGGAGCTGGTGCAACGGGTCGTTGGATGTGATTCAAACGACCCCGGCGTCCTCCCCCCCCCCCCCGTTACCTCCCCCCCCCCCTTGTATCTTCCTTTTTAGCCCTCGCTGTTTCTCCCCCTCTTTCTCCTTCACTCATGCAGACATATATATATATACATATATAGAGAGAACCATCCCCGTCACGATCGGGCAAACACTTGTCCGGGACTGGACGATAAAGATGGATTGGGAGAGAGACAGACGTACAGAAGAGAGAGAGAGAGAGAGAGAGAGAGAGAGAGAGAGAGAGAGAGAGAGAGAGAGAGAGAGAGAGAGAGAGCCATGGTGATTGGATAGGAAAGCATTGTGAGGCCGCCTCTCTCTCTCTCTCTCTCTCCCTCTCGCCCGTCCCTTGGCATTTGCAACGCTTCACGATGATGCACTCCGATGCATCCGCTGCGTGTTGTGTGTCTGGCGGTGTGTGTGTGTGCGCCTGAGAGGTGAAGGGGAGGGGAGGAGGGGGTACGTAACGGCATTCCCCTGCCTCAGCCGTGCTCCATATCGGCACGCTCGCGAGGCTGCCGGGGCCGGTTCGGGGACGTTTTGGCTGGGAGTGTACACTACGTACTCTACCCAGGCCTCGGTGGGCTCAGGTTTTGGCCGGGACTGTACCCCCGCCTGCGGTTGTGTCGTGGCAGACGCGGACATGTCAGAGGACGAGGCTGTCCTGCCGCGGCGGCCGCAGGCGCGTGCTTTTGGCGCTGACTGTACTTTTACTGTTGGCGTAGCGCTGCCGTGCGGGCCCGCCCCGCCCCGCCTCCCGGCCCCCATCTTATCCGGCCATAACGACGTGACGTGACTTTTAGGGCGGGGAGAGGAGGAGGGAGAGGGGGAAGGTGGTGTGTGTGCATGTGTGTGCGTGTGTGTGCGTGTGTGGTGCTGCAGCAGCGGCTGCGGCAGATGCGCTGCGTTGACCCGAGGCGTTCCAAAGGGGATTTAGGAGCGAGGTGAAAGTCCAACTAGCTCTCCTCTGCTTGCCTGACGTGGCGATGAAGGCTTCGACCCACGGTGTGTGTGTGTGTGTGTGTGTGAGAGAGAGAGAGAGAGAGAGAGAGAGAGAGAGAGAGAGAGAGAGAGAGAGAGACTGGTGTTGTTGAGGTCGGGGTTGCCCGAGGCAGGTAGAGAGCCCCCATACTCCCTCGGGGCCCTGCCGGGCCCTGTCGAGGGGTCAGGGGCACTGACTGGGTTGGGTGCCGGCCAGTGCCGGCGATACACAATGCAGGTGCACAATCCCAGCCGGGGCGGGGCCGGGGGCCTTGTCCTGGTGTGAGACCCTTCTCTACCTGGCGGCTACCTGCCTGCCTGAACATTAGCCGAGTGCTGTCTGTCTGTCTGAGCCGTATTGTATTATAGCCTTCCTGGAATTGACACCATTTCGTGCCAATGGGCGTTTTTTTTTAGTGTCCTTTTTTATCGCTTTCCCTCCGAGTCCTCGACGTTCCCGACTCGCTGTTTGGCCGCTGACAACCGTATGGCCGTCAAAGGTTAAAGGTCACGAGGTGTTTGTGGGGGCCGCAGCGGCTGACTCACTGGTCACTGGTGGTCACTCCCACACGCTGCCCTCCATTCCTAGTAAACTGATAACTGTATCGATTGGGTGCGACTGTGCACGACCGTGGGCATGTTATATAGCAGGGCCGCCCCTGCTGCTGCTGGGCTGGCGTGCGTCACGTCGCGGCCAAGAGACAGCGCTTCTGGATGAGACATTTGGCGCGCGGTGTGCTGTGCGGAATGCGCTTTTATTTCGCATCCCGCACGCGATTTCTCATTCTTTTCCCGGCGCCCTGCTGCTGCTTTCGTTCACGACTTCCGTTTCGCGCTTCTCCGGAGTACTCTATTGGCAGCGGCGGGCAGCGGTCTGTGCGGTGCGTCACACGGGTGTAAACAGAACAGCCGTCGGACGATGACGCGTTCGCTCGCCGACGCCGGCTTCTCTTCGGCACTCCTGTGGGGGCTATTTCCTGTCGCCGGGCCACTGCCACCACCACTACCACCACCGCACCAGAGAAAGCGTCTCCCTCCCCTTTTCCCTTCCCCCTCCCTCGTCTACCCACGATCCGCGAACGGCAACGGAAATTCGCGCGGCTCGACTGGCGGCGGCGCCCGGGCTATCCCTTTTCATCAAACAGTTTACACGCTCCCCTCCCCCTCCTCCCTCCCTCCCGCCCGCGCGTCATGCGGGAAGCGAGGCCCGGGGGGGGGGGGGGGGGGGGTACAGGCGGTGTGCAAAGCCTCTGGCCTCTGGGGAGACTGACTGATCGCGCGGGGGGCCAAGGATGCTGTTTGATTGGCTGTGCAGCTCCGTATGGGAGTGCGCGTGCTGCATACGCTTTTGACGCGGAGTGTACTCGACTGCCCTGCTCGGTGTGGGAATGCCCGTTGCAGCGGTCTTACCTTTTTTGGCGCGGAGTGTACACTCGGATCCCTGGCGCACGCACGCACGCACGCAGGCAGGCGGCAGCGGTGGCCCATGGCCCGGTGGCGTTGCGGATGGAGGCCTCGTACGGTAGCCGTCAGCGGCAGAGGCAGCGTCGCGGAGCAGTGACCTCGAAGGTGACCCCTCCCCGCCCCGCCCAGACCGCGCGGGGAGGGGAGGGGGAGGCGGAGAGTCTGTGGGCGGCGCGGAGGGGAGGGGGTAGGGAGGAAAGGGGTTCTGTGACGGATGTGCGCTGGCGCTAGACCAAGCTCCGGTGGGGGGGGGGGGGGTCATCGCGGCGGCCTGGGAACCGGGCGGTCCGCTCATGTATTATTCAGACGTGCGATTCTTCGTTCCCCCCCCCCCCCCCACTATGAATGACGAATCTGCTCGCATATATACATGACGTGACCTCGCGGTTGTGCGCGGTCTGTGCCTGCCGCTGCGTGCGTGCGCGCGTGCGTGCGCACTTGTCGTGTCGTCTCACCGCCGTAATGCTGCTGCTGCTGCTGCTGCTGCTGCTGCGTGTCGGCGGTGACATCACGGACAACAACACCCTTGACGACTACCCACAGTCCGCGAGGGCTGTCGGGGAGGTCAGAACAGCGCAGGCGCAGCAGGCGCAGGTCTGCCACTGGCCACTGCCGATGCGCAACTCACGGACGTTGTTGTTGTCGGTACAGTAGTACTTGTGAAGGGTGATGATCTCCGGGCCGGTGCTGGTGACCTCCCGGGTGACCTGCGCGGTGACCCGTTGCCGTGCAATCTCTCATTAGGACGGAGGTGTACTTTTTGTTTTGTTTTTCTTCTCCTCTTGGACTTCCGTTTTCGTGTTACGTGGGTGCTTGGCAGGTCTGGGACCAGACCTCGCCCGCTGTCGGCCACTTCCTGTTTCCCTGCAGCGCCCAGAGGTGCCCCTCGTAGTGCCTCGGCCAGCTAACTGGTGGTGCATTCCACCGCAAGCCCCTCCGGGGGGGGGGGGGGGGTGAAATCGTTTGAACAAGGCCGCTCTGCTGAAGAGGGGGGGGGTGTCCGCACGGGAGCATCGTACGCTGTGCGCTGCCAGGGTCCTCCCGTCGGCGCACTAAATATACGCGCGTACACAACCCCCCCCCCCCCCCCCCCCCCCGCCTCCCGCCACGCCCCGCGTTGCTCCGCCGCGCTGGCAGATTCTGAGTGAAAGCGCCGCTGCCGTGCTGTTGGCAGGCGTGATGGCGGAGGTAGCGGCGGCAGCGGCAGTAGTAGCAGCAGCAGCAGCAGCAGCAGCGGCAGCAGCAGCAGCGGCATCCTCTGGGTGTTCCCCACAGCGCCAGACGAACGTCAGCCCCACGCTCTCTGTCTGAATCCGACTTGCGGCCGCCCCGCACTGAGCACGCCACCACCTCCTCTGCCCGTTTAGCGGCCGCGGTGGTGGTGGTGGTGGTGGTGGTGGTGGTGGTGGCGGTGCCCCCCCGGGGGGTCCGCGCCGACAGTCCACGTCGACATGGCGTTCCGCCGGGCCGGCCGGGGGGCCCCGAGGTGGGGCTCTGTTGGCTCTGACTCTGAACGCTTATACCACTTCACCCCGTTTCGGTGTAGCGGCGGCGGCAGAAGCAGCAGCTGCGGCGAACGAGTGGAGATGGAACACTGCGGAGAGGGGGAGGGGTCATGTCATGGCGCGGCCTGGCGGCACGTCACGGGGTCCCGGGAGTGGAGGAAGAGGGGCAGTAAGGCATAAAGTGACGGCCCGGCGGCCTCCGAGCCGAAGAGGGGGAAGCCGACAAGGAGAAGGAGTTTGTCGGCGACAACTTGGCGTCTCGCCAACGGGGGTATGGGGCGGGGGGCGGGGGCGGGGGCGGAGGGGCAATAAAGGTTAGACGTCGCACTCGGGGGTGTTTGTCTTTCTCTCCTCATGCTTTCGTGTTCTGCTGTCTCTCTCTCTCTCTCTCTCTCTCTCTCTCTCTCTCTCTCTCTCTCTCTCTCTCTCTCTCTCTCTCTCTCTCTCTCTCTCTCTCTCTCTCTCTCTCTCCTCCCCCCCCCCCCCCCCCCCCCCCGACGGCTGCAGCAGGTTTGGGTCGCCGCGGCCACTGACTTCCGGATGGCGTCGAGTGCCAAGTTTATCGACCACGGCCCGCCCCCGCCCCTCGCCCCCTTTCCCTCCTCCTCTCTCTCGCTCCGCCCTCCTTTATCATCGCACTGGTTCTCTCTCGCTCGTGTCGACATGCTCGGCCGCGCGCAGCGTGTGTGTTTGTGTGTGTGTGTGTGTGTGTTAGTGTGGGATGCCGACAGTGGCCGCGAGCATCATGGGCTGGAATGTGGTGTGTGAGAGGGGTGGGGGCGGAGGCGCAGGGGTGTGTTGGCTGATTTGAAAGAACTTTATTTTTTTCCGATAACAATACCGGATTAATTTTTTGTTTTTTGACTATTTTGATTTTTTGTTGGAATTCTTGTAACTTTTTTTATTTCTTCTCAACCTGATTTTGTCTTTTCCTCTGTCGACCGCCCTCTCTGACCCTCTCCTGTTTTTCTGGTGTGTTGCAGACGCGGACGCGCCTTCCGCCGGTCGGAAGCCCACCGCCAGCCGGCCGCCGCCCCGCGCGCGCCGCCCCGCCGCCGCGCCCAGCCGCCGCGGCCGCGACCGCGTCCACTCGGACGAGGACTCGACCGCCAGTAGTCCGCCGCCCGTGCAGCGGCCGTCCCGACAGACACCGCGGCAGCGCGCCTCCGGCCGCATCACCGAGCAGCGTGCAGCAGCGCAGGCCGCCCAGCACGCCTTGGACCGGCTGCACCTGTGTGCGGCCAGCAGCAGCAGCAGCAGCAGCAGCAGCAGCAGCAGCAGTGGCAGCCCCAGCCCTGCGGAGCGCAGACACCGGCGCGCTCGCAGCCCGTCGTCAGACTCGGACGACGCCCCCTTGGAGCAGCTGCAGCTGAGGCTGAGGCCAGCAGCGGCAGCAGCAGCAGCAGCAGCAGCAGCAGCAGCGGCCCCACTGCCCCCGCTAGCCGCAGCCCCGCCGCCAACGCAGGCCGCCAACGACGAGGCGCCGGACGCCGAGTTGGACCACGACTTGGAGCAGTTCTCCGTGAACCTCCCGTCGGACGACGACGACGACCGGGCCTGGTGCCGGACGCCGCAGCCCGAGGAGGAGGAGAAGCCGTGCCTGCCGCTGTCCAGCAACCCGTTCCTGAACCTAGCCGAGCCCAAGGCGGGCGTCAAGCAGGAGCCGCAGCAGCCGCAGCAGCCGCAGCAGCCGCAGCCCAAAGCCGAGACCACAGCAGCGACACCACCGCAGGCACCGCAGGCACCGCAGGCGCCGAACACTTCCGGAGACCACGAGCCGGAAGTCTCTCCGGAAACAGCGGCGGAAGCGTCCACCAAAGCCGGACCCGCTAATGACCAGGAGGCGAACGAAACGGACGAAGAACTAAGGCGGGAGAGGAGGAAGAAGCGGAAGAGCAAGAAGAAAAGGAAGGAGACGGAGGTCGAGCAACAGTCGAAACGCGCGCGACTCGACGCAGACGGTGAAGTCGACTCGGACAAGGAGTCTGCCGCCGGCACAGAAACAGAGGTAGAGACTGAAAAGGAAGCTGAAGCAGAACCGCGGGCGACAGACGTCAAGCCCGTACCGCACAAGTGCCCGACACCGACACCGGATACCGTCAGCGACGAGGCCAAGCCCAAGTCCCCCGAGACGCCGGTCAAGTCGCCGTCGCAGGTCAAGCTCGAGGAGCCCGACGGAGCGGAGTCGCCGGACTCCGTCGCTGACGCGAAAGTAGCGGTTCAGGAGAAGGTCACCAAGGAGGAGCCCGCGCCATCGCCAACACCCGCGGCCGCCGCCCCCGAGCAAGCCAAGTCCGTGTACAAGCTCATCCGGATCTCGATACCCAAGCCAGAAGTATCGCTGCGGAGGCTGTCCCTGTCGATACCCCGGCCGGACAACCTTGTCATTGACCTGTCGGAGACGGCGCTGGATACGGCCGAGAACAGCAGCGCCGGCAAAGACAAGCCCGCCGCCACCGCCGACCCCTGCGTCCTGACGCTCAAGGCCAAGCCTGCCGCCAAGAAGCCGCCAGTGGTCCTGTCGGTGCCGCAGTACCCCGGCAACGCCAGCGGCAGCGCCAGCGCCAGCGCCGAGGACGACGATGAGGCTGTGAGGCCTGAGCGCTGCCCCAGCGAGGATGACAGCCACAGCGGTAGCCACAGCGGGCAAGGCCTCTGCCCCACCCCCACGGCGCTGCGCCTGCGGATGGAGACGGAACCCCACGGAGGCCAAGGCGCCTTGCTGCTACTGCGGGACGACCGGTCAGACTCGGGCGTAGGCTCCCTGCGCTGCAGCAGTAGTGAGGAACGCTCCGGCTCCCGGTCCAGCGTGGACGAGGCGGCCTCCACCACGGCGGGGGTCCCGGTCCACGGCCTGCCCGGGCAGGGCCCCGCCCACGCCCCGGGCCACCCCGGCCACCCGGGGCACGGCCACGGCCACGGACAAGCACACAACACGGGTCCGGGGCCAGGACTCGGGCCCGGGCCGCCCGCACCCCGACACCCCAGCACGGCGCCGTCACCGACGGACCGCGGCGTCGTCTGGAGGGACCCGACCACGGCGCACGTGGACATCCGGCACGTGCACAGCATGCAGCACCAGTCGCTGATGATGGCCGCGGCGCGTGCAGGCCACGCGCCCGGCCATCCCCAGCCCCGCGGCCACGGCCCCCCACAAGGCCCCCCGCAAGGCCAGCAGGGCCCCCCGCAGGGCCACGGCATGCACAACGGCCCCTCCAACGGGAGCCGCGCCGAGCCCCAGCCGCCGCAGTCCATGCCCCTGGACGCCCAGCACGCCCAGCAGTACAGCGAGGCGCTGTGGAAGTCCACCCGCGGATACCTGCCGCAGCCCGCCGACCTGGCCGCCTTCGAGCGAATCAACAGGTGAGTTGTGTTGGCCTCGGCGAGGACAGCAGCGTCACGGCGGAGCACCGCATCGCACCAATCTGGATTACTGTGCAGTGTATCAGTGTGTGAGTGGCAAGACTCGGTGTGCAGTGCAAAGGAGAGAGAGAGAGAAAAAGAGAGGAAATGAAAATAATTTATTTGTAAAAGAAAGGAAAGGAAAGAGGATGAGGTGTGTAGTGAAAGTGTGGTGAGTGCCGTTGTCGCCCCTTGATATTGGATTACCCTCTGCCTGCCCCCGCCGGCCTGCCGCCTCTGGTACGTATGCTCTGTTCTGGTTATCTGCTCTGCCCTGTACTACAATGTGTATACTCTGCGTGTGGCTGAGTGACGAGCTATTTTCGCCGGGGGCGGTGGTCGCGAGGCGCCCGCCAACTCTTTGTGTTGGCGTTTTGGCTCGGCGTGTACACACATACCGCGTCCCCTGGGCGCTCCGCCCCGCCCCACCCACCCCGCGGAACAAACAAAGCAACCGAGTCGTGCGTGCGTGCGTGCGTGCGTGCGTGCGTGTGTGTGTGTGTGTGTGTGTGTGTGTGTGTGTGTGTGTGTGTGTTTTGCGAAGGGCATTCCCACCCGGGTATATGAGAAAGTGTGCGGACCAGTTTCTTATCGTGAGCCACACAGAGTTATATTACTGACTAATTGGTATGTACTCTGCGATTAGATCCCACCGAGTCACATTCGCCAGCTGCCGGCGCTGCCCGCGCGTCACGTGCATTGGTGGATGTGCCCTGCCCTGGCCGCCCTGCGCTGCCCGCTGCGTGAGCTTTGGCTTTATCTCTTATCTCGGTTTCCGTGTTGGGTCGGGGATTATGTATGGCCTGGGCCTGGGCCGGGAGCAGCCGATATCCGTTAGACCGGGGCTGGGCTGGGGTCCCAGCGGTCGCAGCGGTCCCAGGGTCCCGTTCACGCCGTGCCTCCGCCTCTGTTCTGCTGTGTGAGTGTGTGTGTGTGTGTGTGCCCCTGGCTAAAGTCCGATGCACGACTCCCGTTACGCAATGCAGACGCGGCAGCAGCGCGGGCGGTGCAGTCGGGAATAGAGGTTTCCAATGCGACTTGGAAACGGAAGCTGAAGAACAGCACAAAGAGCACGGCCAGGCCGGGAACTCTCGTTTGGGGCAGGTGGATATGAGATACGTGATTGCTGTTTTCGAGCTGTCTTGGAGGCTATTTCCCATGTTTGGCGCTGTCCATGTGCGTCAGGATTTCTCATACCCATTCCCAAAGTTGGGCGGTGATCATGGCCTGGTACACGAGTGTATACCTCCCTGTTGGGCGCGGTGCACTCTCTGCTCGGACTGTACCTCCTGGATGCACTCGCTGCTCGGACTGTACCTCCTGGATGCACTCGCTGCTCGGACTGTACCGTCCTGTCGGGCGCGATGCACTCCTTGCTTGGACTGTACCACCGCGCCGACCTTGGCTTGGATCCGCAGGGGGGAGAAGGTGGAGGAGGGGGGGGGGCCGATGCGGTCTCCCCCGGGCCATGCGGGGTGCGGGTAGGGAGGGGTGGGGGCTGCGGATCTCCGGATCTGTTCGTGACAGCTCGCCGGGTTGTGTGTGTGTGTGTGTGTGTGTGTGTGTGTGTGTGTGTGAGAGAGTCGGGCAGCGCCGGCAGGGCAGCGGTGAGCAGCGGCCTTTCTTGGCCCTTCTGATCTGAACCCGAAGCCGCGGCCCGCCGGGTCACTCTTTTAAAATGCACATTTTATTGCGCAGTAATTCCCCCTTTTTTTTGCGGAACCTTGTACAAAATTGCACACAAGGATTTCTAGCAGTGGCTAAAAAAAGATTTAATTTTTTTTTGGGTGTGTGTTAAAGTGGAACTTTTGATACAAGACTGCAAACACGGGGGTTATTTCGGAAAGTCGGTGTTGTTGAGACAGTGCCGTTGTCTGTGCCGCTCTTATCACTGATGACTGTACAGAAAGGGGGCGTAGATAAGAGCGGCCAGGCCCCGGGGGCAGCCGGGGGCAGCCGGGGGCAGCCGGGGGCTGTCTGTACCACACACCACTCCGTGGGTACGAAGCCCCCGCCGCGCCCGCCCCCGTATGGTATCGTTAGGTGGGCCCGGCTGGGCCGCACACCTGCCATGTCGTGTGCAGCCAAGCGCCGCCACGCCCCAGTCGGCCTGCGCCCCCCCCCCCCCAAAAAAAAAAATAATCCGGGATTCAGTAAATTTCTTTTGAAAATAAAAATTTAGAACTTAAATTACCGAACACTGACCGCGGAATGGCGCAAAACAACACTTTTAGGAGGGTCTTTTAATAAAGGAGTTTTCAGTTTCTCTCTCCCCCCCCCCCTCTCTTCCTCTCTACCTGCAAGTCGGATACCAAACCGCTCCGACGGAATAAATGGGTGAGCAGTGGCGCGCAGGCGCCAGAAGGTAAAAACTGGGCAACGGAATAAGAAGGGAGTGGGGGGGGGGGGGGGGAGTGCCCTGCCAGGATAAATGGCGTTGCGTGGCACAGCGCGGTGTGTCGGATGGAAACCGGTTCCGTGCGCACGGCGGTGTGTGTGTGTGAGTGTGTGTGTGTGTGTGTGTGAGAGAGAGAGAGAGAGAGAGAGAGGTCAGGGCTGGGCTGGGCGGATTACTTGTGTGCGCTTCCAAGTAGTGGACATGGATCGGAGAGCACACACAGCCTGCCAGCACTGCGCCTTTTCAGGCTGCTGTGTGTGCCACCGTGGTGTGTGCGTATGTGTGTATGTGTATGTGTGTGTGGCCACAGCCGCTTATCAGAACGTGATGACGGCCACCTGTTTACCGCCGATCGTTATCAGTGTGCCCGGGCGGGTGCGTCTGACCCCGTGACCTTGGCCGTGACCTTGACCCACTTTTGTCCTGTTTCGCAGGGAGCAGCGGGAGGAGCTCGCCCGCACGGAGCAGCAGGAGCGGGAGCAGCGGGTGCGGGAGCAGCACCAACAGCAGCGGGAGCGGGAGCGGGACCAGCTCAAGGCACGTGAGAGCCGGGAGCGGGAACTGCAGCTGCAGCGGGAGGAAACTGAGAGGAAAGAGCTAGAGAGGAAAGCCTCGGACGAGCGGGAGCGGATAGAGACCCAACTCGCCGCGGAACGCGAAGTGTACAAGCACTTCGAGGCGTCCTTCCAAAGGCTGGCACAGCAGAAGGTTTGTGTGTTGTGTGTTCCCCCCCCCCCCAGCCACCACAGCTACCACCACTGCCTCACTGTACTACTGCTGCTACTACCGCTGCAGCCCGTCTCTCGCCGGGGCCGTCCACGAGTTACGTACCACAAGGCCGTGGAGCGTCGGACGGGGGGGCGCTCCCCCCCCAGACTGTGCGTCACGGATACGGTGTCACGTATTTTGTGCACGGACCCTTGCCTGGTCTCAGTCGATTAACACTAACCACGACCATAACCAGAAGGTGGACCTCTTCTTCTCCTTGGCTTTCCTCTCCCTCTGTCTCTCCGTTTCCGTCTGTGCAGAAATGACTAACGCTCTGCACAGAGCCTCAACCCCCCCCCCACTTCGTCATTCTCCGTCATTACTTGCTACTAACAAACCTCTCCGCTCATCCTCATGGTTCTTTGGGAAACGGGTTTCTGTGGGTTTGGCGGGTTTCAGTCGTAGTGCTGGGTCGTCACCCTCTGTTTGTTTCTTTTCCGACGAAATTCATCTGAAGTTCATGTATTATTATTTATTTATTTCTTCGTATTTTTTGGTTGGAAGATTCGCTATCGCTGGTGTTGTTCGGAACGCGGAAGAAACTAGAGGTGGCCACGGCCGAGGTGTACTTGAGGGTGAGGAGCGAGAGTGCTGCCGTTGGCCGCCATCCTCCGCCTCTCTGGGGCCCGCTAGGTTCTCCAGTCTCCACTAAGAACGGAGAAGTCATGTAATCGTCGCCCAATCTCGGGCGGTTGGAGGCTGTTTTCTAGATCTTGTGTTGAAATTTTGAAGACCTGAAAGTGAGGAAACCTCGGCTTGTTGCCAGGGTCTCCAAACATGGTATTCGCGTGACCCTTTCTGATGGAGATTGCGGAAGGTTCGGGCTGGGTCGGTCACGATATAGGATCGGATGGCGCCCCCCACGACCTTCCTGATCTCCCATCTGAAAAGGTCGTGTGGCCCAAAATTTTTGAAAATCCCGGCGCCAAACTGAGTATTAACTCCGGTCTCTCTAGTCTTCCACGCGAGGCGAACGGTTTCAGAACAGCCTCTTCTTGCCTGAGATTGGTGTGACGGCCATGACTCGTCCATTCGCGGTGTCAGCAACGCCGGCTTTAGCGGAACACTCGGTCGGGGCCGTCGACAGAGGACGTGACGTCGCGCTGCCTGACGGGCACCTCACGTCCCCGCCAGAGGCCCCCGCCAGAGGCCCCGCCAGAGGCCCCCGTCAGAGGCGTCAGCCGTCACGTAGTCTGCGGACGGCCCCTCTCCTTTGCCGGCTCCTCGCCGTGCCTCAGGCGTTCGCCTCCGGCTTGACCACCTGCTCTAACCGCCCCGCCCCGCCTGTGCCTGTCAGCAGACCGGTCCGGAGCGCAGCTGGGTCAACTCGCTCGGCACCCTCCGGCCCCAGGCGGCCGCCGCCCCCAACGAGGAGGGCCCGGCTGGTCCGGGCGCCGCCCCCACGTCCGCCGCCGCCTCTGCCGCCGCTTCCGCCGCCGCCCTGGCCTCGCTGCAGGGCCTCCAGGGCCTGCAGGGCCTCCAGGCGGCGCAGGCGCTGTCTCTGGCCAGCCTGCCAGGCCTGCCCGGCCTCAGCATCTTCCACCAGCACCAGGCCCTGGCCGCCGCACAGCACCAGCAGCAGCAGCGGCAGCAGTACCACGAGGACCACCGCCGCATCCTGGAGCACCAGCAGCAGCAGCAGCAGCAGCAACAGCAGCAGCACCAGCAGCAGCAGCAGAGGCTAGTCGCCGACCAGAAGCGCATGCTGGACCAGCACCACGAGCAGCAGCGGCGGGCCCAGCCCATGCAGCCGCAGCCGCAGGCGCAGCGCGGCCCCGCGCGGCCCTCTCCGTCGGCCTACTACCAGCAGCCCCCCATCAAGGTGAGGACCAGGATGACCGTGACCAGACTAGCTTCGCACCGCGAAAACCGAGGCGTCAGAAAACGAGGCGACTAAAGGACGTCGTAACCTTGTTCTCCCTATTTTTTGACACCTGGGTTTTACAGTGTCAGGCCTGGTCAGGTTATGTGACATGCTTTCCATTTTCTTGATACTATCTTAAGTGCAGGTAACCAAATCACGCTGGGAATAGTACAATCATAATGGGTAAAAAGTAAAAAGAAATTGTTTTTGTTTTTTCCTTAGTTTTGAATAATATGCGTATTTTTGAGATGGGGGTGATTTTTTTAAACTGGTGGACCATCATGTATACTATAGCGCTGCTGCCCGGTTCCAGTCCCGATGTCTCACGCTCTGCTTTCGTTTGGTTACAGGTTCCTCGGCGGTCCCCCGAGAGCCGGTCTCCCGCCGCCAACCAGTCCCAGTCCCGGCCCGGCGCCGACCCCAAGCCACCCCCGCGGGTGTCGCCGGGCCCCGGCCAGGGCCCCGGCACGGGCTCCAGCTCGGGCCCCTCGCCGGGTCCAGGGTCTACCGGGTCCGCCGGCTCGGCGTCTAGTCCGTCGGGCCTGCACTCGGCACACGCTGCACACGCGCACGCCCTCGCGCACCAGGCGATGCATCCGGCTCTGGCCCACCTCCCCAAGGCCGAGCCCAACTTCAACATGTACTCCAACTACCTTCCGGGCCTCCCCGCCGGCTACAGCCTCAACGAACACCCCGCCCTGACGGCCGCCAAGCGCCAGCACCAGCAGCCCGCTCTGGTGACGGACCCCAAGACCGGGTCCGTGATCGTCAAGCCGGACTCCAAGAGTCCGCGGCCACCTCACGGCATGCAGCACGGCCACGGCCACAACGTCCCCAGCAGCTCGCCGACACCCACCGCCGGCAGTGGCGCCGGCGCCTACCGGATACCCGCCCAGCCCTCCCAGTCTAGTCAGCGGAACCCCCCGCAGCCCCACCCCCACCACCGGCAGTCACCAGACCAGCACCAACAGCACCATCCGCTACCGGCCTCAAGAGGCTACGCGCCCGGCCCGCCCGGCCCCGGCAAGCAGGGCATGTCCCTGTCCGGGCCCGCATACTCCGTCACCTCATTCCTGCAGCAGCCGCACGCGCAGCAGCACCAGCAGCACCAGCAGGCCGCCTCCAGTTACTCGTCGAGCACGTCGCCGGCGCCGATGGCTCGCGGCAAGGCCACGCCCAGCCCGGCACCGCCGACGTTCTACGGCAAGCCCAGGGACCCGGCGGGGGCACCGCGGGCGCCCAGCCCCCACGGCCACGACCGGGACAGAGCGCCGCCCATGACCGTGCCGATGACACCCATGGCGCTCACCAACAAGGGCCCCGCCATCCAGTCGCCGTACCAGCCGTTGTCGCGGCCTCACCGCGGGGACCCCAAGGCTGACCTAAACCGGCCGTACTCTCAGCCCCCCGCGGCCCACCTCAAGCCGAGCGGGGCTCAGGACGCGGCAGCTCCGCCCGACCAGCCCCTCAACCTGGCGCCGCTCAACTTGGCGGACAAGAGCAGTCAGCCGCCGGCCCACCAGCCGGCCAGCGCCGCCGCCTCCGCCCCCGCCTCACCGACCAAGCGTAGGAGTCCGTTCCAGCCGCCGGTCCCGGACAAGAAGCCCCGCATGGACCACGCGCCCCTGCCGCAGCCGCAGCAGCAGCAGCACTCGCCGCACCAGCTGACGGCGCCAATGTCCGGCCACCCGGGGCACCCCCACCTAGCGGGAATGCCGGCCATGCTCGGGACCCCCTTCGGCGTGTACCCGGGCTTGCCTCAGGGCCTGCCTCAGGGCCTGCCTCAGGGCCTGCAGGGACTCCCGCAGGGCTTGCCGCAGGGCCTGCCGCAGGGGCTGCCGCCTCACCTCACCATCGGCCTCAGCAGCCTGACTCCGTCACACTCATCGCTGCGGCCGAGCCCCATGAGCCCGCCCGGTAACCCCAGGGCCAGTCCGAACCAGCCGCACCCCAGGGCCAGCCCCGTCAGCCCCGGCCACCACAGGGCCAGTCCCCGGGCCAGTCCGTCCAGGATGAGTCCGATGCAGCAGCAGCAGCAGCAGCTGCCTCAGCAACCTAGTCCGCGTACGACGCCCAGCCCGCTCATGTGCAACGCGCCCACCACCCTGCAGACGACGGCGCAGAGCTCGGCGCCGGCTCCAGGGCCGCCCGTGCCCGTGCCGCTGCAGGTGCCCGTCAGGGTGCCGTCCACCGGGCCTGGACCCGGGCCTGGACATGGTCCGGGCCCCGGCCCTGGCCCCGGCCCGCTGGGTCCGCCCGGCGGTCCGTCACCGAGGGCCTCGCCCTCCATCTCGCCGATGCCATCCATGTCGCCAATGAATTTTCACTCTCTCGGGGCGCCCCCTGCTAGTCCGATGTGTCCCTCCTCCTCCCCCTCCCCCTTCGCCCAGACGCCCGCCGCGCTTTCACCCGCCCTGAGAGATTCGCCCGCTCCGCCCGCCGCTCCGCACACGGCTTCGCCTTCGCCGTCGCCCGGCGCCGCCACCGCCGCCACCGCAGTCGTGCCGCCGCCCCTCGCCGCCTCCCCGAAGCCCCTGCTGACGGCGACCGCCACCGCAGCAGCAGCAGCACCAGCACCAGCCGCCGTCCCATCCCCAGCACCCGCACCAGCTCCAACAGCCCCCCCAGCACCTACAGCCTCCCCTGCACCCGCCCCCGCGCCCGCCCCTGCCCCCACACCGTCATCTGGTGGCGTCCACAAGTTGAAGAAGGCGTGGTTACAGCGCCACTCTGGCGAGGACGCCGTTGACACTAGCGGCACGGTGGGCAGCGGCAGCTGTGTCACTCTGCCCATCCCTTTAGACAAACCTAGAACCTACAACATCGGCTCCATGGCGGTCAACAGCATCGCCAAGGAGAAGAAGACCAAGGACCACCCAAACGCCAAGACCCCCCGGAAGGCGTCAAAATCGGAGGCCGGGCCCGGGGCCGGGGGGTCGGGAGGACAAAACGGGCGCGCACCTGACAACTCGTCAAGCTCGGAAGCCGACATGAACACGAAGGCCTCAACCCCGCCGAGGCGATCCCCTAAGACGAAAGGTCGGAAGGGAGCCGCGAACAGCGCCAGCAGCCGGCGGCAGGCTCGGAAGACCACGTCGGTGAGGTCGTACTCCGAGAGCGGCTCCGAGTCGGACAAAGAGTCGGGCACCGAGAAGGACAGTGACAACGGCGTGAGCAGCAACGCCTCCACCACCACCACCACCACCACAACCACCACCACGAACACCACCAGCAGCAGCAGCACCAGCACCACAGGCACTTCCAAGACAAAAAACGGGTCGGGGGACTCCGTGGCCAAGGGACGCAAAAGGGGTCGGCGTCCCAAGTCAAAAAACGGGGAAGATGAGGGCGGGAAATCCAAGCGCGTCCGCGAGCGTTTTTTTAACAAGCCGCCGGTCTCGCAACTGAAGAGGACCGGCGAGTCATTCCTCCAGGACGGCGCTTGCTTCGAAGTCGCCCCGAAATTGGCTAAATGCCGTGAGTGCCGGTGGACCCCACACCAGCGATCCAAGAACATGCCCAACATCTTCTGCCGGTTCTACGCGTTCCGCAAGCTGCGCTACACCAAGAACGGGCAGCTGGCCATCGCCGGTTTCTCAAATCCCTTCAAAGACTGTTCAGAGGTAGGCAGAACTGCATTTTCTTTAAGCCGTTCCCCCTTGCCGCTGTATTTACTTGTCTGCAAGCGTGCTTATGTTTGGGATTTGGCTTCCGTGTGTTGCAGGATGATCTAGGACTCTGGGTTGCCCAACCAGAGAATCCTCCAGGTGGTTTTGACGTTGAAATGTCACGTTTCCTTCTCACTCAAATTGGTGATCAATTCTGTGATATGCTTCTGCAAGAAGCAGAAGCCCAAAGTATGCATGTTGGAGATGGTGAGTTGCGCGATTTTTTCTTGTCTAATTGGGTATATCTATTGATTTACTTGGTTACTAATATGCTTTCTCTTGTTTTTACAGTAGGAAAAATTGCGTGGAAGCGAGTTGTTCAGGGAGTGCGTGAGATGTGTGATGTGTGTGAGACTACCCTTTTTAATTACCACTGGGCATGTGCCAAGTGTGGTTTTGTTGTATGCTTGGACTGCTATAAGGTAACTAATACTACTGTAACATTTACAATCTCTCCCTCATTCTGTTTTTATTGCTACAGTTAAGAAGTATGCTTACATACATTTTTTATTTTTTTTGCAGTGTACTGTCCCTGTGGATCCAGAACTAACAGCCCAGACAGGGAGTGACAAGGAAAGAGATTTTAGAGGATGGCTGTTCTGTACGAATAGACAAGCCCATGAGCAATCGAAACTGATGCTTACCCAAATCATAGCTGCCGACACAATGATGAAGCTTGCAAAGCGGGTGCACCAAGTGCGTGCACTCTTCGGAATCCCCCAAAACTGTGGATGTCCCTTCAGTTTCATTAAACCTACCAATGGGCTAAATAAGGTGAGTGAGTGATCCATAGACTTGGCAACTGATTAGTGGAAGTCAGTTGATCTAGGAAATAAATCTGTTATGTGTCAGATTATTGAACCCTTTCTTTCCATTCTCCTCTCAGGATTTGCTGCGGGTGTTGACAGAGTCCAAACCAGTCAATGGTGTTGTCAAAACAGAACAGAATGGTTGTAAGGCAGATGAAAACAAGAACTCACCCCTTAACTGGCTTGCAGACCTGGCTTTGCAGGGAAACGATAATAAGTCTGAGAAAGATGTAAGTCTTTGGTCAAACTGAAGTAATCTGAAGTAATTATAAAGTGGTGGTCATCGCTCTAATAATACATTTTCTCTTTAAAGGTGATCTCAAACCATGTAGCACCTAAGGAAGAAGGACCTAAGGAGGTCGGAGCAGGGCCGTCAGGACTGAATGAACTGAGGCACTTTGTGCGTCGTTATAAAGAAGGACTGATTAGGAATGACTTACCGTTAAGAATTATGACTCTAACTGATAGTACAGCCCTGTACCCTGAAGTGAAACACATATGGCTTTGTGATGGAAAGCTCTTGAGACTCATTGATCCTCTGAGTCCTTCAAACTACCGTATATTCCAGGTTTGTTATCAATGCAGTTGTTAGTTGAAATTCATTGCAACTACAGTTGTATTGATTTAAATTTATTCTTCTGTGATTATAGGATCAGTGGAAACGTGGACAACCTGTGATAGTTAGTGATGTATCAAAATTGCTAGATATGAATCTCTGGCACCCAGACTCATTTAATCAAGATTTTGGTGATGAAAGAAATGATCTCATTAATTGTGTGACTGGCACCTTGGTTCCTAACCAACCAATGAAGAAGTTTTGGGAGGGCTTTGAACATCCAAATAAGCGAATGAAGGATGAGAAGGGCAGTCCAATGCTACTCAAGTTAAAAGATTGGCCTGCAGGTAATTTTTATTGCAAGTTGACCGTCAGCATCATGTGTCATTTTAATCAACTTAGTGGATCTTTAATTATTATTATTTTTATTTTATTTTTCATTTTGCAGGAGAAGATTTTGCTGAACACATGCCATCACGTTTCGCCGATTTGATGGGTGTCCTTCCCCTGTCTGATTACTCTCATCGGACTGGGAAACTTAATTTGGCCACTCGGCTGCCAGAATGCTTTGTACGGCCAGACCTGGGCCCAAGAATGTATACGGCATATGGCTCTGCAGTTCACCCCAATAAGGGCACGACCAACTTGCACCTGGACGTGTCAGATAGTGTGAATGTCATGGTCTATGTTGGCATTCCCAAGGACAGCGACAATGAGGAATATATCAAAGGTGAGTGCAGTTGTCACCGTGGTTCATTCAAAGGGCCAACACAAAACTGAAATGTGTTGACCGCTCGATTTCGGCTCTGTGGCAGTTCCCTTTACCGGCATGTTCTACTTGTTCATTTACAGAGGCCTACCGCGCCATTGACGAGGCCGGCTGTGACATCCTGACGAGGCGGCGGGTGCGCGAGAGGGGTGAACTACCCGGGGCGCTTTGGCACATATACCACGCCCGCGACGCCGACAAGATCAGAGACCTCCTCAACAAGGTGGCCCACGAGAAGGGGCAGGCCCTGCCACCCCACCACGACCCCATCCACGACCAGAGCTGGTACCTGGATGGTCCTCTGCGCGAACGGCTCTACAAGGAGTACCAGGTGGAGGGCTATGCCATCGTGCAGTGCCTGGGAGACGCTGTGTTCATCCCTGCAGGGGCTCCTCATCAGGTGAGCTTCCGTGCTGAAATAAGGAGCTGAGCCAGGGACTTCCTGTGGACCCTTCCATGTATTAATGGCCTGTTTCCCTGTCTTTCTAGGTTCGAAACCTGCACAACTGCATCAAAGTCGCAGAAGATTTTGTGTCACCTGAAAACGTCTACCACTGCTTCCACCTCACAGAGGAACTGCGCTTGCTGTCAACTGATACCACCATAAACCACGAAGATAAACTTCAGATCAAGAACATCATATATCACGCAGTGAAAGATTCCCTATCCGTGCTCAGTCATGCAGCTGGACTCATGAATGAGCCGGATGGGTATGAGACTCCGTTTTACATACCTCCTGTCAAACCTGAAAAGGAGGAAGACAAAGAAAATGAAAATGAAAACAAGACAGAGAAAGACAACGATAAGGATAAAGAAAACAAAGATGAGGACAAAAATCATAAAGAGGAAGCAAATGGTGACGTCACTGTTAAAAAAGAACCAGAGTCATAAGAATTTTTGTTAGTTTGTGTGCTATCTTGATTCTATTGCTAGGACAAGTTTATCATGAACTACTTTAAATTAACTTTATTAGCTTTGTGTGATTATTAATTCAATCAGCTTGGAATGAGAGTAGGCATGTACATATGTTGGATAAAAACTACCTGTACTTTTATGTTGTATTATTGATTGTTATGTTTTCCCCGAGGTGAAGGGAGAGGTGGGTTTCCCTTTTGATGGCCAAGCCAAGCTCTTTAGGGCAACACATCTATCCATTCCGTTAGCTGATCCCAGCCAGTCTGGAGATAAGGTTAATGATCTCACTTTTTATCTCTTGTTTATGTTGTTGTGTTGTGCTCTGACTTATGGTCAGTTTGTTAGTATTCATTGTATTTAATTGGGCGAGCCCTTTCATTGTCTATTTTCTTTAAATTGTGGTATTTCATTCAGTTATATTGTTACCATATATGGCATATTTGTGTCTGATTTATTTGTCATGTACATTTCATTATTCCATTTATTTCTCTTTATATTCAACAAATTTAAGTGTATTTAGTTGTAAATAAGAAACTTCAAGTTCTATCAGCTATCAAAATTATTTATTTAAACTGTACTTGAATTTAAGTAGTGAGTAAAAAAAAAACAAGTGCCAATAAGACGGCGTATGTTAGTTGTTTCGCTAGCCTGCATTTCTTCTGTACATAGCATCACATCTGTTAGTTATCATCTCATTGTGTAGTATATGCAAACATGGAATATTAACTGAACTGTAAATTTTTGTTGTGAAAGCTTTCTGTGTAACCAAAGCCATATTGAAGTTAGGAAAAGCTGTCTGTTATAATTTTAAGAATGTTTCTTTTTTTTTTCTGTTTTTATCATTTTGTTATCTGATCTCATGAGGATATAGCTGCCAGAAGTATCTTATCCTCAGTATAATACCAGTGCTATGGCTTAGCAAAAAGTACTAACTTCTTTTTGTTGATTTTCAACTGAGTCATTTTTTTCCTATGATTGAAGTGAACGCATGATTGAAGTCGTTTGATTGTGATGGTCGTTGAAGAGTCAAAGTAAGTTGTGTACAGTACAAGTTGTATTTAAAATTAATTTTTCTTTTTTATTTACTATGTATGTGTTAGAAGGTATGTAATGAATAAGTAAATCTTTATTCTAAGAAACTTCAGATTTTGTTGTTGTATTTCTCCCTCAGAAATCACAAACTACACCCATGTTCTTGTGAAAATTACCCACTTACACAACTATGAATTAGGGGACACAGAGTGTGATAGGATGGACGATCATAGATAACTCATGAATTCGGTAGTCAATTATCTTCATTTTTTTTTAATTTTATTTTTTATTTATTGATTTAATAACAGTCACGGACTAGATTAGATGATGCATAAATAACCACAGAACAAACGCGAAACGTATTAAGAAAGAGGTCAGGTGGTGGAGTGGTGTCCAACAGTCCCAACCCCACCGGCCGGCCGGGACCCTGTGGATCCACTCTGGTTCTCCCTTGCTCACAGGCTGCTACGCACTGCTACGACAGCGACCGGTACACCGAGAGGTAGGCGGTGATGCGTCGAACTCGCAGTCGTTGGACGTAGTCTAGCAGCAGGTCCTGGGGCAGGCGCACAAAACACGTTGCTCAGTTACTCGGCGCGTTAGAGAATGGTGTCACATGTCCCCGGTAACGCCGATAAATAAAGTTTCACAACCTGCCAACGCCGAGAAGGTAGGCAGCCCAAACTGCACCTCACGCTTAGCCCTACAAACGACGCAACCACAGTCGATTTTGAGTAAATAAGGGTATTCCTGTACTTTTTTTGGCCTCCCTTACCATCTGTGTCAATTTAAATAAAAGCCGGAGCACAAAATATTTTTCGGCTAAAAACTGGTAAAGGGCCTTGCCATTTTGAAGAATTTAGACGAAAAATAAAAGTTTGGTTTTTTCGGGCGCAGTGTGTTTGGACTGACCCCTTGATATGGTTTCGTCATGAAATCGGTGCCTCATGACACCTATGACCCCGGAAAAGCCTAGAAACACATCTACGCCTGGAAGGTAGGCAGCCCAAAGTGCACCTTACGCTCAGCCCCTCAAACGACGTAACCGCGGTCGATTCTGAGCAAGTGAGGGTGCTCATGTACTTTTCTAGACCTTTCGTAGATCCGTCTAGATCAATTTAAACAAAATACGGGGACACAAAAATGTTTCCGGTCTGAAAACAGGTGAGGCACTTAATTTCGCACCTGCGCTTTGGTGGCACCCTCGCTGCTGGTGTCCGGGCTGGGCCCCAGCCTCGCCAACACCAGGTACTTGAAGAGGTGCATATGGTCCGGCTCCACGCGCCGGTACAGGGAGATGCGCTCCAGGCCCAGCGCGTCGGGCAGGAACAGGTAGATGTGCCTGGCGCCCGTCCAATCCTTCCAGGTGTCCTCCAGGACCTGGGCGAAGCTCTCTTCGACGGACTTGAAGCCGAGCAGGAGGTAGTCTCGGGGCCCACCGGGCTGGTCAAAGGGCGGGGTGGCCACCTCGGCGCCCTCGGGTACGATGCAGCGCACCTCCTGGTAGCAGGCTGCGGGCAGGGCAGGGCAGGAAACGGAGGGTAACATATGGAAGGCTTCTGACATGAATCACAACACTGGTAAAACTAAGGCCACAAGACGTAAAAATGAGGGGCACACCACTGCGTGCCTAACGGAACAGTCTCTTGTGCAGTCACTTCCAGTCCCTTACCAATCATTCCAGTCACCGGTCACCGAAATGTTTTCGAAAAAAAATCAATGAGAAAAAAGCCGGATGACAAAACCTACATCAGGGGCGCCAAGACGATCTGAAGACGGTGGTGCAAGCTGTCGTACCTCCCTCCCTTTTTAACCTCGAACCTCCCTTCTCCTCCCCCCCCCCCAACCCCCGTTTTTTCTGCGAAGCAAACAAAAATATTTTTTTCCACTCAACACCTGATTGAAAGAGTAAAATGCATGAAATTCTATCGTTTGTGCATGATTTGCGCGAATATGTAGTATATCGTGTACTGTTTCATGTAACTACTGCGATGTTCAGTGAATCAGCGAGTGACGCAACAAGATAGGCATGGAGAACGCTTTACCGTTCTAGGACAGGCTCGTTCTTTGGGGCTGTTCAGATACCACGTGGACACTGAAAGGGGAAGGGAAGTTCACGAAATGTCCACAACTGTCCAGGTGAATTCAAATGATGAAAAGTTTTGATTTTTTTTTTAAAGTGATGAGCTCGTTACACTCATGCACTATTAGTCGAATTTGTTTTTTCGCGGTTTTCCTCTTTTCTCTATTAATTGGTAGAAAGCGTTTCATTTCAATATTTTTTTTTAAATTCAAAAGTATATTGAATCCTCAAGATTCATACCCTGCAAATAATAAATACAACAACAACAAAAAACGGCAAAAATGGGTGGGTCCTACCTCGTCCCAGACTTCCGTCCGGAACCGTTCCTGCTTAACTTCGGTGTTCGGATGGGAACCGGTGTACCAGGAGTTGACCGCCGCTAAGACACAGGCACGACGCAGCCACCTTGGTAGGCAGGCTTCCGCAACGGCCAACATCGCCCCTTCCGCTGACTAGATTTCAGGAGTCAGCCCCCTTCGACCAGCCAGTTGGTCTGTGACCCTAAGGCCACTCCCTCGCGGATTGAGAGGGAGGTAGGATGCCCAGATCGTACACGGCCGAAGCCGATTGTACTCTACTCTTCTACGCCATGTATCCAAGTAGGTGTTGCCCGAATACTCCAGATTCCGAGGCCTTACGCTTGAAAAATGTAGGAGGCCGAACCCTAGGCCTCTACATTTAACTTCTGCCGAGTCTTGGCAAGCACCATTCCCCTGCTCGGGCGTCGAACCACTGAGTTAACGAGTGTATTCAACCTCCGGGGAATGGCCGCGGCCCAACGTCCGCGGTCACTCAGACAACACACTTTGAACGCGTTCCTTTGGTATATTTTACCCACCATCCTCGGTCGGCAGACTTCAGAAAAATTTTCACCCCGGCAAAGAGATGAACTCCGAACCTTGCGGTCGTCGACCGGTCCGCTAGCCCACTACGCTACGGAGTTATGGTGGAGGGGAGCAGCGCGCTATTGATACTTTCGCCACTGTTGTCCCGCAGAGAGCAGCACCCTTTGCTCCGAGAGATGGCGCTAGTGGTCAACGGCGTTTTCTGGCTCGCGCTGCTGCTATACATACAGCAAGTTAGTCTAGTCTCCGGGCGAGTCCCCTCCGCACGTACCCAGTGGTGTTGATCTACCGGTATCAGTTGGGCATGTTTCTTAATGAGGGATTAGGAAGCGAAGTGTCAGGAGAGTGATCATCACTCCCCAGATGAATTACTCAGTGATGAATTTCTTAGTTAAAAAGAGTATGCCATGCAGAAGTCAACAGGATTCTGTCTGTATAACAAGTACTCCCGCCCCCTGGGCGTAGATTCCCCATGCATCTAGGGAATCGAACCCTATTATATGCTGTACCTTGTCGGGGAATAGAAATAGTACTACTAGGCCTTCGTTTAACTAGTGAGCGTGCACTGGTGTCCAGGAGCGCCCGGGAGGCAGGCCACCATCGACGCGGCAAGACCACGGCGTCAGATGGGCTGCCTACGTCCCAGGCGCGCCCAGATGAAAACAAGACTCACCCTGGTAGAGGGCGAAGTCGGGGCCCATGGCGTCCTCGGCCAGCATGTGTCCCGAGTCCAGGTAGCGCTGGAACAGGGAACCGCTGTCGCAGACATGCACCACCGGGAACAGCACTGGAAGCAGAGAAACACGCGGATGGGACAACCGTGGACACTTTTGGCGGTTGGCACCACTGTCGCGATTGTTCAGGGTGGGTCGGGGTGGGCCAGGGCTGGCCAGGGCTGCCAACAGGACTAACAGGCAGCTGCAACGTGTTGAATGGGTCCCGCGGGGCCGACGCCGACGGCCACGCCCGCGGGTCGTTCGGCCGCGCCCCCGAGCCACGACGGCGACCCTCCGCGGACCCGAGCCCCCCGTGGACCTGCCGGTGGTCCGGGATGCGGGGCTGCCCCGAGTGAGAAGCACGGCGGCGGTGGCGGCGGGGGCGGCTGGAAGCGGGTGGCCGCCGCCCGTGCCGCCCCCCGCGCTACCGCCGCCGCCACCACCAGGAACAGGAGGCCGGCCGCCCCCACAGGCCCCCAGGTACCGACGGCTGCCCCGAACGGTGTCCTGTGTTCCCCTCTAACAACATCGTGTGGCACTTGTAGGCGGCCCCGCGGAGACGGCCCTCGCTGCCCAACACTGGCGTCGGCGCCCCCGCCAAGATCCAGGTGTCGTCGGCCATCCAGGAGCTCCTCTCGAGCAAGACCGACCTGGTGTCCGTGCCCTCGGGGTCGGGGCAGATCCTGTCCCCTTCGGCGCGACGGTCGTACAGCCATGTGGCCAGCGGGGGCAGTACGCCTAGGTATGCGCGCTGTGCGTGTGCGCGTGTGCGCGTGTGCGCGTGCGTGCTCGGCATCCGAAGGTGTTCGAACCCGTGGCAATAGAGTACTCCGAAGAAGCCCAAAACGGAAGTAAGAAGTCGTAACGAAGACGAAGAAGGACGTAGGAGGGCAAGTATGAGAAATCGCGTGTGCGGAACCCCGCCCCACTTCCACTTTCTCGGTGAAGAACACGCGATTTTCATACTTTCTCCGTCGTTCCTCTTACTTCCGTATCGGGCTGCTCCGGAGTACTCTATTGCTGCTCCTGCCGGTGCCTGCCGGCTGCTGCAGCTCCTCGCCGGCTCACATTGGTGCCGCACTCCGACGGTCCTCCCTCACGGGGGTGGCGACGCCCCTCCGTCTCGGCGGCAGCAGGCACGGGTCCGCGGGGGAGGTCGGCTACGAGCCCCTGGACTCGGCGGAGGTGCTGCTGCCCCTGCCGCTGACCCTGCCGGGATCACCGGGGTCCCCCCGGCAGGCACGCACCCACGACCACCGTGCCCTGACCTACCCCAAGCGGCTCGGGGGCGTGAGGCCGGTGGGTGCGAATGCAAAGCGCAATGTTTAGCATGGTGATAGCTTCAGGAAATCTGGAATCAGAATTTCACGTGCATGGGGCATGTGAATGTGTAACTCTCCGACGTAGTGTTCCTAGTGCCCTAAAACTTTAAAAAAAAAAAAGGAACGAGAAATTTCTGGGGCAAAAGAAACACTACAGAGAGGGGACCGGATTGGGTCGTGCACAGGTCCGGCTGGCCGGCCTCGCCATCCCCCTGACGCGGACCCCCGCCCCGAGGCCCCCGCCGCCCCCGCCGCCCCCACCGCGCGGGACCGAGATCGGACTTCCTACCGCATCGCCGGAGGCAACGCAATCCAAGACGCGGACGTCCAGAAGCAGCCCCGCCAGCACTCCGGGCCCCGCCGGCCCCGCCTCACCGCCCGAGGCGCGAGGCGTCCCGCTGACGGAGAAGCCAGGCACCTCGGACCACACCCCTGTGGGCACCTCGGTCGCCAGCCCGGTCGATGCCTTGGATATCGGCACGCCGGTTGACCCGCCGGCCGGCTGCTTAGGAGACACTCCTGCCGACATCCCGGGGGACACGAGCTCCAGCAGCGTGTCGGCGCCGGCGCCCACCCACTCGTCGGTGTCCGTGCAGACGGATGCACCGGCTAGGCCCAGCGTGAGGGATGCGGCCAACGACACCTCGCAGGACACCTCGCAGGACACCTCGCAGGACACCTCGCAGGACGCGGACAGAGCCCTCGACCAGGCCGAGGGACCACTTCTCCCGGAGTCCTCAGAGGAGTCCGTGGCCGCGCTGGTTGTGCCGCCGCCGTCCGACGGGGACTGGCTCGGGCGGGACTCGTCGTCCCTGCAGGCGCTACCGCCCCCCGGGGGCAGCCGCGGCGAGGGCCCCGGCCGTCTTGGGATGCTGGCCTGCGGCGGCCTCGGCTGTGGCCTCGGCGGCGGCCTCGGCCTCGGCTGCGGCTCTGGGGTCGTCATCATGCCGCCCAGCTACCGCAACGAGAGGACCATCTCCACGTTCGGGCTGGCGCCGACCGCCGCCGACCAGGACGGTTCGCCGCGGCCGCGGCTGTTGTCGACGGCGTCCTCGGCGACCGCCGACCTCGCACAGTCCGACAGCGCCCTGGTCAGGAAGACAGCCGCCGTGCCCAACCTGTGGGCCAGCCCGTGCGCCAGCGCCCCCGCAGCCACCCCCTGCCCGCCCGAGCCCCAGTCAGCCACTCTGTGAGTGGACTGAGCCATCACTGTACACCGATTTGAATCATGGCTGATTCTATTGATTTTAATTGATGATTTTTTTTTTCAACAAAGAGTTACTGTTTTGTTTTGCGATTTTCTGATTTTTTAAAAGCATTTTGCATCGTACATTTGACACTGAAATTTTTTTCTCATCATGATTGTTTTAATTTTCTCTCATTTTTTGTCACTGTACACCAACTTTTTTTTTCGAGTGAAGTTCCGCGCGAGCTGGCGGTCTAAGAGTCCCTGTGTCGTGCGTGCAGCGGTGCACCGCGACTGACACCTACACTGCCTGCCTGCCGCAGGGCACCACGGTTCGGGGAGGGCGCGGACATGTGCGCGCTCACGGCGGGCGAGTGGGAGTCCGACGGCGGCGGGGAGGACGCGCCGGAGGTCCTGTCGGCGATGACCGTCCAGAACCCGACCAGTGCCGCCGTGGAGGCTAGTGTTGACCCGGGACCGGAACTGGAAGAGGACGGGGGCGTACCGGACGCCGCCACCAAGGCCAAGCCCCAGGTCCTGCAGCGGAAGCAGCGGGAGTTCGACGAAGAGTATGACGTACGTGTCCAGGGTGCGGACGGAGGACGACGGGTAGGTCAGCACCGCCACCCTCCCCTCCCCTTCCCTGCGCCAGGTGCGGGCCGGGCCGTGGATGGGCATGCATGTGGGGCTGGCGGTGGGGGTGGCCATGCCCCTGCCCCTGCTCCCCAAGCGGCCACACAACCGGTACACGCTCAGCTCCGAGCTCGGCTTGGCCGAGGGCCGCACCCAGGGACAGGCACTCCAGGGGCAGGCACAGGGACAGCGGCAGTGGGCGCCGCGGCCGCGCCTGGCCTGGGCGCACCCTGGGGACGCCGCCAACGCCGGGGGAAGCCAGCCATCGGTAAGAGCGTCAAGAACGGGGAGAAAAGACCACCCGGAAAAAAAAACGACGATTCCAAAACCGTCATGAAAGCAGATGATACTCTGGTTTTATTCCTACTTTCCTTCATGGTGCGACGTTGTGTTTAATTTTTGGAATTTGTTTTTAATTTATTATCATTGTTTGTGCCTCCCCCAAGTTTTGGTCAAACAGCAAGAACCTACCAATTTAATTTTCCACTAATATTTGTAAAAGCCAACTTTCATAAAAGGGGGAGTGTGACAACGCTCATCGCAGGGCAGCAGATAATGTGTTGTATGTTGCCATGTAGGGTCTTCTTTTATATCATTTAAAGTGCTGATAGTAGTTTAAGGAATGGTAATCAAAACAGTGTTTTCGTTGCTACTGGAATAATTTAATACAGTGGGCGTCATGGTGCGACGTTGTGTCTGCCCATACGCCTCCTGCCCTCCGCCCCCTTCTCCCTTTCCCGTCCGGCTAACTCCGTCTCGTTCTCTCTCTCTCTCTCTCTCTCTCTCTCTCTCTCTCTCTCTCTCTCTCTCTCTCTCTCTCTCTCTCTCTCTCTCTCTCTCTCTCTCTCTCTCTCTCTCCCGAGTCCCTTCCCCCTCTCAGCCGTCCCGCGCTGCGGTGGGTGCGGTGGGGAGCGCGGCGGGGCTGGCAAAGCTGGCAGACAGCCGAGCCAGGAGCGATGCGATGCGCGACGCGGACGCGGACGCGGACGCGGACGCGGACGCGGACGCGGCTCCCCCTACAATGAAAGTACAAGCTAGCTGACACCTCTTTCTTCAATATGATTTAGTTTAGCTAGGCTATGCTAGTGCTATTTAGAGGTATCATCTGCTAAAAAACGTAACGAGTGAGAGACCTCTCGGCCTCGACCCACGGTCGCGGTGCTGACGACGTGTCTGACGGGGTGCACAGCTGTCCAGCGCCGTGGCCGAGGACGGCTCAGACCGCGAGTCCGCGCAGGGGGAGGTCGCCGACCTGGAGCTGGGGGACGCCGGCGAGGCGCAGGGGGACGCGAGCACCGTGGCGGTCGGCGCGCCGGCCGAGGACCCCGACGAAGAGATCCGGAGGCGAGTGGCTCGAGTGGGGGAATGACGACCCCGTTTTGGGGTGCACCAAAAATTCAAATTAAAAATGGAAAAGAATCACCCCAAATTTTAACCCCAAACTCACGAATACCGGCATCCAGGCTGTTACAGCTGGCCCGGCTGACGTCGCCCCTGCCGTCGCTGGCCGACGATGACCACGAGGAAGCCACCGCCGCCGCCGCCACCGCCCACCGCCACAGCCGGCAGCGGCAGCGCGCCGCCCGCCCCCGCTCCCGCCCCCGGCCCCGCCCCCGCTCCTCCCGGCCGGCGCAGACCACGCCCCGCACGGCGTCGGGGGCGGCCGGCGGCAGGAGGCTCAGCTTGCCGACGGCCCTCGCCGTCGCCGGCGTCCTGGCGGCGGCCTCCTGGCTCATGGCCGACGTGGGCGGCCTCGGACTCTACCTCGGCCTGGCATGACCGCCGTCGCGCGCTGTGTTCCCATGCCATCAGTGGTCCCAACACCGCCATGCTGTATCCGTGTACGACTTACCTCCTTTCTCGAGGGTGGCCAGGGTGGCGCCCTGCTTGGCGTCCATGCCGGTCGTGGCCTCGAGCGCGCCGCGAATGGCGAGCTGCTGCTCCTTGTAGGTGAGCTTGGCCTGGCGCGAGGGCAGCGCGAACGAGAAGATGGCCAGGGCTCCGTGCGGGGTGGGGGTTCCGGGAGCCCCTGGGGGTCCGGGGCCGGGGGAGCTGGCCAGCGAGCTGCAGGGGCTGCTGCTGCCCGCCGACGAGCCGGCGGACCCGGGGCCGTCTGCAACAGGGACAACAAGGGCGCCGTTCAGGACGAGACACAAGTAAAGCGCCTGCGAGCGGCCGGGTAGGCCAGCCCGCGGCACACGTGTGCGTGCAGGTGCCGTGGGCTGCCTACCCTCCAGGCGCCATGTGTGCGGACGGTGCCAGCGTGAGAAGGCCGCCGCGCTCCGTGCTGCACAGACGTGAGCAGAACAAAAAGTGCCAACAGCGGCCGGGGCTCGAACCCACGCAGCTGGGTCACGTAGGGGTGTCACTGACACTGTCACTGGATGTGGAACGCGAACGTGTCGGCCCGGCTCGGCTGGACGGCGAGGTTACTAGCCTGCCCTGCCCAGCCATACGGCCACTGACCATTTCCTCGCCGATTCCGTTCGGCCTGGCGCCTGGTCAGGGTCGTATAGGGAGGGATAGAGAGAAAAGTGTGCATGTGTGTGTGTGTGTGTGTGAGAGAGAGAGAGAGAGAGAGAGAGAGAGAGAGAGAGAGAGAGAGAGAGAGAGAGAGAGAGAGAGACTCCCAAGACTCCAGTACACGTCCCATAGGATCGCACGCACGCCTACAGCCCCGTGTGGTGTGTGCAAACAAACGCTGATCGATGCCGACCCGAGAAGAATGCATATGAGGGGCGGTGCCTGTCTGTCTGTCTGTCTGTCTGTCTGTCTGTCGGCCCCCCTCTCGACCATCCATCTTGCCATACACCACCATCAGATTGACCGCAAACTAAAACTGGCGTTGCTTCTCCGCCCCTTCAGAAGCGTGTGCGTGTGTGTATGTGTGTGTGTGCGTGTGTGTTTGGGTGTGCACGCCTCTGTGTGTGTGTGTGTGAGTGTGTGTGTGTGTACCGATAAGTCTATTTCGGCGCCGTGTGACCGAGGGTGGTTCGTACAGCATGACGGGCTGCACACTGCACTGCACATGGCCCGGCTCTGCCGCCGCCTCCGCCGCCTCCGCCGCCGCCACCACCACTACCGCAGCACAGCGCGGGATGAGGAGGGGCCGCTGCCGCTGCACACTGCCACCGCAGCCGCAGCGCGTTTCTTAAGCGGGACAAAAACTCTCCCCGCCGACGCCCACCAGAGGCGGCAGCGGCAGCAGCGGCAGCAGCCGTGGCGGGCGGTGCCGTGGTGCTGAGGGCCCGCCGCCACCGCCGCCGCCGCCGCCGCCGCCGCCGTGGACGTGCGCCCGAATACTCTCCGCGCCCACACGCCACGCGCCACGCCTCACACTCGTGTTATCCCAACTGCGCGAAAAACGTTTGCGTGAAAACACAAAACACAGCCACAGCCACAGCCACAGCCACAGCCACAGCCACAGCCGCCACCGGCACCTACCTGGGCAGGCGGGCGGGGGCGGCAGGCTCCGGCAGTGGGCGGGCCGGAGGCGGCAGGACCCCACAAGGACTGAGGCGGGCATCAGACTCGCGAATCTCCGCAGCAGACCCAGACCAGGGACAGGAGGACCTGGACCCACCTAACCTGACGAGTCAATTGCTCTGCTTCGCTGGCTTCGCTGGCTTCGCCAAGACGTGTTGATTGCCGCCGTGCGCTGTGCAGGGCCCGGCCATGCTCGGCTTTCGGCTCAGCTCGGGGCCGCTCCCAGGCGCGGGCGGCGCTAAACTCTGATTTGATGATCGCTCAGAAGTACTATATAATTACTACCCCCCCCCCCACACACACGAGGACGGCGATGAGGCTGACGTCGGAGTGTCGGCCGGCAGGGGGCAGCACCGGCTCCTCGGTCAGCCCGCCAGCGCCGGCCGCGTCCAGGTATCCGAACCGATTCCAACATCCGGTGCATTTCTTTCGCATCGAGACTGACGAACAATATTAAAACGTTTTGGTGTGAACACACGTGCCGCAAAGGACCTGCGGTTCCTGGTCAGATCGCGCTGGTGCGACAAGGACGGCGCTATCTGGCGCCATCAGCAGTGGCCCCACCGAGCGCCTCGCCGTGCGTCTAGGTCTAGGGGACCTTGACATTCTCCAGCACCTCGCATCACCGCCTCCCGGGCTGGTACGGCCACCACTCGGGTAAGAAGAAGAAGAAGAAGAAGAAGAAGTCCACTGTTTCGCGCCAACTTGTTTTGCTGGCGTCCCTGGAAGATAATCCTTGTGCGCTCATCGACCAACACCGAACTTGATCGATCTCGTTTCGAGCGCACGACCCAAACCAAGCAGCACCGCGGAGCAGCCGATGGAATCGGCGCCAATAAAACGCTTTCGGTGCGTCGGGGTCGGGCAGGCGGGCAGGCGGGCAGGCGGGCAGGCGGGCAGGCGGGCAGGCGGGCAGGCGGGCAGACGGGCCGCGTACAGATTCGATTCCGCCGCACGCGGTGGGCAGGTGGCCGCCAAGGCCAAGGAGGCCGTGACCGCCGTGGTCCTGCTCCTAGCCGCGGCGCGCTACACACTCCGGGACCTCCGGGACCTCCAGGACCTCCGGGATGACTCGTCTCCGGTCGTCTCCGGAGCCTCCGGGCTCCACAAATCACGGGATTCATTCATCCACGTTGACTCACACCCCAACCTCCTTGTTTGTTTTCGCAAGAATCGCCCGCCCAACACTGCCGAGCGATACGGGACTCGAAGAGTCTACTGTAAAGACATAATAAACCGACAACGCATATTTTTGCTGGACTTGCAATTTTTAAAAAAATCGCTGAAGCAGCAAACACTGTTTAGCAGCTGGATTTCTGACGAACGATCATTTTCAGAACGGCCTGCCTCCATGGCCGCTGGTCGCTGCCCACCGCACCCCATCGCAGGGTGCGACTCTATCTCACCTGCGCGGCTTTAACGCCTCTTATGGGCGTCTGCTTGTTTACTGCCTCAACACACTGGACTTCCCTGGTCCAGCCATCATCGCACTCAGCGGCACTCGGCGTGTGTGTGTGTGTGTGTGTGTGTGTGTGTGTGTGTGTGTGTGTGTACCGTGGCGCGGCACGGCGACGTTTACAGAACGCGCACAGCGCCGGCCCGGCATGCAAATTGCCATCCTGACGGGAGCGGCACCACCTGAGCGGGTATAATAGCGGCAAGGCCACCATGCAGCCGGCACAGACTCTAGTACCTCATCCTCTAGTACCTCCCCGGCGGTGTGGCACAACACACACACACACTCTCTAAATGTTGTCACAGGAAACAGTTTACTTTGTACATTTTTTTTTTGTCGCAAGACGAAGGCAATATCGCCGCAAATGAATTTATGGCTGAAAAGGTTTCACCATTTTTTTATCTGTTTGAAGTTTTGAGTGTAAATGAATGGTATCATCATATTGTTTTCATTTACAGTGTCCCCCCCCCCCCCAGTTGCGGTTCGCGGTTGGCGCCTATTGCCTTCGTGGTGGTCCTCTTGGTCCTGACCACACGCGACTCCAGCACCGCGGAGCAGCCCCCCGGGGGGCCTCCGCAGCCCCCGAAGCCCCCCGCAGCCCCCCGCGGCCCCCGGCTACGACAACGAACGCTCTCCGCCTCGCCACCGCCGCCGGCGCACGCCTCGGCAAAATGCTGCCGCAAAACTGCGTCATTCCTCTGTGATTGAATACCGGCACCAAGGCGGCGCAGGGCGGCGCAGGGCGGCGCAGGGCGGCGCAGGGGGAGCACGCCAGCTCAGAGGCACCACCATCACGAATCTTTCGCACTTAATGTAAACATACAAATTTGTACACAACCACAACCACAACCATGTACACATTTGTACGTCTGCATTGAGTGTGCAGTAGAGACCATGGCCGGCTCAGGCAGTTGCAACCAGAAGACGACTACTCACCTGGTTGGCATTTCTGGCGGCGTCTTTACGATTTACAGTGGCGATGATGGTGGTGGTGGTGGTGGTGGTGGTGGTGGTGGTGGTGGTGGTGGTGTGGTGGTGGTGGTGGTGGTGGTGGTGGTGGTGGTGGTGGTGGTGGTGGTGGTGGTGGTGGTGGTGGTGGTGGTGGTGGTGGTGGTGGTGGTGGTGGTGGTGGTGGTGGTGGTGGTGGTGGTGGTGGTGGTGGTGGTGGTGGTGGTGGTGGTGGTGGTGGTGGTGGTGGTGGTGGTGGTGGTGGTGGTGGTGGTGGTGGTGGTGGTGGTGGTGGTGGTGGTAGACCAGAACCAGAGACCCCGTTGGGGCCCCCGCGCGTCCGTCTGGGGGGGGGGGGGACCCGGTGGAAGGCGTGACTTATCTGCACGGAGGCATCTCATTAACTCACAGCGGGATTAAAAACCCCCGGCTGTGCGATCTCACACGCCTGTCCTGCTGCCTGCCTTGTACCCCGTCAGCCCGGGCAGGAGATCAGCAGCGCCGCGACAGGCACATGCCATGCGTGCTCCCGAAGGACGTCCGAAACTCGGCACCGTCTCTCTCTGTCTGTCTGTCTGTCTGTCTGTCTGTCTCTCTCTCTGTCCCTGTCTCTCTATCTCTCTCTCTCTCTCTCTGTCTCGCGCTTACCTCCGCGCCCGTTTTGACTCACTGCAGCAGCCATACGGCGGAACAAAATGCCTCCTTCAGTCCGACCAGCACACACACACACACACACACACACACACACGGCGGTGAGTCAGTGCTGTTTGTGGTCAGAACAGACACACAGTGGGAGCGGTGTGCTCTCAGTGAGTTTGCCGGCAGCGCACGCAGGGCAGGACCCCCGCGGGGGCCCACACTGAGGCCGCACACTATCTAATCTGGGCCAATAATCGTCATATCGTCATCGGCGCACTCTGTTTCTGGGGTCGTCCGTAATCCACGGCCATGCCACCTCCACTGCCAGAGGCCAGAGAAATGCGACCGAATGCGACCGAAACGTGACGGAGACCTTTTCATCGTCGGTGCGTGTTATTGGGCCGTTCGCCCCGTTTCCGAGTTTGCAACGGCAGAATTACTACAAAAATTTGTAACATTTTCATCGTACCTATCGCAGCGTACCGCACAAAACGTATACATCTGCTTCGTTGGAGCAACCAACTTTTCGTTGGTGTTACTAACAGAACAGTTCCTCAAACAAAAATATTTAGTTCTCAGAACCAGAAAATTTACTGCTTGTCTCGAAATCAGCGGAAAAATTTAGTTGCGAATACTAGTCTTTTTTTTCCTCAGTGTGCGCTTTACGAATTTGATTGCGTGCGCGTCTGGCAGGGGGCGGTGACCGGTGCTGTTGCTGCTGCTGCTGCTGCTGCTGCTGCGCTATGCACCCCACGCGCACCCAGCTGCAGAGTGCAGAGTTATTCTCTCTGGCGCTGCACTTCTTGCAGCGCGCTATGGGGGTGGGTGTGGCATGGAGGGCGGGCGCGCCGCGCGCCTG
Organism: Odontothrips loti; assembly: GCA_038380765.1. NCBI lineage: Eukaryota > Metazoa > Arthropoda > Insecta > Thysanoptera > Thripidae > Odontothrips > Odontothrips loti. The sequence continues at coordinate 12,233,113 of CM076257.1, read as the reverse complement.
ACGTCCGGTGTGGTACCGCGGGGCCACAGGGGGGCCACAGGGGGGCCACAGGGGGCCTAGTGGGGCCACGGGGGCCCACGAGAGCCACGACCACCGCCCTGCGCATCAGCTTTGCAAAAGACAAGGAACTCCCACTGAGAATGACAGAAGGAAACGTGCCATTAGGTTTAAAAAAAAAAATGAATCTCGAATCAAATAGGAAGCAGATGATACCAACTCTAAATGTGTCCTAGTTTTTTAAAGGTTTAGAAAGTTAGGAAAATAAAGTCTTCTTTGTGTGTCTGTTGAAGCAGAACTTATCGTTAGTTGCGGTTTTTGTTATTTTATGTGGATCATAAGAGAGAGACGAAGATATTTGAAAGGAAAGGACATCTCTGAGGCAATTTTGGAGCGGCGAGGCGGGTGCAGGAGGAGGGGAAGGGGGTGCCTTCCCTTTCCCCGCCCAGGATGGCCCGCATGGCCCATGACCGCAACAATGCGTATTGTTTCTTTTAAGGCTGTGGGTGATAATATGTATCATCTACTAAAGAGCACTATCGAAAAATTAAAGCAGGTAAGAAAAGTAACACTAAAAAAAGTGAAGCAAAAAAAAAAAAAAAAAAAAAAGACTGTTGTTTGGAATCCATGCGCCAAGTTGAGTTTAAGCTCAGGTTCTCAAATCTTGCAGACGACGACAAGTTTCCCCTCAAAGTTCCCCCTTATCGACCAAAGTTGGGTGACAGTCGTGACTTCCGTTCATTCTCATCCATTCTCAGAGCCGCGGCGCCGCAGAGGTGTGAGGTCATTCATTCTCGGCCTCGGGCGACACTGACATGGACCCTCGCAAGGACCCGACCCGAACTGTGCGCGGGTCACAGGCAGGAACAATGGCGGCCCAGCCTGGCACGGCCCAGCGCCCGGCCTGACGATTGTGCAATGATTGTGGGGCGCAGGTCAGGCGCGCCGGGTCCCCTAAACGCCCGCTTCCACCACGAGGCCCTTATCCTGCTCAACTACAAAGAGCGTTCGTTCGCGCGACCAGACCGCACCCTCCTCCCCCCCGAGGCTGGCAATGGAGCAACACACGTCGAACCATTAAATAATACGTCTGCGATATTTTCTTCCCGTCGCAGGAATTTTCGGCCACAGGCTAGCGCCCGTTGGGTAGGCCACCACTGCTTTACGGATGCACGTGTGTCGTGCGGGCTGGCCTACCCTGGGGTTCGCAGGCGCTTAGGAAGGAGGATAACTTCTGCACCCGCCATACTCACAGAAGCCGGACCGGTGCATTATCTGCGTGGGGCGCCGACGGCGTGGTTACATGGCGATGCACGGTGCACCCGGAACTGGTACAGTCTGTGTCAGTCCGCGAGGTACAGCCCGCTGCGCACTCATCACACACACACACGCGTTATCTGAACGGCACCTGAGGGCACCTGAGGGCACCTGAGGGCACCTGAGGGCACCTGAGGGCACCTGCACGGCGTCACCGCGGCCGGCCACACGCGCGCGAGACGGGGATCGCGGGACACGAGGCTGACGGCGGAGCGGCCGAGGTGGGCGTATAGCGGCGGAGCGACTGGCTTGGGAGCGGGCGGCGAACTGTGTGTGTGTCTGTGCCGGGGGCCGGGGCCGCTGGGGGCCGCCGGGGGCCCGCGGGACGGGGGGCGTGGCGGGCAGACACGCTGTGCCCCCCCGGCGGTGCGGGCGCGCGTTCGCATGGGAAAGAACTGTTGAGTGGTGGAGAGGGGGGCGTCGACGGAGAGGCATCCTCGACGGGGGCAATCCTCCACGACGGGGACATCCTCGTCGACGACGGGGAGGGGGAGGCATCCTCCACGACGGAGGGGAATCTCCACGACGGGGTCGTCCTCCACGACGGGGGCATCCACCTCCACGGGGACATCCTCGTCGACGACGGGGAGGCATTCTCCACGACGGAGGGGGATCTCCACGACGGGGTCGTCCTCCACGACGGGGGCATCCACCTCCACGGGGACATCCTCGTCGACGACGGGGAGGCATTCTCCACGACGGAGGGGGATCTCCACGACGGGGTCGTCCTCCACGACGGGGGCATCCACCTCGACGGGGACATCCTCGTCGACGACGGGGAGGCATTCTCCACGACAGAGGGGGATCTCCACGACGGGGTCGTCCTCCACGACGGGGGCATCCACCTCGACGGGGACATCCCCCACGACGAAGGAGAATGCTCCACGAAGGAGGGGCACCCTCCAAGACGGTGGCGACATGGAAGTGACATCCGAGCGACACAGTGTGGCCCGCTGTGGGACTGGGCTACAGAGTCGGCCGCATTCCGAGTCCACAGTACAGTCGTCGGGTAGCAGGAGAGAGAAGTCCGCCTGGAGTGGAGGCGGTGCTGCGGCGCTGCGGGGCTCAAGCGGACAGCGTACAGTGTGCGCAGTGTTGTAGTGTCACCGCCCAGGCCTCAGCCTTGGCGAGTTGTTAGCGAGCCCCCGGTAATTGCCTCTGACCGAGTAAATGTGTCTGCCGTGTCCGGAGCCGTCAGCCGGCCGACCATACCCGCAGCGGCACAACTCTGTCCGAGCAGCACCAGCCCGTCGGCGTCACGGAATAAACCGAATGGACTTTCCAACGCCACGCGCCCATCTCTCTTCCCTCTCTGTTTCTCTCGGGCACGCGTCAACCCCCACACCACACACATGCACCTGACAAAGTGTGGTAAAGGGGAGAGAGGTTTATGGCTCGTCGCTTCGCTTCCTCGCCTCTCGATCCCCCCTCGAACGTCTTCCGCCGGCGGTGCCTGGCCAAGACAGGGACACACACACACACACACACACACACACACACCGAGTCATTATATTTTGGGCCGGAGGGTTGGCAGGAGCGGGGAGGGCCGCCGGCGGGCCGTCAGTGTTCAGCGTCCGTCTCTCTCCCTCCCACCCTCCCTATCTCTCTCTCTCTCTCTCTCTCTCTTCTCTCTCTCTCTCTCTCTCCTCTCTCTCTCTCTCTCTCTCTCCCCCCCCCTCACTCTCTTTCTCTCTCTCCAATACCGGAAGCAGCCGAGCTGTGTCAGAAGACAAAGAGGCGCCCCGGCGGTGCTATCCGCTGTGCTCCGTGCAGCGGTGCGTGGCAGGATGACAAGCTCAGCCGAGAGCTCGGCTACGTCGCCTAGACCGGCACCTCCACAGCTGTCACTCACTATTCATACCGCTCACACGTGACGTCACGCCCGTGGTGCGGAACGGAGGGAACGCCTGTGGGCTGTCAGGGTAGGCCAGCCCGCACGGCATGCGTGCGTGGGGCCTTCGAGATTGCCTACCCATCAGGCGCTACGGTCGAGCTGGGAGCCTGAGGCGCCGTGGTCCGTACAGCCGGCGGGTGGTCGAGCACGGGGGACAGCAGCGGGTGCTCGAGCACGGGGGACAGCAGCGGGTGCTCGAGCACGGGGGACAGCAGCGGGTGCTCGAGCACGGGGGACAGCAGCGGGTGCTCGAGCACGGGGGACAGCAGCGGGTGGTCGAGCACGGGGGACAGCAGCGGGTGCTCGAGCACGGGGGACAGCAGCGGGTGCTCGAGCACGGGGGACAGCAGCGGGTACACACGTCCGAGGGGGACTTTCACTACTTCAAAAACGTCGGTGTACGGTGGCATTTTTTTTTGTAATTTAGAAAAAAAAATCAAATTCAGAACGAATGCCAAAGAAAAAAATAGTCACAGAGAACACCAAAAATAATTCAGGTTGAAAACTACGTTGTTTCTAGACAATCAATTTTTTGTTGAGATATAAAAGGTCAATGAAAATCAAAAGAATCAGCCATGATTTAAATCGGTGTGGTACGCCGAGAAGGGGCAGTGGTGGCCCCCTCGGGCTGGAGCACGGGGCGTCTCCCGGGTAACGCAGCGGTACTCACCGAGGCGACGCACCCGCTCGCGCTGTACCACCTCGGACACGACGTGCTCCGTGTAGCGGGCGCCGCGCCGCGTCCCCAGAGGCAGCACTGCCATCGCGGGGGTCAGGTTGGTGGGTATCACACGTCACAGTGGTGCACTCGTCTGACAACACGTCGGGCACATCCGGCGGGGGTAAGCGGCAACGCTCTGGACACACACTGACGGGACGACAAGGAGTCCGGGACCGCGAGTCCGGGAGCAGAATGTGCAAGGCACTGGCCGCGGCTGCGGTGATCGGGAGGATGGAACGGCATACGGACCGCCACCGCCACCGCCACCACCACCACCACCACCACCACCTGCCCCGCCCCGACCGCGGGGATCAGACGAGAACCCCGCAACTGCCACGGCCCACACGACACACCAGCACGACGGCCTCCAGGACTGCCTCACGGCGCGTGGGCGCCGCCGTCATGGCTGCCGTGAGGCCGGGCAGCCGCTGCCGCTCCCGGACCCAGGGTCCCAGGGTGGGCGGTCATGCGGGCGTCGACTCTGCACCGGCTGAGGCGGGGACTTCACTTGAAAAAATATCGGTGTAACACTGACCAAAAAAAAAGGTCAGACAAAGTCCAAATAAATCATCACTAGAAGAACATAAAAAAAAAAGATAAGACATAAAATAATCAAAAAAAGATGAGAAAAAATACTAACAAAAAGAAACAGCGAAAACAAAAAAAAAACAGATTGATGCCGATATTATTTTCAGAAAAATCAATATTTTGGGATGAGCTCGTTCGAAACAGCCTGACGGGGATGAAGTTGTGGCAAGTGGACTATATTTCTTGAGGTGACTCCCAGCATCATTACTAGTCGCTGCACGAAGTCTAGTAAAGTTGCCACAACTTGGTTGGGGGTTTTAAGTACTGCCTTAGGTGTGGGGAGATAGAGAGAGCGAGACAGAGTGACAGAGACCTCATGTGTAAAACAGTAACGTATACTTATCCGAAAACTCTAAAGGCAAATTCAGTCTTACAGGTTACATTACATGGCCAACGGCAGGGACAAACACGAATAACATCTTACAGTAAGGACACTCTACGGACAGCGAACATATGATGACACACTGACGATAAGGATTGGAGGATTAAAAGTACGGCAGGCGGTGGACACGCCCCGCCCACCACTGCCGCCACACGGCGGGGATAATAAAGTAATGTAAAAAGACAACACGCTTGGAGCGGACACTATCCTGATGGTTGTGGCCGGCCGTCACGTGGCCGTCAGCCCCGAGGCCAGGCCCAGCTCCAGGTCCCAGTTGTTGGCGGCGACCATCTCCAGCAGGTCGGCGCGCTGCCCGTCCGTCACGGCCCACTCGCTGAGGTCGAAGAGGGCGCGCAGGCGGGGGCAGCCCGACAGCAGAAGGTACACGGTGTTCATGGTCAGCTCGCAGGGACAGGCCATGCGGAAGCTCTCCAGCTCGGACAGCGGGTTGGCGGACACGATCCTGCGCATGTCGACGTCCGTCCAGGGCGGCACGGCGTCCCTGGAGAGCCCCGGCGTGACGGACACCTTGGTGATGGCGGTGGCGTGCAGCAGCACGTACTCCAGCAGCGGGCCCGTCCCGGACAGGTGGAACTCGCGCAGCTGCCGGAAGGGCGCCTCCTTAGCGGGGTGCACGGGGACGGACACGGCGTCGTCCTGGCTCAGCATGGTCAGCTTGAGGACGCGCAGCGCCGGGCACTGCCGGCCCAGGAGCACCGTGTCGGCCACCGACATCACGTGGCCCATCATGTCCAGGACCGTGAGCTCGGCGGGGAGCCTGAGCCGCAGCGGGGTGGGGTGGTCCCGGAGGCCGACCCAGCCGACGCGGAGCCTCTGCACGCCGGCGGGCAGCGACGCGCCGCCCTCCTCGTCCGGGACCACGGCGACGTCACTCAGGCAGACGGAGGAGACGGCCGGGCACCGGGGGGCGTCCTCGGGTGACGGCGCGTCGTCGCTGTCCCACTCGGTGAGGGCGAGCGGGAGCGCGGACGTCGCGGACACGGCGCGCACCACCGCGCCTAGCGCCGGCACGCGGCCGATCTGCTGCAGCGCGGGCAGCGAGGCCAGGAGGCGCTCGTAGCAGCGGCCCGACAGCCGGCAGCCCGTCAGCACCAAGCAGCGCAGCGTCGGCGCCGACACACCCCCCGCCAGCCAGCCCGCGCCCCTGTCCGTCAGCCGCACCGACTCGGATGCGTCCAGCACCTCCAGCTCCGGACAGTGCTTGGCCAGGGCGAGCGCCATGTCGTCCGAGCACATCCAGGGCGCGCGCACCACCCGCAGCCGCCGCAGCTCCCCCAACGCGGACACGGCCAGGTCGGCGTTGGTGTGCAGGTGCAGGGACTCGGTCAGCGTCAGCTCCCGCAGCTGTGTCAGCGCCTGCGGGGGGCGGGGGGGAGGTGGGGGGTGAGGGGAGGGGAGCGGGCTCACCAAGAGTAGCTCAGGCACATGTGTATTTTCTGGTGCGAGTCCACGTAAAAACACATTTTTTCAAAATTTCTTTACAATCACATTTGACCCTGCAAAGTTTTCCAATGAGTTTAGCCCCATATCTTTACCCGCTGTGGTATGCGGGGGAGGAGTGGAAACGTTCTCCTGGTTTCTGGGCGCCTGGGACCAGGCCCTGACCTCACCTGCAGCCGGTGCAGCATGGCCTCCCGCAGCGGGAAGCTCTGGGCGATGGTGAGGGCGAAGCGGCGGGTGGTGTCGGGCAGGAGCGCGGCCAGCAGGCGCTGCAGCACGCGCCGTGCCGGGTGGTTGTTGCGGTAGTTGAGGAAGAGGTCGGCGTGGAGCAGGCCGGCTGCCACCAGCGCGGCCCGCGCGCCCTCGCCGCCCCCCGCCCCCACCCCCGCCTCCGGGACCGCCGCCACCGAGTCGGCAAGCCAGCGAAGGCGGCGCTCATGTCGCTGTCCGCTGGCCGTCATCGCCACGCTCACCTGGGAGGAAAGGTTCACACTCAGTCATCAGGTCATAATAGAGGTTTCCAATGAGACTTGGAAACGGAAGGTGAAGAACAAAAACACTTCCAGTCCGGAAACTCTCGAGAGCAGGTCTGAGAAACTTAAACGGCGTTTTGAGTGGATATGGGGGTAAGGCTCCATATTTGGCGCGGTGCTAGTGCATCAAGATTTATCATAACTGCTCTCGAGGGTTTCCGTTTGGAAGTGTTTTTGTTCTTCATCTTCCGTTACCAAGTCTCAATAGGCAGCAGTAGGCTGTCAAAATTGTACCAAATCGATATCGATGGTGTCAAAATGTTGTCCAAGCTGGATTTTTCATCGATTGTTTGTCGAATCGACAAACAAAATCGACTCCCGATACCATCTGGGAAGCTGTATCGAAACCGCGGCCTGGCATTAAAGATCTGAGACCTAAGCTGGATTCGGCTGCTTGGCGCTGGGATTTCAAAAACAAAAACTGAGATCACGTGTTTCCTGTCAAGAAAGGTCGTGTGATCCCAATTTTGGAAATCTCACATCTTGAATGTAAGGCTAAGTTAAAAAAAAAACAGCCGCTGTCTTCCGGCAAGCTCAAAAGCATTTTGGGAGTTACCCCGCACTCGAGCGGACCCACGTTCGCCAGTCTAGCGCACAAATGGCGCCTGCTGGCCTAGGCAACCACGACTTCTGCACGCACGCGTGCCGTGCGGGACGGCCTACCCGCCCGGCGCCGGCGTTCGCAAAGGAAGGAGGAAGTTCAGAATTACTTTCTCGGGCGACGCATTACCTGGTAGTTGATGGACTGGGTGACGGCGCGAAGAGCGACGGATTTCAAAGATGGCGGCTGCCTTCGGGGCGGCATCTGGCACCGGCACAGCGCAACTTGTGGAGGCAGCGGTCATGAACCGCTCGGAACTTGAGCTGCTTGAGCACCGCCGTGTGCCGTGAGCCGCAGCGCAGCCCCAGCCCGACCCCTGCCTCTGTCGCGTCACAGCAGTTCTTCTGTCATTCCCTGCTTTCATTGATCGATCTTCATCTCTTCCCATTGTTGTCGGGAAATGGACAGGTGGCTGTGCATGTCTGCCCGTCACCCCGTCCAGTGTGTAGCGAGCACGCGACTCCGCTCTGGACATAGTCAGGGAAAAGAGTTGTGTAAATAAACCCGAAATTGTTGTCAGGAGCAGAAGATTTTGATCCAACGAGACGACCCATTCTTCGCGGAAGCGTCGGCGATTGTTTGCAATTTCAAAGTTGGTGCGTGATTGGTTGGCTAACCTGGATGTCAGTACCACTCCGTCACTGCTTTGTCAATTCATAATTTCGCACGCGTAGGACGCATTTCTAATTGTAAAAGTGTGGTTCACCATGTTTTGATGAAAGCTGAAAATCTTTCCTACGAAGTCCAGGGGAAAAAAAAAAAAAAACTTGTGGTAGACGAAACGCACATTGCAGCGTTGGCTGCACTTAAGTCTTGTGCAACATGGAGTCCGCATGGAGCCGAGAGTCCCTCTTGCTTGCGATAAAAAGAGATTCTTCCTTCCACCAGAAATGTCCGTCGATAGCGGCAGGTCTGTCTTGCTTCCTTCACCCATCCCTGTCTCGCCGTAGTGCAATAGTCATGTTTGTCAGTCATGTTTCTTGGAAATCCGATGATAGGCCTGACGTCAGGCATCGTCTCCACCACCAACAACTTGGGGAAAGAAGTCAGCCGACTTTTAAAGTCTCGAGATAAATGTGGTTGGGTTCAAAGAAATCGTTAATCTTCCCAAGAGACTGAAAGTGTGAAGAATATTTTGATCGCCAGGGTGTTGTTTTCGTGCGATGTCCCACGCCCCCTGCCACTCCTCTTTTGTGTAGAGAAACAACAAGAGTGCTGAGGCTCTGTCTGGCCACCCTCCAGCTCTGACCCACACCACTTCACAAATAATTCTCTTTGTTCCAGATATCGCGGCTCGCCGTTTAAGCCTGGTCAACCTAGTGGAGTACTTAAAAGATTTGCTAACCGATCCAGAACCATCTCAGCGGGCCATAGGCCTTCGAGTGTTATCGTTGGTTTTGCAGGAGTTGCCTATAGATTTCTTACGAGAAGATGAGCTGCAGTTCATTGTCACATTTTTCTGTGACCGGCTCAAGGATCATCATGATGTTGTTCCAGCCGCCTTGAAAGGAATTCATTCTATCGTTAGTTCCGGCATTGTTTTGGTGGATCTGTTAGATTTTGTATGTCTCATTTTGTATTGTGTGTCCATTTCCTTTTTGTGTCATGTTTCAGCTGAGAATGACAAATTTGACAGCAGAACAACCTGTCCAGATACTAAGGTCAATAATGCTGAACATAACTTGTCAGTCATCACCCCAAGAAGATAGATTACTTATTTATCAAATTCTGGATTTGTTAATTCTTCCCCATATGGAAAGTAAGTCTCCAGTATGCTCATTCTGATGGGTTATGTACCTTAGTTACCTCTTGAAATATATGTGTCGAACCTTTGTGTTTAATTCAACCCAATGTATTTGGTTTTAGGTTTAAAGGTGCTTGGTCCTGATTTAGTTTACCATGTCATCACAACAATTGATGGTGAACGAGACCCACGCAACCTTCAGTATTTGTTCACCATGTTGCCAGCCATGGTAAAGGGACTTACTCTTGGTCACTTGGCTGAGGATTTCTTTGAAGCTATGGCATGCTACTTTCCTGTCGACTATCGAGCGGTAATTTCTTTCGTGTTAGTGTTGGTGCATACATGGTTAGATCCATTTTAAAATAAATTCTGTTTCCCATTAATTGCAGCCAAATGATGATGAAGAGATTACTAGAGAAGGTTTGGCCCATGCTCTTGCTGACTGCCTCACAGCAGTTCCGGATTTTACAGACTACTGCATTACTCTGATTTTGGAAAAGATAGACACACCACTACGAGTGGCCAAAAAGGACTCCTTGCATTTACTGGTAGGGGTCAATTTACACTAGACACTTCTACATATTTTGATAGTATTTTTGTGATGTAATGATTCCTTCTTTTCCTCTCTACATCCAGATAAAAGCATACCAAGCATTCCCAGCTGCAAACATAGCAGTTCATCTCTCATCCCTCTGGATGACCTTGAGTCGGGAAGCTTTATCTGGTCCTGATTTTGAAGTCAGACAAGGTGCCAGACAATGTGTAACTGAACTACTTCGATGCTTAGTCAATTTGCCATTAGTAAATGGCCAACAGTGTCAGTCAATGAAGCAATTGCTGGGTGATGTAGTTTCTGCGTCCATTTCATCTCTAAGTGGAGTTCACACAAGTCTTTTTGTGCCGGCCACCGAGCTTTTACTTGCTGCAGCCAAGTCTTGTGCAGTTGCATCTGAACACATTCTTGTTAAGGTTTGTGATGCAGCAATGATATTTGTTCATGGAATTAGTTTAAAGAGAGTAATCAATTTTTTTGTATCCAGGTTATGCCCCAGATTGTGGATTCCTGTAATGAGATAGAATCGCCAACTGATCGGTCAATTTACTTGCGCGTCATATCTAAGTTTCTGGCTGTATGTATATCACAAAATGTGACTCCTCAGGGTAAGCGAGATTTAGCCTGCTTCTAATGTACCAAACATTGATTTCCTGATTTATTTTCTCTCTATCTTAATAATGAAATGGTATTTTATTATTTTGTCTAGATATCCCTAGCATATGTAGGCAGTGGAATTTGCTGGTTCAGTTATTTTTTGTCTCTTCTAATCATGAGAGCAATCTTTTGCGTAAGGAGGCTATTCATGGCTTAACCACTGTGGTCCCCACCTTAAACAGCAATGAAAGACAAACATTGTACAATTTAATAAGCTCTCGCATTGATGAGGAGTATTCTGCTGATGTCAGGTAAGTAAATGTAGGTTCTTCTCAGAAAGGAGTACCCTACTCAAAAGCAGGAGCAGCTTAGTAGGAAGTGATGTTCACCACTTGCAAACGTGTCCATCATACCAATGTCATCCCTGTCTTTAATTTCAACTTAATTTTAATTATTCCAGAGAAGAAGTTCTGCAATGTCTTTTTGCTTGTGCTCTCCACCATACAGCCGAAGTGGAGAAAATTATTGTCAAAGATAAGTCAAAGTTGCAAGGTAAGTTTTGATTGTTTTGAAAAAATTGTTCATCTTTTCAAACTTAATTAGCTGCTCATATTTTAATAACTTTTTTAAAATTTTCAGATTTCAATGGTACTGATCCCCAATTTGCGAGGCGATTAGAAGCACAGTGTTGTGTAGCAGCGGTTGATCCTATTGGAGGTGTTGTTTTCAGCTTCCTTGTTGAACTCATTACCTCTTCTACAGACCCTGTTCTCATACATACGACTTTCGTCTCTTTAAGGTAATATTTTTGTTTTCATTGTTTCATAAAATTCCATTTATATCCATTCATCATACCTTGCCTTATTCAGGAAGCTACTCAAGACTTCTGCAGATAAAAGCCCATATGTGTTTAAATGCTTACAGCATTGTAATTTTTTGAATCAAATTTTACTTTGGTGGGTTGAATGTGTAAGCTCTGTGCAGGAATGTGAATGGGTAAAAGATGAGGAAATCATTGATGAGATTTGCTTTGTAATTGGTGCTGTAGTCAGAAACTTGACACCAGAGTGAGTAATACTTCACTATTTTCTTAATTAAATTGATTAAATGATGAATGTGTGTGGGCTTTATATATTTATGTATTTTAGGTCCCAAAGAGATACTGTGCACCAAACAATCTCACTCTTTTTCCCAGGAAGTGATCTCTTTAGACCTTGTGAGGTGTCTTCGCCAATGCACCACAATCTTGCTGTGAGTCTTGCACCCTCATTGTTAAAAAAATCATTGATCATGTTTTGTTTTCCTTTGAATTTATTTTTTAAATGTTTTATGTTGTTCAAGTGCTGATGTATTTGTCTTTAGGTTGCCCTCTTAGAGGCAATTTTGGCTCCCTTGCACCCGGATGTTCAAGTACCTGATGTTCACAAACTTTGCAATGCACTTGTGAAATTAGCTATAGGCTGCTGCTACCCCAGTGCTGTGATCTCTGCTAATCGTCTGTGTGCCAACCTTATTAACAAACATCCTAATGGTATAATCAGTTCACATTCAGTACGGCATTGTCCCTTCTCAGGTTGAGTTAAAGTGCGAATGTGAGGTATAATTTAGTGTTTGGTTTACATTTTCAGCTGTACTCTTGGATGCTATGGTCATGAGTATATACGAAACTATAAAGACAGCTCATGCAGAAAATTCTATGGAAAAAGACGCTGTGCAAGCTGTTGCGCTATATGGTTGGGTTATCAGAGGTTTGGCTATGCGTGGCTTTAGCAATCTGGAACTCTGGATAAATGGGGTACTGTACTCGACTCCTTTTTCTGTTTTTCCCTGTTTGTCTCTCTGATTGTAAATGGCTTAATGGGTTGTCTGTTTAGGTCATTGAACTTCTGGATGATCACAGAAATGTTGTTGCAATGTCTGCTGCGAGGGCCTTTGAGAGCATGATGCAAGAGAGTGCCCAGTCCCTTGGCTGTGAAAACCACTGTACATCAAGGTAAGACAAACATTTAATTTACTTCTGTGCAGCCAATTGTCAATGATTTTCAGCTGTTCTTAATCACGTAATCCAACTGTTGCAGATTGTTTTACAAGCAGAGGATTTTTGAGTGCGGCCTGAAGCTGGTCAGTAAAGCTCGTTTGAGACCAAGTGGTGACCGTTTGCCTTTCCTTTATGCCCTTGCATACCTTTTGAAGGATGTGCCAGCAAATGTTTTGGTTAACAAATTTGGAGAGGTATGTATAGTCCTGTTAAAACGTGGTGGTTTTTATCCCTCTTGTTGTTGCCATTAATATTACCACAATTGTTACCAGGTGGCACCCCTATTGATAGAGACATTGTCTCAGACCTCACCTACATTACTTGAACTGGCTCTTAGCACAATTGGAGGACTTTTACACAAATCTGCCTACAGCAACATGCTGAAAGATTACATTCAAACCCTCGTACCTCGCCTATTGCAGCTAATAGTGTTTGAGCACTCAATGCAAGTCAGAAGAACTACTCTTGATTGTTTGAGTGAAATTTCTAAGTTTCCCACTCACCTTTTACTGCCATTTAAAGATGAGGTACATAACAACATGTTTTCCTGCTGATTGCTATCAGTTTTCTATAAAATATCACTTATTTTACTGTTGGGTTTGCAGGTCGTTTGTAAATTGTCAACATGTTTAGATGACAAAAAAAGACTGGTACGTAAGGATGCAGTCAAAGCACGCACGTGTTGGCTGTCAGTGGGTGCTGAATGAATCAGTGAACAATTGTGTTTACTAAGCAAGTTAATGCAGAAGCACCCCTGTTTCTGGCAAATAAACTGCTTGCGAGCACAACAGTTGTGTGTATGTGCTATTGATGCATCGAATCATGGCATGTACTTCTTCCTTTGTAGTATGAAGGCGGAATATTGTGAACTAATTTAGAAAATGGAATAAATGGTAATTTTTTATAAGATTGATTTACTTTTTTTTATTGTTTTTACAATGTATCCAATTCACAAAAATTCATAAAAATTAATTCTTAATAATTAAACATTGACATTTCTTAAATTTTAGAAGTGTGCATACAGTAATAGTAGCTGTATGCACCCAATAATCAGACTACAAGTAATAAGTTAATATGTCATGCAAATCATAGAGAGGAATGTTCTGAAAATAGTCTAACTTAATTTTAAATACATTTTTGGTCCACCTGCTTACTAGAGAGACTGTAAAAATTGGCAATAGAAGAGACCAGCCCTACATAGGAACTTCCTGAACACCTGCCTCCTTCATACCTTCATCCAATTCAGTCTTACTTCTGCCATCAGAATCATTTTTCGATTTAGAAAAATCAGAGCTGAGTTCATCAAATGGTTCTGCAAAATATGGAACACATGAACGTATGTCAATGACAATTTAAATCTGTTTGGGAGAAAAAACAGCACATAACATTGCTTACCATCATCTTTTTCTTCCGTCTTTCCAACAAATTCAAATCCTATTTTCTCTTTTGATGGCTCATTGACAAGGCTTTCATATTTGGATTCTTCTATCAAGAATAAATTGACACCTTTAGGAAGGGTACCAAAAATAAACATTATGGCAGTAAATAAATTCAAACATACCTTCAGAATCCTCTGAGTTGCTTAAGTGCCACCATGAAAGAGAGAACATCAAAAGAATAAAGAATAAGTTGGAGCTTATTCCAACAGCGGCCGACAGAATCGGCCAATGAAACATAAGATAACGAAGACCGGTGAGGTGGGCATGTATCAGCAGCGTGGCAGAATATAGCTCCACAAAACGAGTTTGAATTTCAACTATAACATCCGTTATAGGTTGATTCTGCCAGATTGTAAGGTGCAATTAGAAACACATACAAGGATCATATCTCTTGGATGAAGGATTTATGTAAATATCTAAAATATCAACCTGGTCCTCCTCAAAATCTGAAAATAGCTCCACAGTTACACTCTGCTTCTCCTCTGTTTGTCCAAGAACCAGTAATGGTGACATAGTCAGAGTAGTCAAAGTCTCCAAGAGAGGACTTCGATAATGAAGCATTGCTGAACGGCAAGCCTTACTCACTTCTCGGACACTGCCACTGCGAACTTGTAAACTAGCACACACCATGAACATACCTGAAATGAATGACAGAACCAGACTCTGTAATATTGTTTGTATTTGGTGAGAGAAAAAAACACAAAATTATTAAAATGCATCAGTCTTACCTAACTTTTTGTTCACTGGTGACTCGGGCATTTCAAGCTGAACATATATTTTATAAGGCTGACCTGCCATAAGAAGTTGATGCCGTTTTGTAAGCTGTATATGAGCAGTAGGGAAACTACAAAGGCCTTTTCCCTCTCTGCATGCTCTAAAATAGCAAGGTACACCATAAATTACAGTATGAATGACTCAGTCTTGCTTGAAATTTAAAACATAGAATACAGATGGTCAGAGGTACTTACTGAAACTCAACATGAATAGGTCTTACATGTGCTATGGATGGCATGTAAGCATAATAAAATGCAATATATAGGAATATTGAGACCCAAACAACCAGTGCAGTGAGCAGTCCTACAAGACCACCACGAAACGATAACAAGCGCACATTTTCGACTCCCTTTTGAACTCCAGTTTCTGCTTTTTGTCGGATGTTTGCAACATTTTTACTGATGGATCCCACAAAAGGAAGAAGTCTAAAAACTCGACTAATGATTCGAACCATTGTACAACTTGGGTAACCTGGATAAAGTACACAAAGCAAAAACTATTTACAAAAATATGTAAAGCTCAGCTGTAAACGGAAAGAAAACAATATACATCAGCTTGAGGAAGATTTGAAAAAGACTTGCCGGCTAAAAGCCCGTCCTTCCCCACTCTTTCCTCTTACAGGTATTTTCAACATTCAGCGTGGACCCGGTTATCAATCGAAATAACAAACAAAAAAAATGTTCCGAGGTTATAGTCCATGGCCCCAGCAGCCGAGAGTGAGAGCCGAGAGCCACTTGTTGAGCGAATCCCCAATAAATCCGATAAGACAACCAAGAGATAACACACAAATCGACGTACCGTTCAAAACTGATATCCAGGCAAGAAGGCCGGTCCTTGTGCATGAGTCTCCGGCGTGACATTGGAAAGACTCAATAAGCGATTTGATGCATGCATGTGAGGGAGAGAGCAGCGAGAGCCAGCGAGAGCAGAAGCAGAACGCCCCCTCGCGCCCCTCTCCCCCTCCTTTGTTGTGGTGCTTGTGAATAATGTCGCTGAGACTATTGGCCCTAAACGTCAGACACAGACCATCGCAAACCACTCCCCATTACTCTTACGGCTTCACGATTACGAATGAAACAGAGCATTTGGTGCATGGCTCAATGGATGTCGTTTCTTAACACGATATTCAACGCAGCGGAAGCAGACAAACACTCCCGGAGCACGGAGCACGGGTTATTGCTCGGTACTGGCCCAAGGGGAAGCCCAAAAGTCCCTCTTGCCGTCGTAAGCCGTCACGACGGTAGATATCACACTGTCACGGGCAAAAAATACACACACACACACTTTGTTTCCACGAACACTAAATAGAGTTGCCACAACAATAATAAGGTCGGCTTCCTTTAATTTTTCTTGTGTCAGTTAAAATATGAGAAAAGTAAAAAATTAAATTTGCCTCGACCACCAAACACCACCAAACTTTCTTTCTTTTTCTTTTCTTTTTAAAGGTATTGCACGTATTTGGGGTAATTGTCACGCCGATCGTGAGCGAGGCTCGGCTTGGGCCACGGGCACCAGCGGTCTAGTCACCGACTGCCAGCACACGTCCGCTCAGTCCGTACCCACCATGTCCCGCGGGAACGTCTTCGTCCTCCTCGCCCTGGCGGCGGTGTTCGCCTTCTTCACGACGGTGAGAGAAAGCGCGGTGCGCCTCACTAGGAATACTGCCTTCGGAAATACTCACTGAGAGATTTTCAAAAAGAGATGCGAGGGGGTTTTCGCAGTTCCGCGCACAAACACCCTTAAAATCATGCACACAAGGAGCTACGTAAACTTCTGTAATACCAAGTTAATGCCGAGCCGTATGTACACCCCCCCAAAAAAATTACCTGGAGTGAAAATCTAGGAACATCCATGAAGGAGTGCGTGCATGGCGCCTGCTGGGTAGGCAACCACAGCTTGTGCATGCACGCATGTCGTGCGGGCCAGCCTACCCTGGCACTCGCAGGCGCTCGAAAAAAAAAACTTTAAAAGATTCATGATCTTAAACCATTCTGATGGCCTGTGCGCAGGTCGCCGGGGCCTCGGCGGGGTTCGACGGCCCACCCCCGTCCATATACGAAATGGAGAAGCTGTTCATCATGACGGGCTGGGGATGGGACCCAAACCAGATGACCACCACACCCCAACCCGTAGGGTCCGCGCGCTGGCTCTGTTCCGGGCCTAAACTACGTATAAACTCGAGGCTAAATAAAAGGCACACACTAAACACGTGTGGGATGGCCGAATCAGAGACGGACAACCGCTTTACGTGAAAACCGCAGTATTGATCCTAGCTGCTGCTCGGTTTGTGGCTACCAAGTACACTGCAAAAACAAACAAACAAACAAAAATTGTTGAAAGTTTCCAATTACGTCGGAAAATTCCATTTCTTAAAAAAAATAATTTCGAAACAGTTAAAAAAATACACAAAAAAAATGGGTTTAGTTTGCCGAACATCCCAAAATTCTCGTGCGCTGCCAATTTCCCTATCAAGTTGTTGGTATTTTGCCATAAAGAACTGGTGAGAGTGTCAGCACTGCGGTGTGCCCCCAGGAGATGCTCGCCGCCCCGGCGCCGCCCATCCAGGCCTACAGCGCAAGCGTGGACTACGGCGGCCAGCCTGCCAACTACGACGACGCGAGGATCTCCTCCCTGAAGAACTTCCCCGTGGACAGGAAGAAAGGAGCACCGGCCTCGCTCCAGCCCATGGGAGCCAGCGGGGCCCCATAGGCCGCTCAGCCCTAGCACGCCGGCACGTACCCAGGTAGACCCAGCCTATTGCCAGAGGGTCCTAGAAAATGAGCCCACACGACCCTCTCTGACAGAAACTGCACAAGATGACGACTGCCACAACACGGAGAACAAGGATTAGTGGTCGCAGCTAATTTTTAAGTCGATTTTCAGACAAGCAGTAAATATTTGTTCGGAGAGCTAAAATTTTGTCGAGGGAACTCTAAATTTTAGTTGCACAAACGAAACGTTAGTTGCTCCAAACAAAGAGTCACCGAACTTTTTTTTTTTTTCTTCTGCATTTTGCTCCTTCAGCGAACCTCTGCAAGTTAGTTCTCCGAACAAAAGTTTACTGCTTGTCTGAAAATCAACCAAAAAAAATAAATGTTTTGCGACCACTTGCCTTTTTTCCTCTGCGAAACTTCCTCATTCCCACCAGAGAGGGTCATGTGACACAATTTTCGAGATCCCGGCTCCAAGCCGACCCGGTGATCTGTCCGGCTATGACGCCGCGTGCGCCGTGGTGCACTACATGATGCTCGTCACGTGGTCTGTGAACTGATCGGTTGTTCTGTCGCAGGCCTCAGCCGGCCTCGGCCCCCGCCGCTGCCTCCGCTGCCACCGCTGCCACCGCTGCCACCGCTGCCTCCGCTGCGTCCGCCCCGGAGTCACGGCTGTGACGTCAGCAGAGTCACGATGCCGTGATGTGACATCGTGGGCAGAACGAATAAAGGCGCGTCTCACTCGACACCACAAGCTCTTTACTTCCCATTTCCTAATTTCATTTCAAGTGGGTGGGACACACATGACCTGACGTTTCGTCCCCACCCCGTAGTATACGGTAAAATGCCCACGGAGTTGGCCACCGCCTCAATGTTTTTGCAGTTGTCAAGTTCGGAAACTAATTAGCAGAGCACGAAATTCGTTTCTCACATTTTATTCTACATTGTCGCTGAGTGAGTGAGTGAGAGAGAGGGTGAGTGAGAGTGTGAGAGAGAGAGAGAGAGAGAGAGAGAGAGAGAGAGAGAGAGAGAGAGAGAGAGAGAGAGAGAGAGAGAGAGTGAGTGAGTGAGTGAGTGAGTGAGTGAGTGAGTGAGAGTGAGTGAGAGAGAGAGAGAGAGAGAGAGAGAGAGAGAGAGAGAGAGAGAGAGAGAGAGAGAGAGAGAGAGAGAGAGAGAGAGAGAGAGAGAGAGAGAGAGAGAGAGAGAGAGAGAGAGAGAGAGAGAGAGAGAAAGCGTGAGTGAGTCAGTGAGTGAGCGCGTGAGTGTGGTGTCTGGGGGCTGCTGCTCCGGCTCGCCACCAGGGGACGTTCTAGTCCGGGGACCAAGGCGGCTCCCCCCGGAGGGGTCCTGGTCCGGAGTTGGGGTGGGGGTGGGGGTGGGGGGCGGAGGCTGCCGGCCCGCCCCCCCCCCCACGACCCCCTGCAGCGCGAGGAGCATCGCACTGTAGTGGACCACGCCGCGGCAGGTGGAACGCTTCGACGAACCCTCGCCGCCGCGTCGCTCTGCTTCGCCGTCCTGCGCGGCGTGGATCAACGACGGCGACCTCCCCCGGCGACCCCGGCGACCCCTGTCCGTCGGAGTCCGCCGGCGTGGCCTCGGCCAGGGCTTTGCGAGCGCGCGGCGAGCACACGCAGCGACACCACGGGGCAGCCACTGGGCCGCATGAGGTGGGTGTTGTGACACTGTGTGACACTGTGTGACACTGTGTGACACTGTGTGACACTGTGTGACACTGCGTGACACTGTGTGACACTGTGTGACACTGTGTGACACGGAGGCCGGCTCTCGGAGCCTCTTGTGGTAAGGCACTGGTCCTGCCTGTGCTCCCCGAGCCAGCGGGACCCAGCGGGACGGTGCGAGGCGCTCAATGCAAGGCCCCTGAGTTCAGACGGGAGTACGGCGCAGCGGCGCAGTGAGTGAGTACAGGGTGCAGGGTACGGGACGGGGGCCGCCTGTCCGTGCCCGACAAACAGTCCCTCTCCACAATGTCTCAGTGACATCGCCCAGTTCCGCTCGATAAGGCCCGGTGAGAGGCTATTTTGGCCGCCATAGATCCATTGAGATCGTCGCCAGGATCTGAAAGATGGGACCGCGCGACCTTTTGTGACGGGGAATGGGGAAGTTAGAGGTTTTCTTTTATCAGAAAAAGTCCATAATGTGACATAATTTTTTTAAAATTAATTTTTTAAAATCCTGTGGGACAGGTTTGCCTGTGTGGGTTAGGTTGGAGCCTCTGGTGATGATTGCTCTTCCCTTACCTCAGAGGACCCTCATTGCCCATACAGGATCCTGTCCGCCGGCCTGGCCGCCCGGCTGCCCTGGAAGCGGAGCTCGGAGCAGGACATGACGGCCTCCAGGATGGCCTCCAGGACGGCCTCCAGGACCCCGACGTCGGCCCCGGCCCGGCCAAAGCGACGCTGCAAGATGCCGGGCTGGCTGCAGGAGCTGGTGGCCAAGGAGGAGCGGGAGCAGCCGACCATCGTGGAGCTGGACAACCTGTCCAACCTGTCGGCGCGGCCCTGCCAGTACTTCCACAAGGCCGCCTACGGCAGCCCCGTCGTGCCGAGGCTTAGGATCTGCACCCCTGACTAGGCAGGTACTTACACTACAGGCAATTATCGATTATCCAAACCGATTATTTTAGTAATCGACGATGAATTTTGGACAGTCGATTTCGATTGTAGTGATCGATAATGGGATCCAATATTTATAATGATCGATTAACGAGGAGGTCCAAAATTGAAACCCGACGGTAACAATTCCCTCCCTCCCTGATTGCTGATTACGGTAAATTGAATCGAATTAATTCGGACATTGGCCGATTGCGATTAATTTTAACAATCGCAAAGCCGTACAGATAGAGAATCTTACACGAAGGTCCTTGTCCAGACTGCTGATCAGACTTGGGACTGCCTCGGCTCACAATCACTATGACACACTGAGCTTCCACTCCTAACTACCTGTCTTTTCCTTGCAGGTCCCGAGGGATCAGCGCAGCCTAAAACGGGCACGGGTGCCAACTTCTTTCCACTCTGGAGCCCTTCTATTTTTATAGTAATGACTGTATTTTTGTCTTCCTGTTTTGGGCATAAGTGTGGATGATTCTGCACAGCCATGAGCGACATGCCTAAGTTTTTTGATATTATGGGTAAACTGTCCATAAAATGCAAAATTTATTTCTACTTGCGGAACCAACCATCCAGAATTTGTGCACAACATTCTACATTTGCTTTCAAGATGTGTGCATGTGTGTGTTTGTGTGTGCACGCAATTCCTCCCGTAAATTTGGTTGTGTCACAAATCAAAGAGAAAAAAAATCGTTCCTTACTCTTTGGACCGGTTTCAGCTCGAATATGCAGATGTAACGGTCAGAAGCTTTGATTTTCGTTTCTCTACCTCACAAAAATAGTGTAGAGCTTGGAAACGACGGAATTACGTCACCGAACTTGCGGCGTTCCCTGTCCGCCCGTGGTTTGCTGTGTACTTGTACTGATGTTGCCAGTGATGATTTGCGTCCAATAAAACCCAGACCTCACGTATGACTGTTTTTCCTTCCCCCTTTGCCTCGACGTCAGCACGGGGCGCTGGCTGGACGGCTCATAGGGAGAGCAAAGGGCAGAAAAAAAAAACTTTTCGCTCCAGCAACTAACTTTTTGCCAACGCAACTATAACACATCGCTCCCCCACCAAAATTTCAGTCCTGACAACCTTGTCACAAAATTATTCTCAAATTTAAAAAAAAATCTCTTTGTATGCGTGCATGCCGCCCAGCAAAAGCCACCTTGCCATTTCCCTCTCCAGAAGAAGGCAGAGACTTTCATTATCCCCCATTACTCTCCATACACCGCCCGCAGTCTCGGCCCTCGGAGGGTGCTATCTCGTACGTCATCACACCACTCGTGCCTCAGGGCTGTTTACGGGGAGACACATGCCGCCCTTGACGGGAACACCTTCCCCTACACTGGATGTACAGCGCGTACAAGCAGACGACAACACGCCAGCGCGCGGCAGATGTCGGTAAGAACACTGAGAAGCCTATCCAGTCCAGGGAGGAGAAGGGGTCGGACAGGTGGACATCTCCGTGCGCTGGGCGTGCTGAAGCTGTCTGCGGCCCTGGTAGGGCATCTCAGCCGGTCTGTTTGCCCGCCTGTCCGTCCGCCTGTCTGTCCGGAGGGAGGGGGAGGGGGGAGAGGACAGGGGTGGGGGTGGATCGATACTACGCTGACCCCCTTCCCACGGCGGCGGCGTACCCCCTTTCGCACGCTTCGCTCCGAGAGTTTTCCAGCAAGAAACGAGAGAGAGACAGAGAGAGACAGAGAGAGAGAGAGAGAGAGAGAGAGAGAGAGAGAGAGAGAGAGAGAGAGAGAGAGAGAGAGAGAGAGAGAGAGAGAGAAGAGGGGAGGGAGGGAGGGCAGGGGTGGGGAGGAGGAGGTGAGGGGGTGTGGCCCAGCCCCAGTAGCACGGGGGTAGCGGGGGCGTGTGGGTGTTGTGGGGCGCACGGAGATGTGAGAGCATGGACTTGGCCCTGGCCACCCTGAGCCACCCGGCGCTGCTGTGGCGGCGTAGGTCCTCCCTGACGGCGCTGCTGCGGCTGCTACCCATCTGCGGCGGAGGCGTGAGCGTGAGTATGTGTGCGGCGTGTGGCGTGTGCCGGCGTGCCGCGTGCCGTGAGTATGTGTGCGGCGTGTGGCGTGTGCCGGCGTGCCGCGTGCCGTGAGTGAGTGTGTGCGGCGTGTGGCGTGTGCCGGCGTGCCGCGTGCCGTGAGTATGTGTGCGGCGTGTGGCGTGTGCCGTGTGCGTGCCGTGAGTATGTGTGCGGCGTGTGGCGTGTGCCGGCGTGCCGCGTGCCGTGAGTATGTGTGTGGCGTGTGCCGGCGTGCCGCGTGCGTGTGCGGCGCGTGTGGCGTGTGCGTGTGGCGGCGTGCCGCGTGCCGTGAGTATGTGTGCGGCGTGTGGCGTGTGCCGTGAGCGTGCTGCGCGTGCCGTGAGTATGTGTGCGGCGTGTGGCGTGTGCCGGCGTGCCGCGTGCCGTGAGTATGTGTGCGGCGTGTGGCGTGTGCCGGCGTGCCGCGTGCCGTGAGTATGTGTGCGGCGTGTGGCGTGTGCCGGCGTGCCGCGTGCCGTGAGTATGTGTGCGGCGTGTGGCGTGTGGCGTGTGCCGGCGTGCCGTGAGTATGTGTGCGGCGTGTGGCGTGTGCCGGCGTGCCGCGTGCCGTGAGTATGTGTGCGGCGCGTGGCGTGTGCCGGCGTGCCGCGTGCCGTGAGTATGTGTGCGGCGTGTGGCGTGCGCCGGCGTGCCGTGAGGTATGTGTGCGGTGTGCGGCGTGTGGCGTGTGCCGGCGTGCCGCGTGCCGTGAGTATGTGTGCGGCGTGTGGCGTGTGCCGGCGTGCCGCGTGCCGTGAGTATGTGTGCGGCGTGTGGCGTGTGCCGGCGTGCCGCGTGCGTGAGTATGTGTGCGGCGTGTGGCGTGTGGCGTGTGCCGGCGTGCGCGTGCCGCGTGCCGTGAGTATGTGTGCGGCGTGTGGCGTGTGCCGGCGTGCCGCGTGCCGTGAGTATGTGTGCGGCGTGTGGCGTGTGCCGGCGTGCCGCGTGCCGTGAGTATGTGTGCGGCGTGTGGCGTGTGGCGTGTGCCGGCGTGCCGCGTGCCGTGAGTATGTGTGCGGCGTGTGGCGTGTGCCGGCGTGCCGCGTGCCGTGAGTATGTGTGCGGCGTGTGGCGTGTGCCGGCGTGCCGCGTGCCGTGAGTATGTGTGCGGCGTGTGGCGTGTGCCGGCGTGCCGCGTGCCGTGAGTCACGTGCTGCTCTACACGGCAAAAAAAAAAAAGCTTCATGTTTCCGCAATGACTAGTAGTTTTATTAGTTGATTTCCAGACACCCAGAATTTTTTTCTGCTCTGAGGAGTAAAATTTTGTCGGGGGACTATCTGTCAGTCGACCCAACAAAAAGTCTGTTGTTCCAACGAAAAGGTTTGTTGCGGAAGCAACAATAATAGTTTTGCTCCCGCAGCGTACCTGTTCGTCGGAGCAACTAACTTTTCGTTCGCGCAAACTAACAACTACTTATCCCGGCAAAATTTTAGTTGTCAGAACCAAATTTACTCTGCTTGCCGGGAAATCGACTGAAATATACCAGTCGCGAACACTTATCTCATTTCTCCGCGGAGTACGGTTCTGGAGACGTCTGTACACCATCACATTATGCATCGCTGGCCTCCCGCCCCGAACTCGGAATGGTTTTCTGACCTGTTGATAGGCTCGGGCTTGGCTGATGCGGTGCTCCTTGGCAGCTCCTCAATCTGTTGCTCGTTGTCCGCGATGAGATAGAAGATTAGTGGTCGCAACTAATTTGTTAGTTGGTAGTAAATTTTGGTTTAAAAAACTAAAAATTGGTCAGGGAAATTTTTTGGGGGTTGCACAAGAGGTTGCACAAGAGGCGCAACGCGCGCACTGAACAAGTATCTTTTGCTGCTTTTTGCTTCTGCAACGATCCTCTTCGTTGGAGAAAACTAACGTTTCGTTGGTGCCGCTAAAAACTAGTTCCCCCAACCAAAGTTTAACAAATATTTACTGCTTGTCGTGAAATCGACAAAAAAAAAAGAGTTTCGGCCGTTGAACTTTTTTTATCTGTGCAGACTGTCTCTGCAATTGAGTTTTTCACTCGATTCAACGGTGAGAAGCAATCAATAGGTAGCTTTGCGTGTTGCCCTGACCAGCTGTCCCGTTTCCGATTGGTGCGAAAGCGCAGATATCGACCTGCTGAAACCCTTGTTGGACTTTGGTAAGGCGGAGAGAGCGGGTTTGTCGCCGCACTTCCAACCCCAACGCCCTCCCGTGGGTGCGGCCAGGGCGGGCACAATTAGGACGTATGGCACCGCAAGGCACCGACGCAGTCCGCAGTGCGTGTGGCCTACCTGCGCTCTCTCTCTCTCTCTCTCTCTCTCTCTCTCTCTCTCTCTCTCTCTCTCTCTCTCTCTCTCTCTCTCTCTCTCTCTCTCTCTCTCTGTCCCTTTCACCGCCCCCCCCCCCTCTGGTTTCGCATTGAGTCAGAAAATCACGGAACAGTTCGGGATGCGGAATTTCCACCGGTGCTACGTACCGCAGCCAACATCGGAATGTCAAAAATATGAAAATATGAATTCCGGGCAGCTCTTCAGATTCCAGACTTATGACATGAAACGGACAAAAAATATTAATCCTCACACTTTTCTAAAAATAATTTAATAATTTGAATCGACTGGCAATGACAGACAAGTTCACTTTAAAAAAAAAATGAAAAATTTGAATGAATTTAAATGCCAACAGGATGACAGCGACCTAGGCCTGGACGTGAACGCCATCGTGGATCAGCTGCTGGAGGCGGCGCGTGGCGAGATCAAGACCAACAACCTGGACCTGGTGACCCTGCCCGACATCACCGAGAAGTTCACGAAGAAGGTGGGCCCCATTCACATCAGCGGCAGGTTCGTGGCCGACGAGGGCTGGGCGAAGTCGCTCTCGTCCATCCAGCGCACCGGCTCGGCCACGCTCAACGTCATCGGCGACAAGATCATCGTGGACGTGCCTCTGGGCGTGAGCGACCTCCAGATAGGGTGAGCACCAGCGCGCGCACCTATACCGTTTTTTTTTGTTTTTTTTTTGATATCGGGTTTAAATTTACCTCGCTGGTGACCGCAGGTACAACTACAAGGCCAAGCTGGGCAAGCTCGGCCCCAGCGGCCACCTGACGGCCACCGTCGAGTCCAACACCGTCCACCTCCGCGCGTCCCTGCTCATCAACGATGACGCCTGCTACATGGGCGTGGACTCGCTGGCCCTCACCAACCTCGGCAAGATCAAGGTGTGATGCGCGGATGGTTACAAAATTGTCAAGAAGGACCTTCACTCTTAGAAAGACCAAAATCGAACGGACCAATGAGCATTGCGTTGAGAGAAATTCTGAGTCGATTCTACTGATTTCAGGCTGTATAGACTCAGAACTCTGATCAGGGCGACCTTCTTCAGTCGATTCCATGTTCTAATTTTTCTGAGAGTGTTATTCTGACGGGCGCTCCATTCCTCTCTGAACACAGGTCCACGCCACGGGCTTGGGGGAGCTCAACTTCCTGTACTCCAAGATCGTGACCTGGGTCACCGCCAAGCTCCACGACAAGATCGAGGAGGCCGTGCAGAAGGGGTTGCGGGACGCCATCAACAAGGCCGGCCTCAAGATCAACTGTGACTCTGCTTTCGGTCTGTGAGACGAACGCCAAGGAATAGAATAAAGTGACTGGATGACTGCCACAAATCGAGTCTTGTGTTTGCATTTAGGCGTATGCTCCTTAAAAACAGTTCTATTAATGTTTCAATTTTCTTTATTGTTTACATTTTTTTTTTGGTGGGGGGGGGGGGGGGTTATATCATCCTTTCCGTAACACGGAAGAGGGGCTGGCGTGATACTGATACGGGCGCTTGTCCTTCAGCCCGCATCGCCCACGCGTGCCAACAGCAGCAGCAGCAGCAGTAACAGCAGCAGCGCGGCGTCGGCGACGGGGCCAGTCGGACCCGCGTCGGGGGCGGCGGCGCCTCCGGGGGCGGGGTTGGGGGCGGTGGTGGGGGCGGGCAGCACGTCCACAGCCTGCGGACGATATCAGAAACACGCAATCATTTTGGAAAAAAAACATATCAATTTTGGTGCGATACTGTTACTAATTTCATGACGAAACTTCGTCTAGGGGTTGGTCCAAATACAACGCGCCCGAAAAAAAATAATCGTAAAAATTGTGGAAATTGGTCCAAAATACTGGAGCTTGCTGTGCGCAGTCTCTTGCGGTAATCTCTTCCAGCCTCACCTCCTCCCAGTGATGCTCCCTCCAGTCGCCCACACCCCCACACCCACCTGTACGGCGCTGAGCAGCAGGCTGGTCTGGACGCGGGCGGCGCCCTGCTCGAAGAGCCCCGCCAAGCGCCGGGCTTCGTCCGCGCACCGAGCCACGGCCCCGGCCCCGGCCTCGGCCTCGGCCGGCTCCACCACCAAGACGAGCTGGTTTGCCTGGGTGAGGTAGCCCAGCACCGTGCAATCCTCCAGCACCTGCAGGCCACAACACAACGCTCAGAGGGTGGTGGGTACTAGGCAGACTACTGATGTAGACGTGGCTGACCTGGCGCTGGAGCTGGAGAAGCAGGTCCTGTAGGCTGATGTGCAGCGGCGGCCACGGCTGGCGGGCCTTGCTGATGGCGAACGCGGCCCGGTCCAGCGCCTTGGCGTTGAGGCTGGCGTGCAGCACGCCGACGCACGCCTCGCAGCGCGCCCCCCAGGGCCGCACGCCGCGGGTGCAGCCGGGGGGCAGCGGGGGGCACGGCGCGGCCGCAGGGCCCCCGACAACGTCTGGCGCGGCCGCGCACTCGCCCGGGTAGTCGACGGGCACGCGGGCGTCCCACGCCGAGGCCGCCGTCGGGTACGTGAAGCCGTCCGCGCCGCACACGGGGCCCACGGGGCCCAGCCCCACGCCCCGCCGGCAGGGCCCCCGGTGGAGGAGGGTCCGGTTGGCGGCCAGCATCGCGCAGGGGTTCCGGTGCGGCCGGCCCAGCGTGTCGCACACGGGCCGCGCCGGCTGGGAGGAGCACGGCGCGCGCGTGTCCACTGCAAACACTCGGCACGTCAGGCGCCTGCCGGGTAGGCAGCCGGGACCGCTGCATGCAGGAGTGTCGTGCGGGCTGGCCTACCCTGGCGTTGGCAGGCGCTACGTACCGCACTCGTGCTGAGGACAGTCGCCGCCCAGCAGCGTCAGGCACTGGCGGCGGTCTGGCAGGCAGCGCCGGCCGCCGCAGGTCTCGAGGACGGCGGGCTCGCAGGGGTCCAGCAGGGGGCAGGGCCCCGGGCGGACGTCGCGGGGCTCGAGGCCGGCGCACCGCGCCAGGCAGGCGTTGCCGTAGGAGCGGCCATTGGCGCCGCAGACGGGCACGCTGTGCGCCGGGCAGCGGCACGGGGGCAGCGCGGGGGCGGCGGGGGCGGCGGGGGCGGCGGGGGCGGCGGGGCAGGGCCGCTGCGTGCACAGGACGTCCCCCGACGAGCACGAGCACACCAGGCAGTCCAGCCGCACCGTCCGCTTGTGCTCTGTAGCCGACATCACAGACACGGCGGACATTGGCATGACACGGTGGAAAGTTTCGTGACCAGAGATCCTGCGACGAACCCTTACCGACGGTGGTGGCACCGAGGGTGCAGAGGCTGCCGTGCTGCGGGCAGGGCAGGTCCACACAGCGCTGCAGTGAGCCGGCGGCCGCGGCGTCCCCGTCCTGGACACCGTCCTGGACACCGTCCTGGACACCGTCCTGGACACCGTCCTGGGCACCGGCCGCCGGCCGCTCGCAGAGGCACAGGCTGTAGCACGCCGGCAGCCCCTGCCGCGGCACCCGGACCAGCGAGCCCGCGGGGGCGTACAGGTCGGAGGCGGCCCCGAGCTGGCACTGCCCCCCGCCCCCGCCCCCGCCCCCGGCCCCGCCTCAGGGGTGACTGCCTCCGGTGCTGTATCCCGGTCCGGGGCCCAGTCCGTGGGGATGCGGACGCAGGGTGCGGGGCCCGCCACCTGGGCGCAGAGCTGGTCCGCCGAGAAGCCGGGGGCCACCGCCGACCAGCGCACGCACCGCGGCAGCACCTGCAGGCAATCCTGGAGCACACCAACGTCACCGCCGTGGTCACCACCGGCCTCCGCCCTACGCTACCAATCCGATACACGCAGCAAAAAAAATAATGAAATGCTTGTTAAAATTCAGCAAGTATACTGCCTTAAAAACCCAAAAACTTAAATTTTTGCGACTGATACTATGTGTTGTGACAGTGTAAGAGCGCAAATCTCGATCTGAGAAAAGGCACAGTTAGTTAAACAGAATATAGTTGTTGACTTAATGCTAGCTCAGATCTGATTCATGGCCAGGCACCTCGAGACACAACGGCAGGTTCCCTCGGCGGGGGTGGCACGGCTGGGAGTGCAGCAGGCAGGCCAGGGCCCGCCACAGTCCGGGGCCGCAGGCAGCCACGCCCCTCAGCAGGGGCACCGTGGCGGGGGCGGCGGGGGCGGCGGGGGCGGCGGGGGCGGACGGCAGCGGGAACACGCCCTCCCGCCCCCAGCGGGCGGCGGTGCGCCGGGCGGCCTCGTCCACCGACGGGGAGCAAGCCCTGAACCAGGAGGGGGCGCCGTCGGCGTCCTCGCCCGCGGCCCCGCCCACCCCGTCAAGCAGGGCGCCGCAGTAGCCCAGCCCCGGGCAGCGTCCCTCAGGCCGGCAAGGCGCGTCAACTGCAGAGGGTAACCAACGAATTGCTTAACTAGACTGCCCAAATGGCCAAGTGTTTCTTAGTCGCAGTTTTAATCCTTTGGGGTTCAAAATAATAATTCGAATTGATTCAGATATATTCAAGACCTTATTATGTTACAATAAGAATACTTGAGTTCTTAGTCTCACCTTCCTCCAGACACGAGGCCAGCAGCGACTCGTTGGCCCGGGCGGCGCCGGCCAGGCAGTCCGTCAGCGGCCCCCGCGACCCGGTGGCCGTCCAGTCGTCGCGGTAGGCGCTGAGGCAGGCGCGCCGGCACGGCCCGGACCGCGCCAGGTCGCAGCAGTGCAGGCGGGACACGTCCAACACGGCGGCCGGCGGCGCCCCCGCCGAGGACCCCGACGACGCCCCCTCCTGGCGACCCTGGCGGGACACGAAGCACAGGAACAGCGGGTCCTGCGGCAGGGACGGAAAGGGCACACGCTAGTACGGCAGCGGCTGAGTCTCCAGGAGCTGAGGCACCAGCGGCTGAGGCTCCAGTGGCTGAGGCTTCAGGAGCTAAGGCTCCAGCGACTGAGGCTTCAGGGCCGAGGCTTCAGCGGCCGAGGCTCCAGCGGCTGAGGCTCCAGTGGTTGAGGCTTCAGGGGCCGAAGGCTCAGCGGCTGAGGCTCCAGGGGATGAGGCTCCAGGGGCTGAGGCTCCAGCGGCTGAGGATCCAGCGGCTGAGGCTCCAGGGGCCTCAGCGTCTGAGGCTCCAGTGGCTGAGGCTCCAAGGGCCTCAGCGGCTGAGGCTCCAGCGGCTGAGACTCCAGTGGCTGAGGCTCCAGGGGCCTCAGCGGATGAGGATCCAGCGGCTGAGGCTCCAGCGGCTGAGCCTCCAGGGGCTGAGGCTCCAGGGGCTGGGGCTCCAGGGGCTGAGGCTCCAGGGGCTGAGGACATGCACACCGTCCACGTACATGCAGGAGGAGCACGCAGCCGGCGCCCTGCACCGCGTCCAGGAGGGTGCTGAGCGTGAGGCCGGCCGCCGGCGCCCCCAGCGCGGACAGGCACGCCGCCCGGCACCGGCCCTCCGCGGCCTGGGCGCAGCACTCGGCGTCTGTAAACACGACATGGACACGACATGGACATGACATAGTCATGGGGGTGACACATGTTACTTCACTAACCAAAGCGCTGGTCCGCTACGAGGCGAAAACCTACACGGAAGAAAGAGGATTAGCGGCCGCAACTAATTATGTAGTTGATTTTCAGACAACAAGTAATTTTTTGTCATGCGAACTAAAATTTTGTTGGGGGAACTATTTCTTAGTTGAACCGACGAAAAGTCAGTTGCTCCAACGAAAAGGTTTGCCGGGTGCGGAAAGCAACTCACTCAGTTTTAGTTCTCAGAACCAAATTTACTGCTTGTCTGGAAAGCACCTGAATCATTATTTGCGAACACTGATCCCATCCCTCTGTCCGGTGTCCTACTCACAGGCGCCCGGGGACACGATCCGCTCCTCACTGTCGTCACTCTCCTCCCGGCGGCGGCCCGCGTTCGGCGACTCCTCACGGAACCGACATTTTCAAACAAGACCATTATTATTGCTGTTCTTCACAGGAACGTCCACAAACCACCATATTTATTTTCTCTTTGAATTCTTTTTCATTTTAAACGAAATCCTGCGCCGCTGGTAGCAAACTGCCATTCGCACGGGCCGGGTTCCCCGACTCCAGGCCCGGCGGTGGGTTCGATTCCCACGGACGGTTGACGACGGGCAGGTTTCGATTAGTGTCACTGGTTCACATGGTTTTGTGAACGACTTGTTTCCTCCACTGGACACCTTAGAGGTTCTCACCTTGTGGAGTCCTCGAGGGCTGGCGATGCCGCCACCGCTGCGCCGATCGAGACTCGCGCCGAGGCCTCCTGGGGACAGTGAATTCACACATGTCAACTGGTTCTGAATTTTCTTTGAGGGCGTTAGGGGGCGTGGCCGCGACAAGGGACGTTTTCAAGTCAGGCCACATTTATTGACCTCACTACTTTCTCTGGTTTTAAATTGGTTTGTGTTGTCAGATTCTATGCATGGTTCATGTGTGTTTGTGTGTGTGTGTGTGTGTGTGTGTGTGTGTGTGTGTGTGTGTGCGCGCGCGCAGGCTGCCTGGGCCTGTGGTGTGATGTGATCAGCTGTTATCAGAGGACTCGACCTCGCTGACCTGTAGACGCCGCCGGGGACGCGAGCAGCGGTGGTGGCAGCAGGAGCAGTAGCAGCAGCGGCAGCAGGAGCGGCGGCGGCGGCTGTCCCCTGAACATGGTCCTCATTGGCTCCACTCGCAGCTGCGTTCTGAAGAATCAGTGCAGATGCACGGCGCCGGCCCGGCCAGACAAACGAGTCCTGCTTCTGCATAGCCTGCGCCCTGCGCCATGTCTAGCGCCACGACTGCAGCAGTCGCCCAGTCAATGGCCTAGTGGGTGACCTGTCAGTTGGCCTGTCAGTGTCCTGTCAGTTGACCTGCCATTGCCCCAGTCAGTTGCCCAGTCATTGATCTCTTAGTTGGTCTGTCAGTGGCTTGTGCCCGACCACAACAGGAGGCGTTTGTCAGCACACAGACAGCGGCTTACATAGCCGGAACACCAACGCGGCACCGTCACAGTTTTTTCCCCACGATTTTTTTCATATTTGTTTTTTTTTAAACTGTTTTTTCCACAACTTTTTCACTGTTTCTTCTCACTCCTTCACTGTTTTTGCCACCCCCTTTTTGAAGTCGGTTCCTGTCTTCTTTTTCACTACTTTTACTCTCTTGTTTTCTTCCTTTTTCTTTTCGCTAGTGCCGACTTTCGCTGACAGTTCCGCGGACCTTGTGTCGTCTGGTCTCGCGGCACCCGCGCCGCGACGCGCTCCCGGCTACTATGCCGGCCGCGTGCGCTGGTCTGGCCGTCAGCCGCCCCCCCGCGGCCCCCGCGGCCCCCGCCGCGACCCGTGGGGCATCCCGATATAGCGGGAAGGAAGTGCGGCAGGGAGGGAGACGCTGCCGGCGCACTTTTGGATCGTCTTGAGCCCCCCGCGTTGTCCCGCGGTGCGCGACGTGGGCGTCAGATCATAGAGAGGAACAAAATCTAAAACTGCCGAAACTGGCTTTGGAGGCGTTTTGAAATCGCCATAATTCGATTTGTCTGCGTGTAAGAGTGCATCTCTTTGTTTTATTTATCTTTGAGGCTAGATGCTATGCTTTTTTCTCTTTTTTTTTTATTTTGTTGTCTTTTTGTTTTCGAGAACATTTTGAAAGCAGGCAGATACCAAATAAAGATGTTTGAAAGTGTTGATTATTTGAATAATATCAGATGCTATGTGGGAAAATTTTGAAATAAAACACAATTTTCTTTAGCAGTAAATAGAAGTCTTTTTATTCAGCTCCATGTTAAAATGAGAACAAATTACAAACAACAGCTGACGGGATAAAAATTCTTACATAAATGCAATGTACTCCAATTAATTCCATCCAGGAATTTACTGCAGCTTCTCAATGACTGTTAATTGTTATTACATTAAGTTGTTATTACATTAAGGAATCAAATTTAAGTTGTACTTCACAGAAAATAAAATAATATTCATGAAACACATCACAGACATAGCAGCCCAGCAGAGGGGCTTTCAACTAAGCGCATGTGACAGTCACAAAATCTGCCCTTTCCTGGGGAATTCCAACTAACAGATTGTTTTTAGGACTGCATGAAGGTGGATTCATTTTAGATAGATGCACTGTATACCCAGCATCACATGAATGCAACAATCTGTCTGTATCTATGGCAGCCATGCATAGATTTCCTTGTGGTGTCTTCAAGCCCTCTTCACCATGTGTCTGGTCTGCGCAGTGGCCCAACACAAGATAGTCTTTTGAACCCAGTGCAGAATTTCGAAATAACTGCAAATCCACAAAATTATTACAGCAAACCACACCACTCATCAATTTAAAAACTGGAGAAAATATTGTAACTTACTTTGCTTCTAGGGTATGTGACCGTATGGCCACTTTGAATTGAACCATAACAGCAGGGACAAACAACAAATGCTGCTCTCTTCAATTCACAGATTTGTAGCACCAAATCTGTTGCAACGCCACAGGCATGAAGTGCTATGCCAATATCAAATTTTCCCTGAAAGGGAAACCAAATTAAGACAACTGCCTGTAGAACATGACTGATACAAAAACAATGACAGATTATGACCCACCTTGAAATAATCAATATTACTCTGGACAAGTAGAACATTTTTAAGTCCCAATTTCTCAATACGGTCGACAGCTCTCTGCAGAGACTTATCTTTGTTTTCTAGAAGAAGAATCGTACATGAAGGGAGAAGCCACGCCAAGAGGAGTCCTAGATGGCCACTTCCTGAACAAAAGTCAACAATCTTCTGACCTGGCTGAGCCAACTGTGAACAAAAAAGACCTATTCAGTACCATTTATATGACTGCACTTTGTAAAACAATGAAGCCAACATTTTATAATCACAAACCTTCATCACAGCCCTTGCCATATTCTTCAGCTGTTCAGCTTTTCGAACTTGGCGTTTTTCAGGAACATGACCACCCTCTGGCTGAATTTCAAGAGGAAGGTCTGCCCAGTTTAAA
This sequence comes from Odontothrips loti, assembly GCA_038380765.1. Taxonomy (NCBI): domain Eukaryota; kingdom Metazoa; phylum Arthropoda; class Insecta; order Thysanoptera; family Thripidae; genus Odontothrips; species Odontothrips loti. The sequence continues at coordinate 12,199,902 of CM076257.1, read as the reverse complement.
GGGATGTCTTCTCCAAAAGGTTTTGAAATCTGTGAAATTTCATGCTCGCCCTACAAACCATGAAAATGGTACAGGATTATGTTCTCTGTCACTGAACCACATTCAGAAACAATAAAAAAACCATGAACAATCACCATTAATTCTTCAACAATAGTCAATGATGCCTCAACATCTTCCTGTTGAGTGTACATCTTATTGCTGCGGGGTTTGTGGCGTGTGGGGTCCGATTTGTACAAACTCTCTTTGGGTACTGTTGGCAGGTTGCAAGAGTTTCGATCACAGTCTCCAGTTTGAGGAAGAATTGGAAGAAGCTGTCACGTGGAGTTAAATAAGTAATGCATTTACAATTACAAAATGCAACCTGTAACAAAACAGGATAAATGTTAAGTCAACTTACCCTTGTTAGTAACTCACTTCCTTTCTGAAGTGTTTCTGTAGAGACGACTCTAGCATACCAAGAAGCTACCAAAGGAATAGTCTCAGACAGTACATCAGATGGGAAGCCACTTAACAGCATAAAAAAACATGGGAATAAGATGACATCTGCCAAAGTCATAGATGGTCCCTCAGCATACGAATGTGGCAACTCTTCCTCAGGTTCAGAGCTCCCAAGGGATTTGGCATAAGCCTGTAAATAAAAGCACATTATAGTAAATTGAAGACAAAGTAAGGATAAGAAGATTTCTTGTCGATAGGTAAACCACATAGTTTAACAAAAACATTCAAACCTGACGATGTTTGCGAGCATTGTGAAGACGAGGTGCATGAGCTAAATGTTCCTCCAAACGTGCAACATCTTTGGGAATGGATGTATTGTAGGATTGGGGGTTAAGCAACATATTTTTCACAGCAGCAATCACATCAACCTAAAAATAATGGTATAATGGAACAGACTTGAAAACTTCTAAATGGAACAAAATTCCTGGTTCATCCAAACAATATCCTTTGACATATAAAATTGAAATATTTCAGGATGAACATCTTGTCAATGAAGAGAAACACAAAACTAGTCTCACACATGTCAGTATTTCGGTTGAACTTTACCTCACAAAACCGTGTCCACACAGATACTTCTGCACATGCAATAAGGCAAGATTGTCGAAATCCTAATAGTGGGTGGTCCTCAGAGATAATAAATAATAGATTTCTAAGAACAGAACTAAGGCCAGCCACAGTTTTTCGGTACCCATTTTGTTTTGCAGCAAACACAGGTAGCTTACATACTTTTGCTTCATAGGGCAGCAACATGTCTGACACCACTAAAAAGAAAGAAGACACTAAGGTTAATTACAAGAGTTAACACAAACAATTAAATCCATATTGTCAGACTAGGTCTCACCTACCTATATCAGTGCTGGAAAAGTTATCTAATTCAACAGGAAAACTTGGTTCAGCTGGTTCTGAAGGAGTCTTAAGCAAAACAATTTCTATTTCAGCACGGCCTTTCTGTAAATCTATACACTTGACAGCATGGAGCACAACTAGAGTTTCCAAAGGAACAGCCAATGAGTCATCAGCTGTTTCCTCAAATGCACTTAGATATAAAGTTCCCATGTTTACCAATACTGAAATGGACTAATCGAAGGAATTGATATTGTTAATAAGTCGTTCGTTTCCTGAAAGGATAAAAATGCTCGATCACAACAAGAGAATGATATAATGGATAACAACACAAACCATTACAAACATACGTTTTTCAAGCACAACTAGCAAGCTGAGCCTGCAGCCGCTTCATCATACGTCGGTCTAATTGTCGCTGCCTTACATACACTGCTAATGTAGACAATAGTGCTCCAGATATTGAGGTACCTTCAAAAAGCCAAAAGTTGCGTTCCTCAAGCCAAACAACCCTCGAGCAACTGAAAATGAAATTAAATCAGGACATACTTTAAGTGTTCATAAAATTCAATAGCAATCAATGACAGGTGCACAGAGATGAAAATTCTCTGTACCTTCGGACAGCTCGCCCAGATGATTTACACTTGACAACTTCCTTGAACTTAGTCGGTATGCATTCCTTTACACTCTTACTTGCAATTTCAAAATCTGCAAACAAATCAAGAGAAGCATGACCATTGGGAAAACAAATTTATTTATGCCTTGCAACCATGCAACAATTGACAACACCACTCCTCACCTGAGCAGGGTTGACACTCCTCCACAACGATGTAATCCTCTCTAAGCCAGCATGAAGCGTTTGATGCAAAAGGGGCAGTTGATGTTGGAGCAGCTGTGCCTCGAGCAGCACTGGCAGACCACGTATAACGACCCTCAAAGATAAGCACCAGAAGTGTTAAACTGAAAGTCACAAGAAATACATTAGACACAATCCACCAACCACTGAATTAACGGTGGATCAAAAATTACGAAGTTAACAATACTCACCCTCCCAGCAAGCCAATGGCTATGAACATACGTCTCTCCGAGCAGAACTCTATCATGTTAGCAGAGGGTTGGGATAGTGATGAAATCTGGCACAGCCCTTGAGCTAATAAACACGGGCATCACTGTTCTGACTGACAATACGGCGGAAAAACTCGGCCTTCGGCTAGGCTTGAACTAGGCTGCTGAATCAATCACAAAGAATCAAACACACGATCAGGACCAGATGATTATTGTTGTTGTTTGTGATGTATGAGTCGTGGGCAGCAATAACCTCAATTCATTGCTTAGGGTTCGCCAGCCTCGGAGTCAAGACTTCCTTCATCTACAATCAATACCGCTCTCATCCACGATGATAAAATAAATTTGGTATTGTAAAAATGAAAATTTTAAAATGAAAACTGTATCCTATCACTGTCAAAAATGGGAAATTACTATCGTGTTTTTAAAATATTTGGAACTGTTAGAGTTGGTGGCACTGAGTCACAACGTGGTCGGCTATGAGAAATCAACTAGAACAACATCTCTCACCCTTTGCACCACATCACATATGCTCTGTCCTTCGTCTTATGAGGCACGAAGATAGATACACATTCACACGAAGATGCCTCCAACCACTTTCCCTTGTTATCTAGGATAATTATCCATTTTACCAGTCTCAGGGTTCAGATTCAACGGGCAAAGCGAGTTGGCAACGCCGCAAACTTGCCTCCGCCCCCGAACCGCCCCTCCCCTCCCACCACCTTGGGGGTTATGTTTTCTGTCGTCTGTGTCAGGGGAGGTAGTCGGGCTGCATTGTAAGTCTTGGAAAGTACCCGATTTGTCAGAGAAATGAACGGAAACGTTTCGCCAGCCCTCTCATTTCGGGTACTCGGGAGCTGCTCTACAACCAAGGCACGAGTGGGTGTGATGACTTTGCCTCATCACGATGTGGATACACCAGTGTTTATGCCCGTCGGCACGAAGGTATACAGTGGTTGAAGAGAGGAATTGGGTAGGGTGAATTAGATTTGTGCTCTCCTGATCACTCCAACGACTAAGTTATCGTCTGCCCCAGGGTACCATCAAGGGCCTCCTTCCTCAACAGCTGGAGGCGTTGAACTGCCAAATCATCCTAGGGAATACATATCACCTGGGAACCAAACCAGTGAGTCTGATGGCAGTGCCACAAAGTGTTTACAATAGCAAACCTGTTCATGTTTCTGACTATTGATGCAATTTCTATTTTTAAAATTCCAGTTTTCTTTTTCAGAAGCAACTGTACGGCTTTTGCATTTCTTTTCCAGGGTATAGACATTCTGAAGAAAGCTGGTGGCTTACACAAATTCATGAGTTGGCCTCGAGCTCTTCTTACAGACTCAGGGGGATTCCAAATGGTTAGCCTTTTGGAGCTTGCCGAAATAACTGAAGAGGGTGTTAAATTCAAGTCACCATATGACGGTAATATTTTTAAGAAAGCAATTGATAATGTTTGTTTTCTCGTAAACAAGTTAATGAGTGTTTTATGTAACTTGTATTGTCTTTTTTCTGTCAGGTTCTGAATGTATGCTCACACCTGAACATTCAACTGAAATTCAGAATGCAATTGGAGCTGACATAATGATGCAGCTTGATGATGTTGTGCACTCAACTACTACTGGCCCTCGAGTTGAAGAAGCTATGCACAGGTAAAACTGTGTAAAAGAATGTTTATTCTAGTTCACAAGTGAAAAGGGGTGTGATAACTTTTGTTACATATGTTTGTTTCTGAAAGGACGACTAGATGGTTAGATCGTTGCTTGAAAGCACACTCTCGTGACCATGACCAAACAGTTTTCCCAATTGTTCAAGGGGGTCTTGATCCATCTCTCCGGGAACAAAGTGCCCTACAACACATTGAACATGACACAAGAGGTTTTGCTATTGGAGGTCTCAGGTAATCAATATTTCTTGTCAATCTGATGGTACTGTATTGTAACGTGTAATTTGTTAATTTTTTAAAACTTTTCCCTTTGTGGTACAGTGGTGGAGAAAGCAAAGATGACTTTTGGAGAATGGTTCACTTATCCACAGACCTTCTACCAAAGAACAAACCTCGTTACTGCATGGGTGTGGGCTTTGCAGAAGATCTGGTTGTATGTTGTGCTCTTGGAGTAGATATGTATGATTGCGTTTTTCCGACAAGAACAGCGGTTAGTAGCACTTTTTTGGTTTGCAGCTTTCTTGGCAATACTTAAACCAACAGAGACTTGTGGAAATTCCTACTAAATTGTTTTGATTTTTTAAATTTTTGCAGCGTTTTGGATGTGCTTTGCGTGACGAAGGGCAGCTCAATCTCAAATGTGTTGCATTTGATAAAGATTTCCAGCCTATTGATTCTGAGTGCAGCTGTACAACATGTAAACGGTATACTCGTGCTTACTTGCACTCAATTGTGACTAATGAGACAGTGGCCTGCCAGCTTGTTAGTGTTCACAACATTGCATACCAGGTAAGTGTACTTGTTAGCACCACTTTGAAATGCCAGTTTTTTAATTTACCATCTTGGAATTTTTTTTTAAACTTTCAGATGCGATTGATGCAAAGAATACGAAAGAGTATCATGGAAGATACATTCCCTAGTTTTGTGAGAAGTTTCATGAAGTGCAGGTATCCAAACAGTTCCTACCCGAAGTGGATAGTGGAAGCATTGAGTGCTGTCAGTATTGAATTAGATTGAAAAGAAATGTTGCAATGTAAGTCAAGTGCTTCATGATGTAAAATACAAGTGAAAAACAGCTTATTTATTCTTTCTTATTTGTTCCCTAAAACAACAAATGGCAGCACTTCTGTGAAGTGACAGTCAACTAATTTTTCTGAGTAAGAAAATAGGTAATGGTTTCAAACTTAACAATTTCAACAATAACCACTCATTAGAAGGAAGTATTTTGCTTTGGTTGTCTTGCTTGCCCTTCTTCAGGGGCTTCATACCGCATTCAGCAGAATTAAATGATGATTGCCACAATAACCAGGAAAGTCATGGTATTCTGAGGGACATTTTTAAAATCATGCCAATACTTTTGTTCTATCATTTAGAAGCCATTCCCCTATAGAAAAATTGCAGTTCATGGGAAACCTAGACCATAAGGTCATAGTCACACCACAACAGCCCCAAGGTTGATTTAATTTTTTTTTTAAATAAAAAGTTTGGACCACTTGGTCCCAAGATATGAATTTTTACATATTTTCCAAAATGGGCGGGGTACATTAAATTCGCCAACAACCCTTGAAATCAAGATATGCGTTGCCGGTTGGTTTGCACAGTCCTGAACGCAGGCATTAATTTGTTTCATGATAGTTGAAGAATAATCGGGGTAGTTGGTCTGGACAAGTGATGAGAAGTTGGTGACAATCCTGGTACTGGCCGCCTCATCCCTCGGACATGGCCTGCAGCAGCTCGAGGACTGCTCTGGGCTCGATGCGGCACTGGCTGTACCTGCGGGCGCACTGCTCCGGCTCCTCCGGGTCCTCGCTGGACTGCCCCAGGGCCTGCGCCGCCCGGAACTCGGCTACCGCCTCGTCCTCGTCTCCGTCCTCCTCACTCCGTCTGGGAAGAGAGGGACAAAAACAACACAGCAGGAGTTGCCATGGAACTATTTTACCTTTAAATATACGGGTTTCAAAACCTTGAAGAAAATTTGCGGCCTAAATTTCAGGAGAAATTAAGCAAACCTTCATGAAATGTCAGGCTGTTTGCCCTTGGCCCCCGTCTGGTTCGCACACAAATGGTCCCTGCATCATCCACCACGCAACCACGCACGGTCATGATGGCGCCTGCCGGGTAGGCAACAACGACTTGTGCATGCACGCGTGTCGTGCGGGCTGGCCTACCCTGGCATTCGCAGGCGCTCGGCGTCACCGCGTTGGAAAAGTTTTCCAAGTAGAATCTAAAGCTCTTTATCGCCCCAATTTGGAGGCGATTGCCGTTGACACTTTCGTTCTCAGCGGGCGTCTGGCAGTGGCAGGGCTCGAACCCGCGTCCACTTACCGCACAAGGCGTAGGATGGCGAGCTCGTGGGGCCGCAGCCCTGGGCTGAGCGCTGGGCCAGCGGACAGCTGGCACACGAGCTTGCGGGCGCAGCCCAGCGGGTCCTGCAGGAGCACCCGGCGCAGCAGCCAACGCACGGTCCCCATGGCGCCGGAGTCCTGAAGGTATGAGAAATCCTGAGGCATAAGCGTCGCGCCACATGTGGAACCCAACATCCAAAATTCACTAGAACGCCGCGTTTAAGTTTCGCAGACCTGCTCTTGAGTCGAGAGTGTCTGACCTGGAGTTTTGTTCTCCAGCTCCCGTTACCAAAGTGTCGTCGTCGGAAGCCTCTACAAGAGCCCAAAGCACAGGGATGACCGGCCTCGCCTGGCCTCACCTGGTGTTCGGCGCGGTGCTCGCCGACGTCCCGCTTGCTGATAGCCTTGATGAGAGCCCGGGCGGCGGAGGCGGCCGGCCTGGCGGGCCTGTTGCTGATCTTGTTGTAGTCCTGGGCGAGCGTGTGCAGCATGTACAGCCCGGCCAGGCCCAGCACGGCCAGGATGGCGAGGCGGATGAAGTGGGGGCCGGCGCGCGCCAGCCCCGCCAGCAGCAGCAGCAGCAGCAGCTGCCCGCACGGCCCGCACCCGTCCACTGCGGCACCACAACACCACCACGTCAACACAACCACACCCTGCATGTCCGTCGGCGGGGAAAAACAACTCCGTTTTGTAATGTACACCGATAAATGAAACTCGTTTATTATTTTTAAAATCCGCCCTAATTCACCAAACATCACTAAATAAAATAACTTTCACCAAAAAAGTCACAAAATATTTGTTTTAAAAAGTCTTAAAAATCACGAAAAATCCATCTACTTCAGTTCAAATTCACAAGGGTGTACAGCAAAAAAATTCAAAGTTACATTTCCTTCCACCTCGGGGTCCGCGTATTTGAACCCGGTCCAGCCGATGCGGGCTCACGGGCCCTGGTTCAAATACCGGGCCGCGCAGGGTTGATATAGCGGTTTCTTTAACTCTGCGCGCACTTCGAGTCCGTGACAGCGAATCAATCACACTGACTGTCTCTGTGGTCCTCGGACGTGAGTCCTCGGCGGAAGCTGACGGGGAGCTGGGGCCTGGGGCGCTGCTGGGGCACTGCTGGGGCACTGCTGGGGCACACAGCCGCAGATGCACTGGACGGGGCGGGGCCGCTGGCGGGGCCGCTGGCGGGGCCGCTGGCGGGGCCGCTGGCGGGGCCTGCAGGACTGTGTGCCCCCGCCCTCCTCCCCATCCCCATACCGGGCGTTGGTGACACCCGGACCTTCTGGACCGGACCGTGAGGCGGGGGAAGGGGGAAGGGGGAAGGGAAGGAGCTGGCGGCGACCGGACTGGGCTCCGGGCTCCGGGCTCAATGCAGGAAGAGGAGGGCTCCAGCAAGTGCACGTGAGGCGAGCGCGCGGACCCGTCCGGACTATCCGGGCGGGTAGCAGACGACAGGCCGCCGTTGTCGCGACCGGCACGGCACGCCACGGCGCGGCAGTGCTCCCCACTGTCACGCAACGGCAGAACCCTGCTGCTGCTGCAGCACCACCGCACACCTACTCGACGTAAACAGCAAAACAAGACGCTCACTTAAGACGACACTGCAAGAAATGTTTAAAAATAAAAGTGTTATGGCCTCTCCTTTGGCGCTCTCGACCACACTGAAGGTGAAAACGCCATGCCCATCGCACAATAGGGTACTCCGGACAAGACCGCGAAACGGAAGCAAGAACGAAGTAGAACGCTGGAGAAAGTATGAGAAATCACGCCTTTTTACCGAAAAGCGAGTGATTTTTCTCAAATTCCCTTTGCCGTGTCCGACTTCATACTTCCGTTTTGTACTTCCCAGGAGTACTCTATTATGAGCGACGAGGGACTTGGAGACTGTTTTTCCAAAAAAAATCTGGCACGAAATGAAGAAGTTAGTGGCAGGCCTCACCGTGACCACCCCCCGACTCGTATCTTCGACATTTTCTAAAATAAAAATACACGTGATTCCATTTTTGGAACCCTGGCGCCAAGCAGATGAGTCGAACTGAAGCCTTGAATCTCGAACGAAATCCAGCCCCTGAAAGTCCCTCATATCGCCCGAAACTGGGCTCGAAACTGAGTGACGAACACGCCTTTTTCATTCTCAGTCGTGCTTGTGCGCGTGCCTGCGCGCGCGCGCGCGCGTGTATGTGTGTGTATGTGCCTGCGTGCGTGTACATTGCGCAACAGGGAGGTGGTCAGTGGACAGGTCCGCACGGCTGTGCCTGCTAGCCCTGCCAGCTCGCCTGGCAGCATGTCTCCAGCATCCCGCGTGGGGCCGCAGGGCAGCCAAGGAGGTCCGGCACAATGGGGAGGACCCGCCCGCCTGCCTACTGGCCATGCTGCCTGCTGCTTGTGCTTATTACGGCATCCCCCAGGCGTCGCTGTGCATCTTACCTTATGTGCACGTTGTGCTCACACAATCCCCTCTGTTGGTGAGCCTGTGGCGGCGCGTGGCGGCGCGTGGCGGCGCGTGGCGCGACGCATCCGGCACGTGCCGGCCACCCAGACAATACATCAAATCGATGCATAATTTCGGTAAGTAAAAAAAAATCATCCCACAGAAAAAAAAAAAAAAAAAAAACAATATTATTGAGCAATGACATTTAGTGTGTGAGTCGATCTTCTGCCGCGAGTTTTACGGGTTTGGCGAAACCAGAGAGCGCGATTTCCTTTTTTCTGTCCCTTCTCACGGCCTGCTCTGCTTTGGTCTGCCCGCTCTGCCTGCTTCGTTTGGCGCCGCTGCTCTCCTATTACTGAGGGAGTTTCCTCGCACACTTCGCAGCCAGACGGTTACGTGGAGGCTCTCTCGAGCAGATTACTTCTCATTCCCCCCCCCCCCCCCCTGCCCACCGCCTGAAGCAGGCGACACACTTCCCCCCGAATACTGATGAGCACACCGTGAATTCGCGCCAAAGCTGGCAGCAATGATGATCCTGATCCCGCGTCACGAGGGGAGTGCGGCCGACAACCCCCCCCCCCCCCCCCCTACCGCTGAAGGAGAGGGGAAAGGGGGAAACTATGTCTCTCTGGAAACACCACTGGTTCAGCGTCCGGTAAACGAGACAGACACATACATAACTCGCTCCAGCAAGCAACGTCCCCTGATGCCCTTACAGATTTTTTTTTTTAATTATTAGAATAACAAGGTTTACCAAATAGTCTCTGAAAGCTTGGTGTAGGGTAAGTGCCAGTAGATAAATCACGCTCGTAAAAACAACCACATGCAGGCAAAAAAAAAAAAAAAAAAGAAACGGACACCTTCCCCAAATTGCAAATTCTTTCTTGAAGGGAGTAATAATTTTTTTTACCTGCTGTGATTATTTTTATCGCAATTTTTTAAAACCCTTCCCCTACCCTAGTTTACCCTACCCTAGTCTAGGGTAGACGATAGACAAAATAAAGATTTAAACAAGCAAATTTTTAGGAAACAAAAAAAAAAGCTATTAGCATTTTGAGTCAAGACAATCCGAGACAATCAAAACAGGAATACCTGCAGAGGGGCTTTAAAAAAAACTTGGTATTATGACAGTAACCTCCATTTATTTATACCAAACATTTTTGTTCGCGAAAAATACTCACCCAAGGAAACAAATGCCAAAACTCGTGAACAGAATTTCAGACTTCAAACAAGGAACAGGTACTTAGCAGAAACTTATCCGAGCTACCAAGGCGCCTGTTTACCATTACAACGCATGGGGGTGGAAGGCTCCGCCGTCATACCTCCCGGAATCGAACCAGGGGCTCAGAAAATTGGTCTGAGGCACCCCCTCTGTGGTATGACAGCCCTGAAAGAAGAAAACCATGACTAACACGTCACAACTAGCACACTGAATCGTGTTTTATTCAAGGGGCTCCAGCCTCTACCTGCCGAGGGTTGCAGGGGTTGCAGATTATGCCAGCAGTCCTACTTCTATACTTCGGTTAAAAAAGTGCCCCATCTCTCGTCAAACATGTTTGAAACCTATATTTCAAGAGGTAAAGGTAAAGTCTCAACAAAAGTATTCCTCTGAAACATACCAGATGGACTTCCGGGATTGGGTAGGTGGACGCCGACCCTCGCATGCACGCGAGTCATGCGGGCTGGCCTACTTCACCACTCGTAGGCGCGCGCTCGGACTCTACCGACCTAGCCTCGCAGCAGGGTGTCACCGCCCGAAGCTTCGCCCCCCCCCCCCCCTTCCCTTCCAATGCCGTCATCAGCTGTCTGCTTCTGCTGGGCCTGGTCTGGCTGCTTGCTGCTCTCTGGACGTGTACATTTCCGAGCGCCGAAATCATAATAACATCTGTGCGAAATGCCGAAGAAAAAGACTGGGCAGCGGAAAAAAGCGGAGAAGATGAAGCTCCGGCAGAAGGAGATCCGTGCGGCCCGGGACCACGTCCCGCTCGCCAAGTTCCCGTGCAATGCGTCCATGGTGAGTTAAGGGGAGGTTAGGTTAGGGTTTCGTGCTCTGATGTTTGTCGTTTTTGTTTTTGTGGTTGTCACTGGGTTGTAACCCCCTTGCGCGTGTGGCTTTGTGTTGCAGGAGTGTGACAGGTGTGAGCGGTGAGTTCCCGCAACGAAGGTGCCGAGATTTGGTGTCAAAACAAGCTCAGACTCTGAGAATTGATTAAGGAGTTCCTAAAAAAAAAGAAGTGATTTATTTTTCTCCCCGCAGGAAGCAGAAGAACAGAGCATTTTGTTACTTCTGCCAAAGTGTGCAGAGACTTCCCCAATGTGCTCAGTGCGGCAAAGTGAAGTGCATGTTGAAGACAGGAGACTGCGTAGTGAAACACACTGGTCAATTCAGCACGGGCATGGGCATGGTGGTTAGTATTTCATGTCAGACCTTTTGTTTCTCTACTGATTAAGAGAAGTCTTCAATAATTTTTCCGTTTATGAATTGCCTTTTTGTTTTGTTCCAGGGAGCTGTGTGTGACTTCTGCGAGGCCTGGGTGTGCCACGGGCGCAAATGCCTTACAACTCATGCCTGCACGTGCCCACTGCAGGACTCTGTCTGCATAGAGTGTGAAAGAGGTGTTTGGGATCATGGTGGCAGAATGTTCCAGTGTTCCTTCTGCAACAACTTCTTATGTGAAGACGATCAGTTTGAACACCAGGCATCTTGTCAAGTTATTGAGGCTGAAAGCTTAAAATGCAAGTTTTTCTTTTCAATCCATTTTCTGATAACAGTCATCAATAATTTCTATTTCTTCTAACTACTCTTTCTCTCCATTTATTTAAAATTTTAAGGCCAATCTTGCAACAAACTGGGTCAGTACTCCTGTCTCCGTTGCAAAGTCTGCTATTGTGAAGATCATGTCCGAAGGAAAGGGTTCAAATACGAGAAGGGAAAAGCCATTCCATGTCCTAAATGTGGCTATGAAACCTCTCAGACTAAAGATCTCAGCATGTCAAGTAAGTGTAAATTATATAAGTTAGTGTACTGTACCTACTGCTGTATTTTTTTACTACGTGAAAAGATGTTATTGGATTGTGAAATACCATTCCATGGTTTCATTGATTTCTCTTAGCTGATGTTCACTTTATTTTTACAGCCCGCAGCCACAAGTATGGTCGCCAAGGGACGGGAGATGATGATGATGAAGACGGTGCCGCTGGATATGGTTATTATGGTGGAACTCCCACTTATTATGGTTAGAAAATTACTTCATTTGTGGTCCATTAAATTTAAGGTGCCCTCTATTAGTTTAGATGGACTCTATACCAAATTTCTTTGCTGTACCTTTGCAGGTAATGATGATGACGATGATGATGAAGACTACAGTGGGGGCTCTGATGATTCATATACAGATTCTGATGATGATGATGAAGAGGATGAGGATGAAGAGGATGAAGAGAAAAAGGAAGAGGAGAAAAAGGATGTTAAAGAAGCCAAGGAGTGAAAAGATACTGATCACTCCAAACCTTTCCATTGATGTAGTAGTGTTGGATGACCTAGCTTGGTCATACATTCATAGTTCATCACAACATACCTACGTAATGTCTTGGAAAATCTATCATAGATTGTGTGTCTCTGATCAGAAATCACGGCTGTGAGTTTTGTGTGTTGTTAGGATGGGCTCTATATCATAAAATGAAGTTTAAAATAAATATTTTTGAAATAATTTTTTTCTCAATTTCAATCCCTGATTTTTATTACACTCACATCCCACTAACCTTGCAAAACCAGGACGGAGGCCAAAACTCAGAACTTTTCTTTCCAAGGCTGAAGGCTCATCCGAGGTAACTGCTTTAAATCTGAGCAGGGAATGTAAGGATTTCTGGAAGAGGATGTAAGAGGAATGGAATCACACAAAGGCCATCTTCATGGCTGATATATCTGCAAAAGTATTTCAATCATACTACATAACATAGGGAAAATTTTAAAATTTCCACAACTTGAAGTACATTTTTAGAAAAAATGTAAATGTGAGAAAATCGATTTTTTTTCATGTGGTAACTGTCATGGAATTTTTAAAAATTTTGACTGTGAGGTCATAGCGGTAAAGTCTTTCAACATGCTTTAGAAAAATTTGTGGGAACCCACGTGTCATCTGCCCCCAAACAATCAAAAATAATAATAATGACAAAAATGAAATAAGTGTACCTCTTGGGGTGCCTCCGCTCCATGGGCCGCGCCTGCACTGTCCGCACTGCGACGCCCGCGTCACAGATGATCCGGGCCAGCGAGGTCCTCCGCAGCTCGGCCAGCTGGTGCAGAAGGCCATGCGATGCCAGAGTCAGAGATACACGGAGCTGACACTCACATCCACTGACGGTGTTTGTGACACGGCCCTACCTGGCGCGGGGAGAAGGAGCCGGCTTGGCCGCCGTTCTCGTACCAGTAGCGGTCGCCCAGCTTGAGGTTTCGGAAGGTGCGGCCGATGATGCATCGGAAGGTGGGCCCCACCAAGGCCCCCGACGCCCCGCTCACCCGCTCCGCGATGCCCGCCGACCAGAGGTCCACGTCGTCCGGCTGCCTACCAATCAAGGATAACAAATGGCTCTTTTATTTTATTTTTTTAAAAAATGAAATTTAAACTCGCAACAGTTTGACGTACTCGAAGAGCTCGGCCAGCACGTCGGCGGTGCGGTTGCTGGTGGCGGCCGCCATATCCGGCCAGGTGCGCGCGGGCGGCAGGCCGCACAGCTGGCGGTAGTGGTTGTAGGCGGGGACGCCGTGCTCACGCGCGCGCGCCAGGTTGATGGAGGCCAGGTCCTTGCCGAACGACCGCCGCGGCCGCTGGAACAGGTGGTCCGTGACCTGCGCCGAACAGGGAGGGCGGCGACGTGTTAGCGAGCACCCCGAGCACGAATAGCGCCTGCTGGGTAGGCAACCTCTCGACTTGTGCACGCGCGCGTGTGGTGCGGGCTGGCCTACCCCGGCTCCCGCAGGCGTTTGGCGTCGCGTCGATAGGTTGTATTGAGAGATAACAGAGTACTCCCCTAGGAGCCCGAAACGGAGGGAAGGAGGGGAGGGCGCTGGAGAAAGCTTGAGAAATCGCGTGTTTTTTTTAAAACCGTGCAGCGGGGTCCCGAACGCGCGATTTCTCATACTCCGGAGTGCTAACCTAACCTAACCTGCTCGGTGACGGCGTCGTCCATGTGGTTGGCGGGCTGTCCGGCCATGCCGAGCAGCAGCTGGTCCATCCAGCCGTGCCGCCGCAGCTGGAAGGGCCGCTGCAGCGCCGCGGACAGCGGCAGCGCGCCGACGAGGCGGTGCTGAGCGTCACGCCGCTCCAGGCGGTGCGGCAGCAGCGAGTGCCCGAAGCGGAAGGCGGCGGTGGCGAACGCGTCGGGGACGGACGCGTCCAACGAGCCGTTGTACGCCGTGCTGCGGGGGAGGAGGTGCCCAGGTAAGCCTCAATTATCAAATCAAATGGCAAGTTTTCAAAAAAAAAAAATAAAAAAAATGCCTCTTTAAGTCCCTGCGGAAGCCTGTAAGGGAAGTACAGGGAGAGGTGGAGAAGAACATTGGATGAAGAATGAGAAATCGCGTCTTTGTCACGTAACAGCAAGTAACACGTACTTCCCTTGCGTCGTTCTGCCTTTCACTGCTTCCAGCCTAACCTAACCTACCTGTAGCCGTCCTCCAGCAGCCGCACGCCGTGCCTCTTGACGGCGTCCCGGCCCAGCAGCAGCGGCAGGAACTCGCGGTAGGACACGTGCTGCATGACGGCGGCCACGATGTGCCGCGTCTCCTGGAACAGGCGCTCGTCCTGCCAGTGCGGGTTGAGCGCCGCTAGCCGGCGCGCCAGGCGGTTGTGCTCGCGGACCAGCAGCAGGTGCAGCGCCGCCAGGCCCAGCTGCTCGTTGGCGCGGTTGTCACCTGCAGATGCAGATGCAGGCAGGTGCAAGGTGCCCGTGACCACTGTGGCTCCCTCCCCGAGGGTGTCATCCCCGGGCCTTCTCAATGTACACCTATTTCAATCATGGCTGATTCTGTTGATTTTATCTTATGTATTTTTATTTTCTGAAAATAATATCAACATCAACCTGAATTCTTTGTTTTCTCTCTGGCTGTCTTGATTTATCTTTAGACTCTGATTTTAGGAAAATTTGTGTCGTCTAATTGATTTTTTTTCTTATCACGATCTATTTTGATTTTTTTTTTTTGGTCACTGTGCAGCGGATTTATGTTTTCAAGTGAAGTCCCCCTCGCCTGGCCCTGCCGAGCCGAGGCAGGCTACGATCTACGAGCTGAACCGAGCCGAGCCGAGTCAGAGGTAAACTGGCTGAGCCGAGCCGACGGGCGTCCAGCGCGAGTTTGTTGACACGCTGGCCGGGCAGCCGTGCCGGGCAGACAGCAGAAGACGCCGAGGGCCGGAACGGCGAAAAGGCAGCCTGGACTGGCAGGCCACAAGCATATTCTTAAATATTTCAACTAGTTAGGTCTACTTCTCTTCAGATTTCTTTTCATTTTACCTGTGCAACCAGCGGAATCAGAAAAGATACAAAATGGTAAGATGCGCGGTACCGGGGTGCTTAGGCGACAGCAATGACGCGAGTTTATCTATGTTTTCACTATCCAAGAAACGCAGAGATTCTTGGCTAACTGCTTGTGGCCTGCCACCCTCTACTCCGGAACATGCACGAATTTGTGAGGTAAGTCGGCGTAACTTCGCACATGACTGACAACGCTCAGAGAAAAGAAAATGCACCTAGTTGTTTACATGCTTGCGAGGTTATGGGTGTACATAATATTGGTATTATTTTCCATATCTAGTTTTCAGTGCCGTTGCATTTGGTTTTAATTGTGTTGCGTTGTTGCAGGGACACTTCTCTGCAGATCAATTGGACATAAAACCTAGTGGAAAAGTTTATGTGAAAGCTGGGGCCTGCCCTACAATATTCATACGTGGCAGGCCTCAGACCAAAAAGGAAACTTTTGTCAGGGTCTTTCCACTGTTAGTGGACGCCTCTGGAAATACCCAGCACGCGATGTACAAGAAATATAACCTAAAGGAAACATCAGTATCATCTCCATCACCAGCATCATCATCATCGTCAACAGCAGTCAGCAGTCAACAGCCTCTGCGAGATAGTGAGTTTGCAGTATTTACAGTTATCTCCGCATGAAATAAACAATATTACATGTGTGCCATATATCTTTATGTGAGTATGGTGAGGAAATGTTTTCTTAAGTATGTGTTTATATTACTTTTCAGTGACGTTCACTGTAAACCAAGCAGCAGCACCATCAACATCATCGGTCTGCACTCAAGAACCTATGCAAGATGGTGAGTAGTAGTTTGATTGTCTACCTCCTGTTAAATTAACACAACTAAATGCTTCCTATGTAAGGGAACTCAGTGCTTACTAACATCTACTTTTAATGTTATGGCTAGAAATATTGTGGTGAAAATATATGATAAAGAACTGGATCTATTTTGATTTTTTTTTGGTCACTGTACAGCGGGTTTATGTTATCAAGTGAAGTCCCCCTCGCCTTGTCCCCTACCTACCTGCCAGGAAGCAGGGCTCAGGGCTGCGCGGGTCGGGGATGCAGCCGTCGCCGGGGTACTCGATCTTGGGGGGCATGGCCGTCTCCCTGCGCATGGGGTCCTGCTCGCGGTCGCCCTCCTGGTGGCCGTCGTCATCGTCGTCGTCGAGGTGCTGCTCGCGGAGGAGCCCCCCGCGCAGCTGCCGCAGCGCGTCCGTGGTGCGGTAGGAGGCGCCGTACACCGTGCCCGCGTCCACGTACGCCGTCACCTGGTTGAACTGGGTCCGGGGCCCCAGCGCGCAGTCAGCCCGCAGCCCGGCCAGCGACCGCGCCAGCTCCATGCAGCGCCCGAGCTCGTCCCCGCGAGGCAGCAGCAGCCCCAGGCAGTTGGGGTGCAGCGGCGGGATGGGGCCGGGGGCGCCCTCCTCGGGGGGGCAACACGGGGGGTCGGCGCGAGTCCACGGGTCTGTGGGAGCAGCAGAGGGAGGGTGGTGCTGGAGCACACTGTCGTTGGCGCAGGCCTGAGAGTCCCCCTGGGACTGCAGGCCCGGTGGGTTCGACTCCCACGGACAGCTTCCAAGCTTCCTCACCCCCTCACCCCCACGTCCACATTATCAAAAGCACCTCAACGTGGTCCCTGAACGGGGCCCTGCACGGCTCTGTTGTGTGTGTGTGTGTGTGTGTGTGTGTGTGTGTGTGTGTGTGTGTGTGTGCACGTTGTCGCTGCGCACCCCACCGGCTTCCCCTTACCCTTGGTCTCGGCCGTGAGCGTGACGTCATGGTCCAGCAGCTGCCCCCAGGTGACGAACATGAACGTGACCCTCGTGTGGCCGGCAGCAGCCTCGCGCGCCGCCCTGCCAGCCTTGTCTGCCCCCGCCGAGGCCCCCGCCGCCCTGACGCCGCCCTCGCTGTCCTCGAACTCCCGGTGCACGCGGGTGGACACCAGCCGCGGGTTGGGCAGGGGCTGTCCGGACCGGGCCACTCTTGGGGCTCCCACATCTGGAACAGCGCGCAGGCCGAGGCCTTCGGTTTGTGTCGCCTGCGCGGCCCGTCGGCGGCTGATGGGAGCTACGCAGTTGGTCCTCTCACCGTCGGCGTAGTCGGGGGGCAGCAGCCGGCGGAACGCGGTGCCCGCCGCGCCCCAGGTGGGGTGGCGCAGGTTGTTGCAGGCGCCGTCGTGGCGCCGGTAGCGCGTCTCCTCGCACGGCCGCCGGGACGCCAGGGCCGCGGGGCAGAAGGCGCCGATGTCCGTCCAGCGCGTGTCCACGTCGGCGAGGCCCAGGATCACGTCGGCCCGGCTCAGGCTGAAGCTAACAGCGGCACGAGGCCGTCATCGCATCGCCCGTCGTTCATTAAGCACGCCCGAATAGAGTTCTCCGGAGAGCCCCAAACGGAAGTAACAAGAACGCAAGAGGGTAGAATGAGAAATCGCGTGGTTCGGAACACCGCATTTCCGTCGATAAACGCGCCATTTCTCATAACTTTCCCCGGCGCCGTTGTCTTTCTTCGTCACGACTCCGTGCTTCCGTTTCGGATTTCCCCCAACCCTGAGTGGCAAACGGCGCCACCGAGCGCCTGCGAGCGACAGGGTAGGCCAGCCCGCACGACACGCGTGCGTGCAGAAGTCGTTGTTGCCTACCCAGCAGGCGCTACAAGACAGGTTAGCCCTTACCGCTCCTTCAGGATGCGTGTCGTCTCCTCCAAGGCCGCCCCCAGCTGCCCCACGTAGTGGTCGGGGGCGGCGGCGGGGCCGTCGCTGGCGGCGGACAGCGGACGGCGGAGGCCCGTGAGGGCGCGCGCCTCGTGGAAGGCGGCGTTGACGGCCCCGAACGGGATGCAGCGATGACTTGCGCCCCTGCGGCATGGAGAGGTACCACTGAACGGCGTCGGACACGAGTCAATATCAAACACCCTCCGGTGCCCTCCGGTGCGCTGAGGCCAGGACTCACCGCACGCCCACCTCGTTGGGGATCTGCGGAAGGACGACGGCGCAGTCCTCAGGGGCCGGGGGTTGCCGCGCCGCCGCCGGGGCCAGGGTCAGCACCAGCACCAGCCAAGCATGCCAAGTACCCGGGCTGTTGAACAGGGGACGCGTTCAGCACATCGACGATCTTGCTGACGAAGTCGCACACCTTACCCTTCTCCTCCCCTGCCGATGTTCACTCACCCGCTCCTGTCCATGCTGCTGTCAGGTGGACGGCGTACTTGGAGTGTTTGACGGCTTGCGCTTGTAGGACACCAAGACCCTCCCCCTCCCCCAATCGCCGTGCGTTTGCACGCGCTTTTCCCACCACATGGGGGGGGGGGGGGGGGTACCACAGACGCGGGTAACGTCAGTCGAGGGCGTCGCCCGAGGTATCACTTTAGGGAGGGGAGGGGCGAGGCATCAAATTACAGGACTTTGCAATAAAAGCGCGGCCCTCTCTCTCTCTCGCTCTCCCTTCATCCTCCCCTCCCGCTTTCGTCGCCTCTGTCGCACTGGCGGGGATGCAGGTACTTATTAAAGACCCGCGCCTGGCTAAAATTGGGGGATAGGCCTGTTTACGACCGTGATAGAGCCCGCATATGCACGGCACGCGCGAGAGGCTCACAGCAGTTGTAAAAAAATAACATTCTCCAGAAAATGGCAATTCAGGAAGTTCTGGATGAAATGTCAACTTTTGAAAAGGTTGTGATCTTTTTTTGTGATTTTTCGCACAGCAAATGATTTATTTACCTGCACTTATCCTGAAATGTTCTAGCAGTTTTTTTTTTTTTTTTTTGGGGGGGGAGGGGGGTATAGAAGGAGCTGAAGAAGGTATGTGTGCCTCTAGAAGCGGCAGCATGGGTGACCACGTTAGCGCGACTGTACACGATGGCAGGGAAGGGAGGTCGGTCGGGAGGGAAGTCGCGGCAAGGTTTGGCAACACCGCTCAGCGCCTTGCATCCTAGCCGTCCTAGCTGCCCCCCCCCCCTCCTCCTCTCTCTCCCCTCCGCCCACCGCGCACCGCCCACCCCTAGAGCTCCGTCGTGGAACAGCCCAGTAATATCGCAGCAGACGACAGGACACACACACACGCACGGAGTCTGTCTGTCTTCTGCTCCACATACGCCCACCCCACAGTGTTGTTGTTGCCTTCGCTCTCCGTTTCCAGTCGCAGCGCGCTGGTAAGGTTAAATCCCAGTTGGTTTCTGGGGTCATCGCTTTGGGTCGCGGGTCACCGGGAACCCCGTAGTGGCTGGGAGGTTAGGGGGGGGGGGGGGCCGCCGTGGGGCCCGGGGGGGTGGCGCTGGCCCAGAGAGTGAGGTTAGGGCTGGGCCCCCCGGGGGCCTTGCCTATGCTGGTCATCTCCTGGCACTCCGTGCTCTAGCTTTCATCACCCTTGTCCAGTGTTGCCTCCCTCTCACTTTTCGCCCTTAACTGAATTGGGCATCTTGTTGTCCCCGTTCAGAAGTGTGGTGAGTCGAAGGAGTCCCATTGATCCACCGCTGTGGCTCAGATGTTCAGTCCTAAAATATGCCTCTTGCAGGCAAGGCCTTTTCACTCTGAAATGAATGAGTAGGGATTGTGTGAAATGTCTGTTTGCACTGCTGACTTTGCATCATGTGTGTGTTTATTTTTGTTACAGTCCCAATAATACAAATGGATATTTTGATGGAGCCGTACAGACTACCAGTGTCTCCAGGACTAGATGCGGGGCCGACTGAAGGGAAGTCTCACGGAGGAAAGTGGTATCGGAAGGCAGCACACAGGTAAGCTCTAAGTTGCCAGGTGCAGCATCAAGTGGGGGAATCTCTTAAAATTTTCAGGTGTCTAAATTAAGTTGCGTCTTTGCTGGCTGATAAGATAAGCCATTCAGACGGGCTCTCAAGCGTGAGGCAGCTGTCACTCTCAAATGTGACGTAACTAGGAGAGATATCTGTACACCAGAGAGCGGTACGGAACTAGCAGAGGGCAGGGGCAGGGGCCTTTTCCCAGAACCCGCCGTGCAGCTGCAAGCTGTGTAGCCGCCTCATATTAAAATTTATCCTCCTTCATTGGAAAGAAAAGAAAAAGAAAAGAAAAAGAGGATGATAGGCCGGGGCGCTGAACTGACTTACCAAAATTTAGACGCCCCCCCCCCCTCCTCCTCTTTGCGCCGAACGTGCGCACAGCGAAAAGAGGGGTGGGGGGGGGGGGTGATAGCCCGTGATATGGTTCTTGGTCACGCGAGGTGACGGCGCGGTCCATGAGTTACTGCCTACAGAACACGCCACCAGGTTCGCGCTGAAGGCCCTAAAGGCCCTGAGGGTGGTGGCCTGGCGGTGCCAACCTCAGGCGGCACGGCGGCTCTCTGGAATGTATGTCTTGTTGCCCACTCGGAGGATTCAAGAGTCGCATTGTGTGACTTTTCCCCCCCCCCCCCCCTCCTCTCTCTCTCTCTCTCTCTCTCTCTCTCTCTCTCTCTCTCTCTCTCTCTCTCTCTCTCTCTCTCTCTCTCTCTCTCTCTCTCTCTCTCTCTCTCTCTCTCTCTCTCTCTCTCTCTCTCTCTCTCTGCCAAATTGCCGACAACGGTGCGAAGATGACAATCTCGCCTCCGAGTTGTGAGAGATTTTTTGTGGTCGCTTACTGTCCCCAACGACGGCCTCTCCCTATATCTGGAAAACACGTGACCAACTGCCCCGTATCGGCTACGCCACTGTTTGCACTCGAAATGGAATGGTTTGGCGTGACTTTCTGCCCTCGTGGCGGACCGGGCCCCGTGGGAGACGCTAAAAAGGCGGCGTTCCTATTGGAGGGAGAGGGGGGTTGGAGCCGCTAGAGGGTGGTGGAGGGGGTTAGGGGCTGCAATAC
This sequence comes from Odontothrips loti, assembly GCA_038380765.1. NCBI lineage: Eukaryota > Metazoa > Arthropoda > Insecta > Thysanoptera > Thripidae > Odontothrips > Odontothrips loti. Next base: position 12,178,722 of record CM076257.1, on the reverse strand, counting down.
GTCAGCGGCAGAGAAGTACGCGTCGAGGCGAGGCGAGGGCCAAGGGCGCAAACTTGGAAGCGAATCGCGGCCGGCGGCGGCCCGACGGCCCGGCGGCTGTGCCTAGAGGCCGTGGCTGACGGCGGCCCGGCGGCCGTGCCTAGAGGCCGTGGCTGACGGCGGCCCGGCGGCCGTGCCTAGAGGCCGTGGCTGACGGCGGCCCGGCGGCCGTGCCTAGAGGCCGTGGCTGACGGCGGCCCGGCGGCCGTGCCTAGAGGCCGTGGCTGACGGCGGCCCGGCGGCCGTGCCTAGAGGCCGTGGCTGACGGCGGCCCGGCGGCCGTGCCTAGAGGCCGTGGCTGACGGCAGCCCGGCGGCCGTGCCTAGAGGCCGTGGCTGACGGCGGCCCGGCGGCCGTGCCTAGAGGCCGTGGCTGACGGCGGCCCGGCGGCCGTGCCTAGAGGCCGTGGCTGACGGCGGCCCGGCGGCCGTGCCTAGAGGCCGTGGCTGACGGCGGCACGGCGGCCGTGCCTAGAGGCCGTGGCTGACGGCGGCCCGGCGGCCGTGCCTAGAGGCCGTGGCTGACGGCGGCCCGGCGGCCGTGCCTAGAGGCCGTGGCTGACGGCGGCCCGGCGGCCGTGCCTAGAGGCCGTGGCTGACGGCTGACGGCGGCCCGGCGGCCGTGCCTAGAGGCCGTGGCTGACGGCGGCCCGGCGGCCGTGCCTAGAGGCCGTGGCTGACGGCGGCACGGCGGCCGTGCCTAGAGGCCGTGGCTGACGGCGGCACGGCACCCAGCCTGGGCCCTTCGTGACGCGGGCAGTCAGGCTGGGCACTCTCACGCCACTCGCGCCCACATCACGCCGACCTCGCACGAGAGGTTCCAGGCTTGCCAACGGCCGGTAAAGCTCACTTGCCGCCACCGGCCCCGGCCCGGTCCCCAGGCCCGACCCGTCACCCCACTTTTAGAACACTCTCGGGGCGCGGCGGTATTTGCGCGCGGCTGGTATTTGAACCCGTGACCGCCGACACGTCCGGCGTTTAATTCCCCCGCTCGGTGAATCAGACGCCCCACTTGCGCTGCGCTGCTCGCGGCATGGCAATTCATTTGGCACGTGTGGCAGCCCTGAGGGCCGCGGCCCCGTGAGGGTAGGCAGCCCGGATGAGCGGCGAGCGGCGAGCAGCTACCGGCCGGAGGCACCGGAGGCACCGGAGGCACCGGAGGCACCGGAGACGGAGGTTCGGGGTTCGTTTTATTGATCCGTACGCTGCGGCTGCTACAGGGAACGGCACGGCCTTGGTGTCTTTGGCGCCCCTACGAGGGGTGCCGGCGGGGGCGGGGGGAAGGGGTTTAGCTGCAGCCCCGCTCACTACCTTCTATCATTAATTGTCTCTGCTTTCCAACTGACTGTTCAGGGTTCGCACACGTCTGTAAAATCTGGAATAGTCATGAAAAGAAAAACACGGCCGTGGAAATAATTTTGAAAATCTCGGGGCTTTGCCAAATGTGATAAATACTCCGAATTCAGCCACAGACGCCATTCAAGTTTCTCATATCGTTGGTGCGGCGCCGTAAGTTTGAAATAGACTTGCGGCCGGCTGCCTGCTCTCGGAGGCACAGTTTATTTCGAACAAATCACTCGCCGGCACGGAGCGTTAAGCGTGACCAAGCGTGACAGGTGGCGGGGGGGGGGGGGGGGTTGGCACGCCCACTGGCCGACTATGTATGTTGCTCGTGGCCCTCGTGGGCCCCCGTGGGCCCCCCTCCCCTTTGTGGACCTTGCGTTGCCTCTGACGTTGCTTTGCACAGGTTCAAGGCCTGGCCAGCCTGCCCCATCGGCCTGCCCGCTGGTCCTGCCCGCCGCACTGCCGAGCCGCAACACCCAGGGAGAGAATCAACGATTCGCGATCGTCACGATAAAGGAACCCGAAACGGGCTGTGCTTTGAAAAGTTATTGCCGCGTTACCTTTCGAGATGGCACAGAGAGAGAGAGAGAGAGAGAGAGAGAGAGAGAGAGAGAGAGAGAGAGAGAGAGAGAGAGAGAGAGAGAGAGAGAGAGAGAGAGAGAGAGAGACCTCAGCGCCAGGCTGAGAGAGTTCGGCGCCACAATAAGGATTTCAAAAACTTCCGCATGGTCGATGTATCAGGGAGGGTCGCGTGACAAACACCGGCCTCAGATCTTGAATACGTAATTATGGCTTTAAGTTTTTAAATAGAGTAGCCTGTCCTGCCTTATCGCCCCAAATAGAGGTCTCCAACGAGACTTGGAAACGGAAGCTGGAGAACAGAAACTCTTCCAGACCGGAAACTCTCGATAGTTCAGGTATGAGAAACTTGGTTGGTGTTCTGAGTGAATTTGGTAGTTAGTTCCGACATTTGGCGAGGCCCTTGTACATCGATATTTCTCGTACCTGTTCTCGAGGGGTTCCGGTCTGGAAGTGATTTTGTACTTCAACTTCCGTTTCCAAGTCTCAGTGGAAACCTCTATTGGACGATAATCAGTTTTGCTGAGCACTCGCTAACGATCGATGGGCGGGCTGTAGTGCGAATTATGTGAAAAGACCTCGCTCCTTCTCCCACCCCTATCGCTCTCTGTCAGCTGTGTCTGCCCCTCTCTCTCTGACCCGTAATCACTTAACGCACACTCTCTGCTCTGCCTTGTCTATCCCTCTCCCTCTCTCCCGCCGGTAACCCGACGATGATGGGGCCCGAGTAGGGTATTCGTGCAGCCATTACTAGTCCAAACAGTGGCGCCTCGTCAGAGAGCTGGTGGGTACAGCGAGTACAGCGCAGCGGACAACGCCTTTGACTCCGTGGCGGATCCAGGAGCGGCTTAGGGGGGCGGGGGCCAAAGTCCCCCGCCCCCCCTTCCCCCTTGGATCCGCGCTTGGATCCGCGCTTGCTTTGACTGAAGCTGTAGGGGCCGCGGGCGACCCGAGTGCGTTCGTGCGTGCGAACAGTGGGCCTATCTGCCAAAGTGCAAGCGGGCCGCTCGCGGAATGTGACTGGTGACTGTCGAGTGTGTGTGCGTGTTGTGTGCGCGTTGTGTGCTAACGACATTGGCTGCTCTGTCCTTACGGTATCGCCGGGGCGAGGCGGCCGGTGACACTGTACGGGTGAAAGGTTAGGCTAGGGTGACGACGTGCTGGGGGGGGGGGGGGAGGAGGGTCAAAATATAATCCGTCATGGCGTAATGTATAGCATATGCGGGCGGCCAGCGCTTTCGGTATGCGCGGCGCTCAGGGCTTTTTCCGTCATACGTTCTGTGTTATCGATACTCCCCGCCCCCCACCCCCTCCCACTGGGGCCCATCCATAAATGGGGCATTTCCTAACTACACTCTCAAAAATGCGTGCGCTTGATTCGAGCATTCTCCCAATAATCTTCTTTCGTACTATCGTGGTGATTTCTCGGAAAAAGATGCTCTTTATTGAATCGAGTGCACCCATTTGTTATTTTGTGTGTGGAGTGTAAAAGAGGTCGGCTGTGCGCTCGATACGCATTTATTAAACCTGCTGGCCCGTGATGATTGGCGGACGCCCCCCCAATATCGGCCCGGTGGACACGACAGAGACGACAGAGGGCGCGGCGGGCGCAGCGGGCGCAGCGGTGCAAACTCTGGTAAACACATCTTCATCATAACACATCGCATCGCGCAGCGGTTGCGGCTGTTTCGTCACCGGCGTGGCGTGGCGTGGCGGGCCGCGAACAAGGATTGTCGGCTGGCCAGGCGGCAGCCTGCAGCCATATGCTGGCCGACGCCACACACACACACACACACACACACACACACACACACACACACACACACACGCCGGGCCCCCGCGAGACGCGACTTGGTTCCTGATAACGGCCTCAGTGCTTCGCGGCTCGCGTCCTCGCCAACGTCGTCGCCCGTCCTCTGTCGTCCGTCCTCGCCCCGTTGTGTCCGGCCCTTTCACTTACGCCCTGCGCGTACACACACACACACGCACACACACACACACGCACCTGTGTGTCGCTGTGCAGTGTCCCGCCCCGCCCCGCCCCCCGCCTGCCGTGGCGGCCCTGCCACCGCTGCTGCTGCTCCAAACCACGCGCGTTCTAGCCGACGGCCCGCTCGCCGGCCGACCGCCGCTGCTACTACTGCCGCTGCTGCGTCTCCACCACTCAGTGCGTGCGTGCATGTGTGTGAGAGTGTGTGTGTGCGCGCGCGTGTGCGCGCGCGCGCTCAACTAGCTGCCGGGTGAAACTACAGCCGCGCGAGTGTAGTGCTCGCTGTAGTGTGGCACTGTCGTCATGATCGTTATCGCCCAGTTAACTCGAGCGATAATAGAGTACTCCGGAGAAGCCCGAATAACGGAAGTAAGAAGTCATAACGAAGGAGAAGAACCCTGGAGAAAATATGAGAAATGGCGTGATTTTTGAAGTGCGTTTCCGGAATACTCGATTCCTCATACTTCCTCTGCATTCTTTTTGTTCCTTACGACTTCTTACTTCCGTTCTGAGCTTCTCCGAAAGTACGCTATTGGGGACTTAGGAGGCGCTGTGTACTTTGGAAAAACATACATGCACCTGTTGCATTTCAAGATTTGAGACTGGACTCGGCTTCGCGCCAGGGTTTCCAGAACGGGGTCACGAGTGCCTCGTGACCTTTCCTGAGCGAGTTGCTCCGCTGTCTGAGTCGAACGCAATATGGTCTCGAATCTAAGATGTAACAAGTTGCAAGAAAGTTTTTTCCAAACCACACCACCTTTTCGGGTCTCTTATACCGCCCTGGAAAGGTAGGCGATGGTCACGGACGGGACCTCTGTCCATTTCATCCCCAGTAGTCGCCGCGGTACACTGAATTTTCCATGACAACGTTGAAAATTGTGCTAAAAGCACGAAATTTTTCGGAGTGATTCCCGAAACCAAGAGTCTCACTGCTGCTTCGAGTCGTGTGGTAGTTTAGTATAATAGTATCGTTGCTGTTCGGAGCTGCTTCCCCGTAAACTTTCCATACCGACTGTTCAGCGTCGGCGTGAGGGTGGGCGGTGCGTGTTGCACGCAGCTGATCCCGGGGGTTATGTGCGTGTGTGTCCCGACTATCTATCAAAATACCTAAAGCAGCCGCGGCGGTCTTAGGCGCGCGCCCTTTTGTGATGCAATAACCGCCCGATACGTGGCTCAGATCACTACTGCCTTTGTTTTTTCCGTTTTCCTCTCTCATTTTTGTAACACTCGGAACGTCTCTTCTGCTGCTTGTGCGGCGGCGGCGGTTTCGAAAATAAGACAACAAACGAGGCGTTTATATTCTAGTTGGCAATACAGCTTCCCTCCCTCTTATCGCTGTTATCCGCGCTAACCATGTCGATAACACGTGCGTCTGCTCCCCCTCTTTGGCCTTGACGGGGACCCGGCGCCCCGCCCGGCGCCCTCGGCGGCCCTCGGCGCCCGCGCGGCCCGGGTGGTCAGTTGCCGTCAGGTGGAGGGTCAGATCAGTCAACACAGTCAGCTCGCTTGTCAGCTCCGTTTTCCGCGCTATCCTTCCGTCCGGGCTCATACCTCTCATACCGCTCATTTTGTGCGAAAAAAAAACCCTCGTCGAAAAACTCGTCCTTTATCACCTTTTATGGAGGTATAGTACGAATAAATTAAAAAAAAAGTCTAATTTTTTTTAAAAAAAAATAGGATCGGTTTTGGCCACAGATTTCGTACTTAGGTGCTGTGTGAGTGCGCGCGAGCTCCCCCCCCCCCCCTCCCGGTCAGCGGTGCCCCCGCGGCCCCCGCGGCCCCTGACGGCCCTCGACGCCCGCCGTCATACCCTTGGCGTTTGCAGGTGGCGCACGGACTCCCGGCGATGGACCGCCGACGCAAAAAGAGCGCCGCAGAGGTGAGGATCGTGGCCCCGGGGGACCTTCACGACGGCTCGTCGTCGGCGCCCCCGTCGCGCCGCCCGTCGTCCGCCGGCCGGCCTCGGACGCCCGAGCACCGCGTTGGCCTCGGCTCGGGCCTCGGCTTCGGCCAGCTCTCGCTGACGCGCAACGACCGCTCGGAGCACGATCTGGACGGCTTCATGACCGGCATGGAGTCGGTGGAGAGCACGGCCTGGGTGGACGAGCGCGAACTGGGCCACAGGTGAGACTCGAGCGGCCCAACTACGCCGGCACCTGCTGGTTTTGCCGTCTTCATTTCCCTCTCTTGTCCGTCGCCTTTGTTGTGCTTGTGCGTCCTCCTCTCTTCGGTCTTCTTCTTCCTCTGTTTCTCCTCCTCCGTGCGCATGGCATATGCGACGACTGATCATGCTGAAGTGGAACAGAGGGTTAGAGCAGGTGGAAAAGATATTTAAAAAAAAAAATCACGGCAGGTAAAATAGAGACCACCCTCCAGAAAATACAAAGCGATATGTATCAAGTTTTGGATACAATGCGGCCACTTTTGAGACGAGTGTGTGATACTATTTTCACATGAATGTGATATTGTTTCGCCAGCTTTGATTTATTTCCCTGCTCTGGTGGTGCGGCGGTCACATGGATGTTAGGGGTTCCTTGCATGTGTGGATGTTGGTATTGGTATAGAGTGGTGGTGGTGTCTGTTGGGATGTGTATGTACACTGTCAGCTTCGTGCAAGGCTTATGAAGCGCCTGGTAAACCTGGTGTAAATTCAATGCCGAGAATACGCTTTTTCTAGGTGTAAAGTGTTGGTACACACTAATTGTAAATGTCCAAATTTTTATACATAAATCGTGTACATATTTGTCCATCGTTATGTAATACAAAATTGTACAGAATGCTGTACATAGATGTGCATAAAGTAGGTACATATGCGTAATTCGTTACATGAAATATGTGCATATTTGTACACTTACATTTAGTGTGTTGGTAAGCGTACTATGTCCGACTCCGTCCTCCGTTCCGGAGGGTGTGATAGACGCAGGCATTGCTGTGCCTGGCTGTGCCCCTCCTGCTACTGGCCACGCGATCGATGCCCGGTCGCAGCACCCAACTTTTCGGAATGCATGTCGAACCCCTATTCCTCTCTCTCTCTCTCTCTCTCTCTCTCTCTCTCTCTCTCTCTCTCTCTCTCTCTCTCTCTCTCTCTCTCTCTCTCTCTCTCTCTCTCTCTCTCTCTCTCTCTCTCTCTCTCTCTCTCTCTCTCTCTCTCTCTCTCTCTCTTTTCAGGGTTTGGTCGAGTTTTGCTTTCAATTGCCTTTATAATGAGGGCTTCCTCGGGGAGGCGAACCCTACAGCTCAAGCGCTTTGACGGCTGCAGCGGCACCAACGGCACACGTTGTGCACAAGCTGCAGGCGGAGTCGTGATCGCTTTCTAGCATTTTGGTGTTCCGACTTTGCGCTGGCATTTGCACTGGCAATACGTGGTATTGCAGGGTATACCCCGTATGACTACATTTTGTATGAGTATGCACTCGCAGCCAATGAATGGGATAAGGTGCATGAGATCGGATAGTGTTATATGGACGCGTCTTTTTCTTTTTTTAATTTTTAATTTCGAAATTGGATTTGACAAAATATGTATACACATGTCTTTACTACGTCCTAAAGCGTTAAATTTTTATTTTAATAACGTTTAACTATTTCGACAACTGTGAAAATCCAAAGCTTGCTCTGGATCCTGTTTTCAGCCTAAACTGAAAATTTAGGGCACAGATAACTCTGACTCGCTCGTCGAGAATGCACTCTTCCTCCCTTAGCTTAGTAAGTGTTGCAGTTTCTCGGCCCTTAACTTGTAAGCCGTTCAGCCAGGCCGGCAAGCCCCCGGCACGCCCCCGGCACGCCCCCGGCACGCCGCACCCACAGGGTGGGATGGGGATGGTGACTATTTAAATAGGGATTTAATTTTTTTTTTAAATGTGTTCGTTGCCATGAGCAGCTGGAGCTGCCTGACCCCTCCCCAACTCACGCACCACGCCATGCCCGGCGGCCTCTGCCGACGGCCTCTGGGCTTTACTCTGTTTTTCTGTTCTCACGGCCGCCCCCGCGCTACGGGGTAAACACGACTTTCTCGGAAGCTCTCAGTATGGAATCTCTTGCAGTGGCCGGGGTCGTGGCCCTGCTGGGGCCCTGCTGGGGCCGTGCTGGGGCCGTGCTGGGGCCGTGCTGGGGCCCTGCTGGGCATGGTGACGTCACCATTCATTCACCACGGCCATCATACAGGCCTCCCCGGAGCCTCCCCGGTGCCTCCCCGGTCCCTCTCGTGTCCTCGTGGGTTGATGTTAACAATTCTCTGGTCTCTGTCAAGTGTGCTCTGAGTACACCGACTCGGTGCTCTGGGCTGCTTTGCGGTGGCGTGGGACGGCCTGCGAGGGTGGGCTGGGGGTGCGCTGGGGGTGGCTGGAGTGGGCTGGGGGTGGGCTGGGTGTGCGCTGGGGGTGGGCCGGGGGTGGGCTGGGGGTGGGCCGGGGGTGGCCGGGGGTGGTTGTGAGAGCGGGCGGTGGCTTGTGCCGACGTAGCCATTCGGCCACTGCGTCCATCGGGAGAAGTGAGCGATCCAGTCCACCCTGCTGGTGCTGCTGGGCCTTACCGTTGATTTATGGAACAATCGCTTCAACGACTGACTGACTTGCTGACTGACCTACTTACTCACTGACTGACTTCCTGAATGAACCTACTGACTCACTGGCTGACCGACTGACTTCCTGACCAACTAAGTCGCACACGCTCCCCTGACGCGTATATTCCCAAACGCCTACGCCAACCGGAGGAGGTCCCGGAGTTCCCGGAGGTTCAGGCTGGAGGAGGCCTGGGTTCCCCTGGGTTCCCCTGGGTTCCCCTGGAGCGGGGCGCAATGCGATTGCACTGTTGGCCTCCTCCCTGCCCCGCCCGGCCTCGCCTCCCCCCCCTCCCCCTCCCCCGCTTCTGCTGGTCGCCGCCGTGGCTGACGGGCAGCTCTGGCGCTGCGCTGAGGCGGCGGCAGCGGCGGCCCGGCGGCGGCCGTGCCGTTTGGGGCTGTGAGTCAGTCAGTCAGGTACAGGCCGCGGCAGCACACGCCCCGCGCGCTCCCGTCCCACTGGCACGGCCACTGGCACGGCCAGGCCACCCCCTCCGCCCTCCCGTTTGTTTTGCCGCACGCGTCAGCTGGCCGCCCCTCCGCCCCCTCCTCCGCCCCCGGCCGTGCGCTCCCGCCCCGATCAGCTGTTGGCTTGTGTCCGCCGCCGCCGGCGCTGCCGCTGCCCCCGCCGCAGCCCGCCATGTGGTTGAAGGACCCCGCCGAGGCCCGGGCCGGCCCCGCGCACGAGTGAGTACGCACCAGGACTCTCGGCCTCGGCCCGATTGGGCGCCTGCTGGGTAGGCAGCCCCCGACCTGTGCGCGCATGCGTGCGCTGCGGGCTGGCCTACCCCGGCGCTCGGAGGCGCTAGCAGCCGCCAGCAGTCAGCAGTGCCGCTGATTACACCCGCTCTTGGATTGCACAGCAGAGCGGCACGGCGTTCTTGATGGGGTCACGGCGCGGGGCTCAGCAAGCCGGGAGGAGAGAAGCCGGTGGAAGGGAAAGTGTGGAACCCAAGCAGGAGTGTGCTGACGTGGGCTGTGCTTGCTGACGAGGCTGCCCCCTGTGGCCCCGGCCCGTGTGCAGGACACCGAGTAGACGGCTCCGAAAGGATGCTGCTGCTTCATCGCCACTTATTCCACATCTCAAATAAATTCGAATAAATCGGCGTGAGGCGGTAAAAAGCAAACGGACATCCTTGATGTATGGCACGTAGAGAGGCAGCATAGAAAGATGAACATATGTTCGTGCACACGTGAGTCAGGGCAGACAGCGGTGCACGTGGATGTGCGCACCTGTCCCATATTTTTAATTTATTGGTCCGCGAGGATTTTTTTTTTTAATTTCAATTTTTCTTTTCGCGATTAGCGTGAAAACGGTGTATAGATGAGGGATTCGGGCGACAGGCTTTCGGACGGAAATAAACGGCCCGGCCGGCCCACGCCGAGGCTCTGGGCGGATGTAATGAGGAGGAGCGGAGCCTTCGGCCATCAGCTGCCATCGGGCCGCGGCCCACGGACGGGTCGATCTGAGGACTGGGGATCGATACTCCAGAGGTGGGACGCGTTATTTAGTCAACCATCCAGCGGACAGTCTCCGGTGGCGGGTTCGAGTACCGTCCGGCTCCCACGGCGTCTGGGGCACACTGAGAGAGAGAGAGAGAGAGAGAGAGAGAGAGAGAGAGAGAGAGAGAGAGAGAGAGAGAGAGAGAGAGAGAGAGAGAGAGAGAGAGGGACGATATTACTCGGCGCCATGAATTGAAGAGGCCGTTTTGGAAACGTTTTCAAATACACTAGTTTCTCAGGGTTTGAGATACCTGGGTGTCCAATCTCTGCCTGGCGCTAGGATTTTTTTTATTTTTTTTTATTTTATTATTTTCAAATTGGGGTCACGTGGCATTTCCCCTGATTGTTAAAGTTCGTAGAAATTACATTGTAGTAAGTACAAAGGTGCACATACATAACTCATGTGCAGAATTACCCGAGCATAATTCATGTACATATTTATGCATCGTTGTGTACAGATTCGTGCATAATGATGTACGGCATTTGTGCATATTAAGTAACGTGTGTGCAACTCTGTAATATGCACACATTTGTACATTTACATTGACTGTGCTGTGACTCACCTGGGCAGCCCCGAAGACTCTCTTTATTTTTGTTTTGGCCGTGTGGCTGCCAGTGGCTGCCAGTGGCTGCCCCGACTTACGTCTGCGGAACATTTGACAGGCGGCCGCGGGAGGCGAGCCAGACGCGGGTTCAAAAAATCGGGCGCCTCACCCCGGCGGGCGGCCGGCGTCGAACCCACACACGTAATAACGGGACGGGCGGGGCTTGGCATAGGTGCGCCGTCCGCACGTGCCCTGCCCACTGCTGGTGCCCGCGCCGCACACACGCCGCGCACACGCCGCACACACGCCACACACACGCCACACACACGCTGTGCACGGGCCCACGCGTGCCGCTGCCCACATGCGGGGCGCACGCCCAGATTGTGCATCGCGCGCGCACTGCCGGATAGTATCGCCGCCAGCGCTGTTACCGGGTTCGAATACCGCGGGGTGAGAGCCGCGGACCGGGTGGGTTTGTGTCCAGTTCCTAATAAAGTGGACGAGGGCGAAATAAGCTTTCGGACCGCCGCTATGAATGAGTAATCCCGGGCCCCCTGAGGGCAATCATCTTGTCCCGTCCGGCCCCCGTGCGCCCCCCCCCCCCCACTTGAGGACCTGATCACCCCCCCCCCCCCCCCGACTCCCGCGGCAGGGCCAACTTCTTTTCATCTTTGTATTTGACCACCCTTTGTGGTTGGTAGCCGTCAGAGATTATATGTATGTAGCTGCTGCTATTGTGAGGGGTTGATCCGAGAGAGAGAGAGGGGGGAGAGAGAGAGAGAGAGAGAGAGAGAGAGAGAGAGAGAGAGAGAGAGAGAGAGAGAGAGAGAGAGAGAGAGAGAGAGAGAGAGAGAGAGAGAGAGAGAGAGAGAGAGAGAGAGAGAGAGAGAGAGAGAGAGAGAGAGAGAGAGAGAGAGAGAGAGAGAGAGAGAGAGAGAGAGAGAGAGAGAGAGGCGGGGATCATCCTCTCAGATTTTGGCTGACGGGTAGCCAAGGTAAATTTCCTCCGAGAGTACCGCAATTATTTTGGAACCTTTTGATGAAGTGGGGTGATGGAAAATTTATTTGCATCAGCAGCGCACAGGGTGTGTTTGGAGTTCTCTGGCCGGTTTTCCTTCGGCCCTTCGGGTGGTGTAGACGCTTATTGCTCGCGCTGTAGTTCGGGAGTGCGAACGGGTGGATCAGTCCTTGGGTGCCGAGTGATATTGCATGTCTATCCGCCTGTCCGCCCCCGGGGGTCGGTCTGCCATATAGCTAGCTGAGTCAAACCCTCCTCTCCTTTGTGTTTCAGGATATTCGTGAACCGGTCCCTGCACCTGGAGAACATCAAGTTCTATGGCTTCGACATGGACTACACGCTCGCGGGTAAGCCACCTCACCGGTGACGCAGTGTCGCCCCCAGTATATACATATATACATCATTACCCGGCAAAGGCGGGCGCCACGCTGTTCAAAAATCTCATCCCAAGTCCTCGACAGAACCTCCATAACTTTATTGGGGTTGTTAGAGACTCCGCAAAAGTTCAAAAAAAAAAAAAAAAAAAAAAAAAAAAAATAAAGAAATTGAAGTCACATGCAGTGGGTTATATTCATAATCGTATCAAAACCTCCAAGACTCGACAGCTTCATTTTTTTTAAGCTATGAGCAGAGCTCAGAACACCTGATGCGGTGCCGCAGCCCTATAACCTGATCAAGAGATTACGGTGGAGCCGCCATCGGGTTTGGTGAAGGGGCTGCCCCCACCTCTGCCCCCGCGGCCCCCGCCTCTGCCCCCGCCTCTGCCCCCGCGGCCCCTGCCTCTGCCCCCGCCTCTGCCCCCGCCTCTGCCCCCGCGGCCCCTGCCTCTGCCCCCGCCTCTGCCCCCGCCTCTGCCCCCGCCTCTGCCCCCGCCTCTGCCCCCGCCTCTGCCCCCACCTCTGCCCCCGCGGCCCCCGCCTCTGCCCCCGCCTCTGCCCCCGCGGCCCCTGCCTCTGCCCCCGCCTCTGCCCCCGCCTCTGCCCCCGCCTCTGCCCCCGCCTCTGCCCCCGCCTCTGCCCCCGCCTCTGCCCCCGCCTCTGCCCCCGCCTCTGCCTCCGTGACAGGCCTGGGGGCCGTCCAGCACTTGCGCAGCGGCATCCCTGAGACAGCCTGACTGATAACAAGAGACTCAAAGGGGGTGTTTTGAAAATTCGGCCCCACAGTCCAGATTTGAGTCCGGGGCTAGATTTTGCTCGGCTCGGCTCCGGGATCCCGAAAACTGGGTCACATGACCTTTGCCGACGGTAAATGAGGAAGTTAGCGCCTGTGAGTGCCCGGGTAGGCCAGCCCGCACGACACGCGTGCGTGCTGCAGTCGGGGCTGCCTACCCAGCGGTCGCTATGTGTGCGTCGGTATCGTGGACGTGTACTTAATGGATGGTCTCTGGGGGGGGGGGGGGATCTCGGTACGATATTTTCATCTCGCATGAAGATGACAGATAGTATAGTTATTCAAGTCTTCTCTGCGGGCCCCAAGCGCCAGAGGCACTCTTATAGGGCTTCCCGTTTCCCTCACTCAATATCAGGAAATTATATTTTTGGCCGGCCACCCACTGCAGATGCCACCACCACCACCACCACCACCACCGCCACAGTTGTCAAAAGTATCTCGCCGCAGAAGCCTTGAAATCCTCTACTCCCCTCGGTTCCCCGATACCTCCCGCCCGCGTCGTTTTGGCAGCTTCTGCTGCGTGATGTTTGTCATTGCGGCCTAGCTGGCCTAGCGTGCGAGCTTCACTTAGCAGCCGATGCTGCCCGCTATGCCGCCATGCCGCCGCCGGTGCAGAGTGCAGAAGGCCACCGGCTCTGACGGTTACATTGTGGCACAGGGGCACTAGGAGGCGCCACCGGTGTGTGTGTGTGTGTGTGTGTGTGTGTGTGTGTTTGTGTGTACCTTCCAATGGCCTCTTCTGAAGTGACAATGTGCGTGGAGCCCGCATCCTCTCCTCCCCTCTCCTCTCCTTCCCTCTCCTCTCCTTCCCTCTCCTCTCCTCTCCTCCCCCCCTCCCCTCTCCTCGCACGCAGCGGTGTCGGCTGTGTTGTCTACTTTGTGTGCCGCGCTGTGTTTGTTTCAGTGCGCACGACTCCCAGGGCACAGGGGGAGGGAGGAAGAAGAGGGGTGAGAGACAGAAGGGGAGGGACTGAGCAGAGGCGAAAATATACCATGTCCGGTGGGCTGCGGGCCCACGCAGCTCATCTCTCTCTCTCTCTCTCTCTCTCTCTCTCTCTCTCTCTCTCTCTCTCTCTCTCTCTCTCTCTCTCTCTCTCTCTCTCTCTCTCGCTCTCTCGCTCTCTCGCTCTCTCGCTCTCTCGCTCTCGCTCTCTCTCTCTCTCTCTCTCTCTCTCTCTCTCTCACTCTCTATCACTCTCTCTTTCTCTCTCTCTGCGGTAATATGACAGTAAAACATGCACAACAGTGCGAAAATCTGCACATGTTACCCCTCCCCCCTCCCTACCCCTGGGCACCGGCTCGAAACATGGTTTACGATTAGTTCGCCTCATCTGGTCTTGGCCGAAGCTTCGGTGGCGAGAGAGATGAGACGATGGTGGTGGTGGTGGTAGCTTGTATGGTTTCGATCAACATCTTTGCGTAGAGTGGTGGGGTGGAGGGGAGGCGGGGAAGGGGTAGCTGTGCAGCGCGCCGCGGGGTAGATCCGCTCCGTAGAGCCCCTGCTCCCGGGGGGTACTCACGGAATGAATGGGAATGGGCGTTGGGGTGCATTCATTCATTCATTCGTCCATTCATTCATCCGATCAAACAATTGATTAAGGTACCCGTTTACACGTGACCGTCTCGACCCGTCGCAGAACTGCTTTCGAGTTCAATTTGATGACCATGTCACATTGTATAGCAAGTCTGTCTGCCCAAACTTATTAGCAGAGTATTTCTGATGTACTATATGGTGTTTGATGTCTCTGTTACAGAATACAAGTCTCCGCAATATGAACGCCTTGGTTTCAACCTCATCAAGAAACGGATGGTATCCATGGGGTACCCCCAGGAAATTCTTGAATTTGAATATGATCCGTCCTTTCCTGTGAGGTGGGTACTTCCTACTCCTTTAATCTGTATGAAAATTAATTTCATGCCCAGTGTGCTATATCCTGTGTGTGTGGTTTTCCTATTTCAGAGGGCTGTGGTTTGATTCCTTGTATGGAAATCTTCTTAAAGTCGACGCATATGGAAACATTTTAGTCTGTGTGCATGGTTTCGAGTTCTTGAAGTTGTAAGTATCTGAGTGATGTATTTAAATGTAATTAAAAGTTTCATGTTCACACATATATTATATCTCTGCTTCATTTTTAGTTCACAGGTCTATGAATTGTACCCTAACAAATTCCTTCAGTTAGATGAATCACGTGTTTATGTGTTAAACACATTGTTTAATCTGCCAGAGACATATCTTCTGGCTTGCTTGATTGACTTTTTCACAAACTCACCACAGTATACAAGGTAGGAAATGCTTTCAAGGCAACAGGCTTATAGAATGTGATGGTATGATGTAACTTCTGATTTTATATTATTAACTCTTCTATATTTGTTTAGAGAAAAAACTGGAGTAAAGGCTGGTGATCTTTGTATGTCATTCAAATCTATATTCCAAGATGTGCGTAGTGCAGTTGATTGGGTGCACATCCACGTGAGTCTTACTTCAAGCATAATTGGTCTCACATTGTCTTGCCAGCTTGCCTTCTTAAATCTACTGAGAAAGCTAACATTTTTATGATTCACACAGGGTGACCTGAAGTCAAGTACAATTGAAAATCTTGATGAGTATGTGAAGAAGGATGAACGCCTGCCCATGTTCCTGTCACGCATTCGAGAAAGCGGTGCAAAAGTGTTTCTTCTCACAAACAGTGATTACAATTTCACTGATAAAATTATGACTTACCTATTTGATTTTCCTCATGGACCACGAGTATGTAGCATTCTTCATGTGATTTTACACTACACAATAGTGTTATATGAAGGGTCAAATTGGTGTTATATAATTTATTTTCTCCTTGTAGCCTGAGGATCCCCATCGGGACTGGAAGTTGTATTTTGATGTAATTGTGGTTGATGCAAGGAAACCTCTTTTCTTTGGAGAGGGTTCGATTATGCGTCAAGTTGACACAACCACAGGAGCTCTTAGGGTTGGAACTCATGTTGGTCCTCTGCAGACTGAACATGTCTATTCTGGAGGTATGATTTAAAAAATAAAATCCATAGCTAAGGATCCCTTTTTTAATTAATTTTTCCTGAGATGTACATCACTGTTAATCCTTTTTTTTATTTTAACGTCTAGGTTCATGTGATGTGTTCACACAATTGATTGGTGCCAAAGGTAAAGATGTACTTTATATTGGAGACCACATTTTTGGAGATATTCTGAAATCCAAGAAGATCCGTGGTTGGCGCACATTCCTGATTGTCCCAGAATTAGTACAAGAACTTCATGTGTGGACTGACAAATGTCAGCTATTTGCAGACCTTCAGAATCTGGATGTCACCTTAGGAGAAATGTATAAGTGAGTATTCATGCACAATTGAGGATTTCCGCAAGGTATCCTTACAATTTTCTGGAGCTGCTTTGTCTTAGACACTGAGTGTTAAAAGAATTCTTTTCACTTATCATTTGCTTATTTTGCATCATAGGAACTTGGACAGTAGCACCAAAGAGAAACCGGATATCTCTAAACTTAGGAATGCCATTCGTGAAGTGACACACAAAATGGACCTTGCATACGGCATGATGGGAAGTTTATTCCGCTCAGGCTCAAGACAGACATTTTTCTCAAGCCAAGTTGTTCGTTATGCTGACCTTTATGCAGCCACATTCTTGAACCTCATTTACTATCCCTTTTCATACATGTTCAGAGCTCCTGCAATGCTGGTAAGTCTATCAACTCCGATTTGTAATGAGGTGCATTTTTGTTCTCTTCTGTACACTCTACAACTCTGCTTAATTTGCCAGTTGCCCCACGAGTCTACAGTTGCCCATGAGCAACGATTTGTGATGGAAAGTCCTATGATCTCACGATCAAGGACGTTTTCAATTATTGAAAATGAAGAGACTGCAAATCATCATCCAAAGGTAAACCTTTTTAATTCATTAGAATCATGGGAAGTGTATCGTAGCAGTATGTGTTAATGCTGATGTTCCATGTTTCTGTTTTGCCTGCAGTTGGAGAAAATGAACAGCATGGTTCCCCATGTCAGGCCTGAGACTCCTCGATGTGTAACTCACAACCATGATGAAGATTATTCTGATGAAGAGAGTGATAGTGTCAAGTCTAATGAAGAGAAAATTGCATAGTGGTTTTGTCTCAGAAAATCTTTTCTTATACTGAAAATAATTTTCTCCATCATCAATGTGATAATAAGTTATTGCTTGAAGTATACTGTGTACCATTGTTATTCGGTTTTGTGAAGCTCTATTGTAAATTTACTGCATTTTTCATGATTGTCCATTACATAATGGGCTTCCTTGTCATGAACCCTACATGTTTTTTCAATTTATGTGATGTTCCATCTCATATCCCCTGGTTTTTGATGCAGTGTAGAACAGTACAATCTTCAAAAGTTGCAGTAGAGGTGTGAACATTCATTCTCAGTCATAGGATAAAATTTATCTGGGAAATTATCTGAATAGAATCCTCTTGTTAAGAATGCATTTAAATCAATGATATTTGTGACCATTATTTTTCTATTGTAGCAGTTCCCCTTTTTTTTATTTGTGTTAGTTAAAGCAGAGTAATGTGATTATTATTCTTTGTTACTTTTGGGCGGTTGATCTGTAATGGACTAGACTGTAAACATTGTGATTCTCATCAGCAGTAAGTCTAATGCAACCTCTGTCACAATTTTGGCAGTGTGTGTGATAATTGTGTATATGCGAGCCACATATAGTCGTAGTTGCTGTCATACTGTTGTTTTAAATTGTAGAACAAAAGTGTTTTTTGGGTGTTCTTGTTTTTTAAAATTATTATGATTATGAACTGTATGGTATTTTGTGTCTCGCGCAATGTGTTTACAATCAAACATTTGCATAACTGATCTACCTTTGCAAATATATCTTAGCATCAAATTAATTTAAATTAATCCAAATGTGCATATTTCATCCTTTCTTTCCTTCCCTCGATGTTTCTGTTATGAGGATGAAGGTTACAAGCCCTTCAATGCTCAGTGAAGTCTTAAATGTTATTTTGAGCAGTCTAGGATTCATACTGTAACTGTATCAATAGTTCTTAAAATAATAAAATGTTGATTTTTTAAAATGTCCTTAATATCTTTTAATACCTTGAAACCTCCTTGTGAAAGGTTGCGTTGACTGAATGCTTTATCTTGAAGCACCAAATTAATTTAAATTAATCTGAATGTGTCTGTTTCATTCTTTCTTTCCTTTCCTCGATGTTTCTGTTATGAGGATGAAGGTTACAAGCCCTTCAATGCTCTGTAATATCTTACTCGGCGTCCGCTGTGTAACTGGGCCAAAAAGTGTTCCCGACCCTGCCAGGATTCGAACCTGGAATCTTCTGATCCGTAGTCAGACGCGTTATCCGTTGCGCCACAGGGCCGTCCTGGTGGTGCGAGGTGACGCCCCCTATATAAAGTATTGATCGGAAGGGGGACGGCGGTAGATTCAAACCCTTCGTGGGGGGTCGGGACCTGCGCACTGAGACTAAGCACCAGGGGTGGGATGGGACCAGGACCAGATGGGACCTAGTGGACCTAGCCAGGGCCTGAGTAGGGAATGCCATCAACCATGAGGGTCTCCTATCTCTTTGTTGCGACTGATGCAAGTTTACTCAGCCCCTCTCCAGTAAATTAAAAACACTGAATGAGTGAATGAAGGTCATGGTTGAGGAGAAATTTTTTGAAGTAAATAAATACAATATACTGATAAATCACATGTCTTTATTAAATTTGAACTTTAGTTTGTAAGATTAGAAACAAAAATGAAAAATGATAAAAAATTTATAACTATAAAATGAGTCTTGAATGCCAGAAGTTCAAACATTTTCCTGCCAACAGCTAACTCAATCATACCTGCACAGTAGATCAGATCACATGTGAAGTCTGTTCTTAAAGTAAACTTCAGGTTAGACCTGCCTTCATACTGCCACAGATGTCTCAATAGGCTAAAAGCAGATACATCTTTCAAGGGTTTGACATGAAATGGAGTGCATGATTATTGGCTTCACAAATATGTGAAGGACCGGAGAAATAACATTAAGACATGGATCTTTTATTTACACGATGGATGAAACCAGAAGCAGTTACCTCTAAATATAAGCTTCGAGAACTGATGAATTCAATCATTTGGAACTAAGCCACACAAGCGAGCCAATAAGATAAAAATCTTAGGCAAGTTTTGTGGTTTTCTACATATTTCACAGGAACTTGCATACCGTTGCACAAACAACCGCGCATTAAGACTATTTTCCAGGTGGTAGTCATTAGATTGCTGTTGTATGTTGAAGAGTACAAACCAAAAAGAAAAAGCAAAATCAATAAACTAACTCTGTATCCCTTTTGTACACTATATACATTTCTATTCTCATTTATGCTTAAGATAATTATTTCATACTGCACCTGTAAATTAAAATATCAGATCATGGAAATGAAGGATTCAGATGTGAATTCATGCTTACATTCATTTGAAGGGAAGAAAATCAAGCACAAAAACTCTGATAATTCATTCTTGTGGGGACAGTGAGGGAACCTGAATGGGAAGGTGTTCTAGAGACCACCACTATTAATGTTTAAATTAATCCAAAACATAATAAAACAAGGGGTAGGATTCTAAACAAATCCAAAACAAGGATAATCCGGACATACAATCAAAGGTCACAAGAATAATTCCTTCACAGCTATCTGGTGGGACCGCCTTTTTGAAATCCCCTTTTGAGGCACGATATGTTTAATACAAAAATACCCAACTGGTCACTGCAAAAAAACGTAAGAAAGCTCCTCTTTACATCTGGACGACAAGTAATGAGGTGAAAAGTGAAACCTGAATTGAAAGTTAGTTACCACAGTCAGTCATTTCCAACCAACACCTCCTGATTGCACAATGTCCTTTTTCTGCTTGTCATATCGAAAGTGTCTTAACTTCACACATGATTGGCAGAAATGTCCTGGCAGCTGGTGGTTCATGGAACAGAAAACAACAGAACTGTGTTAGAGTCCCCACCCCAAATAAAAACCAACAACAAAACGCAATAGACGCCCGTAGTTGGCTTCCTCCCTGATCCCCACCCACCCTCAACGACTACCTCACCCCCCCGCACGAGGAGCAGCGGGGAGCCGATTCACGCGCCACAAGGGTTTTGAAAGCACGCACCCTGTGCGAGACTAAGCAGCTACCTGTGCGAGGCTAGAAGCAGACACTTTGTCCATCCCATAACCTTACATTTCATAATTGAAAGTATCTATTCTCAGCTCAGGTTGATTCTCGACGCTTTCTACACTTTGTCATGGTCTGTGGCTAGTATGAGAGAGATTAAATTCACAATAAAAATAGTATATCAACCAGTTTAAATCTGCTCCCTGTGCGGGGGGTGAGGCACGAGATCATGGTGGCGGGGGCTGGTGAGGTAGCAGTGGTGGGGAACCCAACTACGGGCGTCTATATGAAGACAAGGGACTTAACAACCACAACAGAGAGGTGTGGTGAGAGCACCAAACCGTTACCTGTCGCGTACAGTGTAAGTTTGCCAACTCCCGGCTGCTTTCTTTGACAGGACATGCTACGCAACGACGGCGCTCGGGCCGTGCCATGACTGCACCCAAATTTCAGAGACGACTGGGGTGAGAATCAGTTGTATAGCTCCGGCCTGGACTACTTGGGCTTTGGCTTAAGCACTCCATGCCGGGCCCCGTGAGCCACGGTTAGGTTAACTAAAACTGATAAATATCCTTTACCGAGACACAACATGGGCACCTGAAAAACCTGTCCAACGCCGGTGCAAGCGCAAAGTGTGGAAATCCTCAAAGAACTTTGTCCTGCATCCTGCATTACGGGAGCAGACGACGCGAATTGTAGAGAGGAGCGCTGCTATTGGTCGCTCGTCTGCTCATCAGCCAATCGAAATGCTCGCCGGTGCAGACGTCGTCTGCAGTCGTCTTGTCGTCTGCTCGTCAGCTGTTTCTGTTTGCGCTGGCCGCTGGCGTCTACTTGCGCTTCCCGCCAGCAGGGGGCGCCGCTTAGTCAGCGCGGCAAATGAAACTCGCTCGGAGTGATGGACACTGAGCACCAGCGAGCCAGCCGTATAGTCTTCCAACCGAAAGAACAGCACAGTTGAAAGTGGTGGGGGTATGGGAACCACCTGAGTGCGAGAGAGAAACTAGTATTGTTCTTTCGCTGGGACGACTACAGCAAGCCGGTGCACACCTCCAGTAAAAGCATACTGTTGTTCGGGTCAAAAACATGAACTTGACAGAGGAACGCGCCGGCACTAAGTTCCGAGTGGGACGGATGGGCAGGGTCCCGTCCTTCAGGTTACGACAGAAAGCGTGCGTATTCGTCGATTTCCACCGAATACAGCCGAAACACGCCACTGTTTTGACGTCGGCAGTATAACAGTCCGTCCTTGGGGAGTTGTTGGTACCCGAGACATAACTGCCCCCTTTTGATGTGCACCGATTAATATCATGACTGATTCTTTTGATTTCATTTGATTTTTTTCTCGACAAAATTTTTTTTTCTTCTTTTCAAGTACAACATCGGTTTCAACCTCCATTATTTGTTTTCTCTCTATTTTTGTTGGCATTTTTCTGATCTAAAAAGCCGTTTTATCTCGTATACCAGGTGTATCACTGGCCCCGGGCAGTTTTGGTTTTAGGCAGTCCCGCAACGCACTATCTCCGTCTCTCTCTGGCTCGACCAGAGGCGTGAGACAGAAAGAGACGGAGATAGTGCGTTGCGGGACTGCCTAAAACCGAAAATGCCCGGGGCCAGTGATACACCTGGTATTTCACTTTTTTGAATTTTTTTTCTCAACCTAATTAGTTTTGATTTCTTTTCTGAGATTCTTGCCTCTGTATCACCGACTTTTCCTTTTCCGAGTAAAGTCCCCCTCGTTCGTTGCCGCCGCCCTCTGTACCCGCGCTGACAGCAACAGGAACAATCAAAGATGGCAGGGCCCCGGCACGGGGTGCGCGCGGTGGGGGTGGTTAGCCCCCCCCCCCCCCCCCCCCCCCCTCTCTCCGACCCGAGGAACGGCTGCGGGCTTGCGGCGCGGCGAACGCCAGCCGCCGCCAGTCCAGTCGCGTCGGGCGCTGCACGCCGTTAGGTCCTCTCTCTCTCGCTCTCTTGCGGAGGGGAGCGGCCGGCTCTCTCGCGGCGGCAAACTCGTCGGGCGGCCACGTGGTCGGGCCGTGCCGGAACTGTTGTGGTGGTGGATGCTGCTGCCGCTGCTGCTGCCGCTGCTGCTGCTGCTGCTGTGACTGCGGTCGGCTGATGGATTATAGCGAGGGCCGAGCTGTGATCACCGGCTGACAACCGCCATCCCTTCCCTCGGGCCCATCGGGACACGCCGGATCCGCCTGCGAGGGTAGGCCAGCCCGCAACACGTGCGTGCAGAAGCACTCCCGACTCAGACACGGAACAAAGAACAAAGAACAAAACTACACTCAGGACAACAACAACAACACAAGGTGTATCGAGGCCGCGCCTTGTATGACAATTTCGGTGGAGTATTTTTTCTTTTTTATCTGGGCGATGTTGTGGTGAGGTGGAGGACGGCCGGGGGGGGGGGCGGCAATATCGCACCCGAGTCGAGTCAGCCAGACCTTCCCGCACCTCGGGCCCGAATTCCGCTGTTTTCCCTCGCAGCATTTTCCCTTGGTGCGGCAATTGCCTGTGGGAAGGCGGTGAGAGGTGGTGGTGGAGGTATGGTGGGAGGTTGATGGCTGGAGGTGCAGGCTGCGCCATGGGGCCCGCACAGCTCGCACAGCCCGCACCCGTCTCTCAAACAAACAGAGCCCCCCGCGGGGCTGCCGGCGCCCCAGCGACTCTTGACCTGCTGCGGGGCGTCCGCGACCCGCCCGCCCCCGGTGACCAGCCCCCGGTGACCCGCCCCCGGTGACCCGCCCCCGGTGACCCGCCCCCGGTGATCCGCCCCCGGTGACCCGCCCCCGGTGACCCGCCCCCCGGTGACCCGCCCCCGGTGATCCGCCCCCGGTGACCCGCCCCCCGGCAACCCCTCCGTGACGCGATGCCGCCTGATTTCAATTATGTATTAAAACGAATGGAAATTTATGCGATGTGTCTGTCTGCCCACACCTATGTGTCTGTGCGTGTGTGTGTGTGAGAGAGAGAGAGAGACAGAGAGAGAGACAGAGAGAGAGATAGAGAGAGAGAGATAGAGAAAGATAGATAGAGGGAGAGAGAGAGAAAGAGAGAGAGAGAGAGAGAGAGAGAGAGAGAGAGAGAGAGAGTGTGTGTGTGTGTGTGCAGACTCGGTACTCTGGCAAGGTGCTTAGTCGTGCTGTCCCGCAGAGGTGTTTGTGCGATTTTTCATACAGAGAGGTGTTTGTGCGATTTTTCATACAGAGCTGCTGCTTCTGAATGGGGTCGGGATGCATGTTGCATCCAGAAGTAAGTCACGTGTGTGCCGCACCGTCCTGCGGTAGGTCAGTGCCGAGGCGGGGGGGGGGGGGGGGGGGGAGAGGAGGGAGAGAAAGAGGGAGAGAAGGAGGGAGTGAGAGGGAGAGCGGATTGGAGAGGATGCATGTTCGATTCGCGTGGAGAGTGGCGCAGCAAATACAAAGAGAAACACCCTCTGGGCTCTGGGTGACGCAGTTTTGTCGGAGCGGGTGCGAGAGAGAGAGAAAGAGCCTGGCAGTGATGATGATGTGGTAGTGGTGGTGGTGGTGGTGGTGGTGGTGGTAATGGAGTGGCAGAGGAGCCCCGACATGGCCCTGTTTGCTCTCTCTCCTTCTCTCTCCCTCCCCTATACACACACACACACACACACACACACACACACACACACAGATGCCTCCACGTACGTTGCCGGCGGTGGCTGACGGACTGTTGTAGACCGACCACCAGTCTCCAGCCTCCGGTCTCCAGGACTGACTGTGCAGAAGAGTCATCTTCATCCTCTCAGAGGCTGCGCGGAGCTCGGCGCGGCGGAGGAGAGGGAGAGAGAGAGAGAGAGAGAGAGAGAGAGAGAGAGAGAGAGAGAGAGAGAGAGAGAGAGAGAGAGAGAGAGAGAGAGAGAGAGAGAGAGAGTCAAACTTTTGACGTCGGCTATCGTATGGCCTCCTGCACGCTGGGCCGGGCTCCGGAGGTACGCTGCTACGCTGCTGATGGTACCCGCTGTTTCCGCTTATGTTTCTCCCTTCCCTCTTCTTCTTCTTCTGCTTCTTCTCACTCCCACGGTTTGATGGCCTCTCCGGAATACCCCTATTGCTGCAGGCCGTGTGGAGAGTTGAGCGCAGCGCCATGCCTACTGGGGCGGAGCGGAAAACCTTAAGTTGAACGACGCCGTGCTGAAGTGCGGCGGCGGTGGGAGCCGCAGCTGTAGCAGCTGCAGCAGCTGTAGCAGCTGCAGCAGCTGCAGCAGCTGCAGCAGCAACTACAACATTACAAGCACGAGGAGCAGCGGTGGTCACTAGTGGTCGTCGCAAAGAAAAAGAGAGAATGAGCGTACACAGAGGGAAACTTTTGACGAGACAGACAGAGACAGAGAGGAGGGAAGGGGGGGGGGGGGGGGAGAGAGAGAGAGAGAGAGAGAGAGAGAGAGAGAGAGAGAGAGAGAGAGAGAGAGAGAGAGAGAGAGAGAGCATGTCGGGTGCACGTTCATTGTACGCATTCCATGTCTGCTCTCGTCTTTGACCGAACCAAAAGTTTGTCATTTTTGCCCCTCTCGTCCGCGCACCCCATCCTCCTCCTCCTCCCCTCCCCCTCTGTTCCCGTTTTATTCCTCTCTGCCTTCTCCGTGTGAGCTTTCCGGAGGGACACAGCTGCGAAGGGAAATGCAGGCGGGATGCCCGGGTCCAGCAATTATCGTGTTCCTTTTCGAAATAACTCGGGGAATAAATTATTCCATTTTTTCCTGCCCCTCTCTCCCGCTGCGTGAGGGAAAACTGCTGCTCGCTGACGGAGCGCTACAACTTTTTCATCTGCGTGCCGTTTGTGGCTCGGCGCGGCGTCTGAGAGGGAAGCACATAGCGGAGTCTTCCGGTGCCGGGCGGCTGGCGGTGGGTGTGTCATTAAAAGGTGCGGTCTGCAGACGGATGATTGGTTTTGCCGTCATAACTGAGTTCAATAAGACGACCGAGGGGAGGTGGTACCCCGCTTAACTGAAAAAAAAAAATTAAAAAAACAGTCCTTTACCCCATTAGTGCCGATAATTTTCAAAACAGTGCTGTTCAATAATTGTCGGCGTCGGTTTGCCCCCAAAATTGACGATTAATATCGGTTCGTTCCCCAACAAATCTATGTTAAGAATTGATGTTAACTCTAACTGCAGGGTTTATCCTCACAGAGCGTGGTATCTACAGACAGTGTGTATAGCTAGGGGGATGGGAATATCTGCCCCCCCCCCCCTTCCCAGAATCCCCTCCCCCCTCTGCCCTCACATAGCTCTATTCCAGGCCTCTCTATTGTATGCATGTCTATCTACATCCAGCAGCCAATCAGACGATAAGCCGCCGCCTGGGGGGGGGGGGAGGGGGGGCGCTGAGGGTACGAAAGGAAATATCTGGCCAGAAAGGAGTTGGAGAGAGAGAGAGAGAGAGAGAGAGAGAGAGAGAGAGAGAGAGAGAGAGAGAGAGAGAGAGAGAGAGAGAGAGATTAATTACGTTTTCTGTTGGCGGGGCTCGTTTCGGATGAAAAACGACCCCCCGGGAGCCGCGCTGCGGGAGATTGGGGGGCGCCAACCTGGAAAAGTGCATAACTGGCGAGAAGGCGACGCCGATGTGAGGGGTTGTGCGCGACTGCTGTTCACTGAGCGTGAAGTGTCCAGGACAAATCAAATTGCATTAACGACAAAAATTGCAATGCCCAGCCAGAAATAGACTGTGAAAATTATACTGAATCGCTAGCGATGGCGTTGAAATTTTGTCGAAGCGCGATTGTTTCATCGATTATTTGTCGAATCAATTGAGAAAATCGACTTCCGATACCATTTTGATGTATCGAATTGACGGCGGATTACATCGATTTATTTGAATTTATCGGTACTGAATCCTCATCGATTCGATATCGTTTCGACGGTCCAATCCTGGCCGGGTGATAATTAACTTTTTTTTTGCATTGATCAATGTGTGTCCTAAACATCTTTTCAAGCATCTTGTCGCTCTGGGATTGGCTGAAGATGAGGACTCTTTCATTCTTCATTTCATTCTCGGCGGCATTCGCTCTCACATATGGTGCGCCTTTGTAGTGAGTAGGGGGGGGGGGGGGGGGGGTCGGGAAACCGTTATTGCAGACGCTTCTCCGGGAGGCAGCCGATCCCCCCGGCTCCATGTTGGCACACATGCGACCAGGGCGCTCCCCCTGAAAACAGGCGGCTCTTTAATCAAAAGCCTAGCCTCACTGCCTGCCTGTAATTTGCCTGCTCCCCGGGGGGCCGCGCTGAGCGGCGCACATCACAGACCGTGGCCCGTGTCGGCTGGACCAAAGGGATCGGAGAGAGAGAGAGAGAGAGAGAGAGAGAGAGAGAGAGAGAGAGAGAGAGAGAGAGAGAGAGAGAGAGAGAGAGAGAGAGAGAGAGAGAGAGAGAGAGAGAGAGAGAGAGAGAGAGAGAGAGAGAGAGAGAGAGAGAGAGAGAGAGAGAGAGAGAGAGAGAGAGAGAGAGAGAGAGAGAGAGAGAGAGAGAGAGAGAGAGAGAGAGAGAGAGAGAGAGAGAGAGAGAGAGAGAGAAAGAGAGAGATAGAGGTGGTAAAGGGGTAGGTAAAGGGGGAGGTGGAAATGTGGTCTGCGGTCTAGCGTCCGGACCCGCTAGCCATACGTCACCAAGGTGTCTAACTGAGAATGTTGAATGTTTGAGTGTTGGAAACAATGTTGGGAAATGAGGGGTTGTTTTTGAATCTTGGCTCGACTTCAAACTTTTCTAGGCCTTGGTCTGAATCGGGTCTGGGCTCGGCTGAACCACTCGGGTTACTCGGCACCCCACGGGGCGCCCGCAGAGGGCTCCACGGGGGGGCACGTGGCGCCTGCAGTGAGTGTGTGCGTGTGCGGGCACGCGCCGCTGGGAGGAGTCCCACGGGCGCCATGCGGCACTCTGCTGACGCCTTTCGCCGCGCTAACACAGTCCCCTCCCCTCCCCCTCCACCCTCTTACCCCCTGCGACCCCCAGCGGCGCCGCCAACTCTGATCGGATGTGCTCGCCGCAACTTTTACGCACTTTCGTCGGCCTGCTGGCAGAGCGTCGCCGTGGGAAACGCCCGCGGATCCTCGGGTAGGCTGTACCGCTCAACACTCCGGCCCGGCGGGCTGCCTACCTCCACGGCGCCCCCTCCAGCCCTCCAGCTCTCCAGCCCTCCAGCCCTCTCCAGCCCTCCGGCCCTCCAGCCCTCCAGACCTCCAGCCCTCCAGCCCTCCAGCCCTCCGGCCCTCCAGCCCTCCAGCCCTCCGGCCCTCCAGCCCTCCAGCCCTCCAGCCCACTAACCCTCCAGCCCTCCAGCCCTCCAGCCCTCCAGCCCTCCAGCCCTCCAGCCCTCCAGCCCTCCAGCCCTCCAGCCCTCCAGCCCTCCAGCCCAGCCCACCAACCCTCCAGCCCTCCAGCCCTCCAGCCCTCCAGCCCTCCAGCCCTCCAGCCCTCCAGCCCTCCAGCCCTCCAGCCCTCCAGCCCTCAGCCCTCCAGCCCTCCGGCCCTCTAGGGCGTCGTCCTCCACGCTGCGCTGGACTGTGAAACTCGTGCGAAGAGCGGGGCTCCCCTGTGGACAGGGATTGGGGGGGGGGGGGGGGGGGGGGGGGTTAATTCCTGGCGGAACAGTTTCGTGCAACACGGCTTCCCCCTGATTGATCGGCGCTATTAGGCTGCCGGCGCTTATCCCGGCGCTGTAATTAATGCCGGGAGTGCCGACGAACGGCCGACGGGTGGCGGTGAGTGGTTTACAGTGCGGAGCACACTGTTGCTGCCACGCCCACGCGTGGCCGGGGTAAGTGGGTTAAGTGAGGCGAGGTGACCAGGCCAGGGTAAGTGGGGTAAGTGAGGCGAGGAGCGCGGTGAGCAGGTCGGGATGGGTAAGGTGACCAGGCCAGGGTAAGTGGGGTGAGGCGAGTAGCATGGTGAGTGAGCCGGGATAAGTAAAGAAGTGACCAAGCCGGGGTAAGTAGGGTAAGTTAGGCGAGGAGCGTGGCGAGCAAGTCGGGATAGGGTAGGTGTAAGATCAGTGCCGAGCTTAGTTAAGTGTTAAGTCGAAATCAGATTCTTCAGAGCCGGTTTCAATTTTTTTTTTTCAATTTATCGCGCTTCGCGATATTGTTGGCTGTGGGACCGTTCTGCACACGTGGCCAGGGTGTCGCGGAGCCGTCTTGTCGCGTCGCTGGGTTTTATCTCCATTTTCATCTTGTCACGAGGAAGAAATTGAATTCGTCACGCGTTCGTACGCACGGTTATTGCCATGAGAGTGCCCCCCCCCCCTCCCCTTTCCCTACCGGCCTCCCGCCACCGTTACGCTTCTGCAGCTGCCGCTTAACTATCGCCATTGCTCACCGCCCGCGCCGAGTGTTGCATCTAATTAGGGTATCAAACAATTCTAAACTCGACAATGACAGCGAGGGAGAGGGCTATACTAACGAGGGGAGAGCGAGAGAGACATACTGGCAGTGTCATAGAGAGAGAGAGAGAGCGTTATGCCGTGAGTATTGAATACAACGCCAGCAGACCCTGCTGATATTCATCGGATTGGGCTGCTTCTCGTGGTGCAGAGCATGACAACCTAATAATATCCGACTGTCAGTCTGGCTCTCTCTACCCCTCTCACGTCTCTTCCGAGAGAGAGAGAGAGAGAGAGAGAGAGAGAGAGAGAGAGAGAGAGAGAGAGAGAGAGAGAGAGAGAGAGAGAGAGAGAGAGAGAGCGATGACGCCAATCCCGGAGTGCTGATGCTGCTCGGCTGCTCCAGATGATAATCGTGAGTCATAATCTGCGCCCCCCTCCTCCCCTCCCCTCCTCCCCCTTCCCCGTCCTCCCTTATTGCAGGAACTCCCGTACCATGGATGCTGCTTTAATAAATGTCTGCGGGGCCCCGCGGGACGGCCGCACGGCGCCCAGCCCATCCCTTAGCGCCGCTGGCAGCGGTAGCAGCGGCAGCAGCGGCAGCAGCGGCAGCAGCGGTAGCAGCGGCAGCAGCGGCAGCAGCGGTAGCAGCGGTAGCAGCGGTAGCAGCGGTAGCAGCGGTAGCAGCGGTAGCAGCGGCGGCAGCGGTA
Organism: Odontothrips loti; assembly: GCA_038380765.1. Taxonomy (NCBI): domain Eukaryota; kingdom Metazoa; phylum Arthropoda; class Insecta; order Thysanoptera; family Thripidae; genus Odontothrips; species Odontothrips loti. The sequence goes on along the minus strand of CM076257.1, from coordinate 12,149,775 downwards.
GCAGCGGCGGCAGCGGCAGCAGCGGCAGCAGCGGTAGCAGCGGCGGCAGCGGCAGCAGCGGCAGCAGCGGCAGCAGCGGTAGCAGCGGCAGCAGCGGCAGCAGCGGCAGCAGCGGCAGCAGCGGCAGCAGCGGTAGCAGCGGCAGCAGCGGCAGCAGCGGCGGCAGCGGCAGCAGCGGTGGTATCCATATATTAAAATTTTTCATGGCCGTGCGATGGCGCCTGGAGCCATGTGACGCCGTGTGACGTACGTGAGCCGCGTGGCGACCGGGACCGTGTGCTTTTTGACGAGCGGGTGATCACTCGCGTAACACCCTGTACAACATCTCTGCTGTAATAGAGGTTTCCTACCACGGGGCTCAAGAAGCGGAGGCTGCGACGGCCAAATCACTCCCAGACCGGAAGCTCTGCGATAGAGCAGGTATGAGAAATGTCGATGTACAAGAGCAACTCTATCGGTCAACTCCAGCAGTATAGTCAAACTTCTCTGTCACACCTGCGGTCTGCGCCGTGCCCCGCCCTAAAACCGCACCGATAAGTGAAAAACAGAAAGAAAGAAAATATGCGGGAACAGCAAAACTTTTGCTGGCGCAGCGGATTTTTAATTTGTGGCGTTTGCGCACCTCCAGCGAAAAGAAATCGCTGAAGTCGCAAAACTGTTCGCTACGAACCCGTTCCGGGATCTGTGTCCCGCCGAACACGGTGTCTCCGGGGACATTAATCGGGCTGTTATTATTCATGACATTAGGGGCTCCGCTCAGTTATGTACGGGCACCACCTGCCCACCGGCTTTGGTGACGGGCAACTGAAGGGTCTAGGCAATAGATGGATAGGTAGATGGATAGATGGAACGGGATAGATAGATAGCTAGATAGCTAGATAGATCACCTGCGAGGCACTTTTTTTTCTTTTTTTTCGTCGAGCCGCTGCGCGAACATTGCGTTCAGTTGATTTCTATTGTCTCCCCCTCCCCTCCCTCCTCTTTCTCCCCTCTCGTCCCCACCCCCACGTAGCGTTGGTGTGAAGGCAATTCGTTATCCGTTTCTCTCTCTCCACCGCCTCTGACCCGGTGTGGACGCGTGCGCACCAGGGGGTTGCGGTAGGGGGGGGGGGGGGGGCTATGCTCCCCGCCAGGTCCGTACCGCCGTCATCATAAATGTGTGCAAATAGGCGAGAAAACACGCAGCTCTTCTCGCCTGCTCTTTCTCCCTCCCTCTCTCTGTCTCTGTCTCTCTCTGTCTCTCTCTCTGTCTCCCTCTGTCTCTCTCTGTCTCTGTCTCTGTCTCTCTCTCTCTCTCTCTCTCTCTCTCTCTGTCTCTGTCTCTGTCTCTGTCTCTCTCTCTCTCTCTCTCTCTCTCTCTCTCTCTCTCTCTCTCTCTCTCTCTCTCTCTCTCTCTCTCTCTCTCTCTCTCTCTCTCTCTCTCTCTCTCTCTACCCTGCTGACTCGTCTCTCTCTCTGTCTGTTTCGCAGGCGCAGCCAGCCGTGTGGGGCACGCCTGGTGTTTGCAGTCACTGCCCCTGGCGGGTGCCCCCCCCCCCCCGGCCCCCTCAGGCCCCCCCCCCGGCCCCCTCAGGCCCCCCACAGGCCTCCTGGAGGCCCCCCTGACGCCAGCGGCGGCCGGCACGAGCCCGGTGAAATGGCTGCACTTCAAAAATAGGTAACTCTATACCAGCGCACCAATTCGGTTGCTTTTTTTTTCAAGACGAAAAAATTAACACAATTAACGTAATTTTTTTTTGTAATGATTTTTCTTGGGGAAGTCTTAAACTTTGACTCTCTAACGAAGGCAATAAGAGTAAAACAAAAACAAAACAACACAAGCTGCGGTTTCGTCATTACTACCAGGGCCCGTCAAACTCCAAAGTATGAACAAAACAAAATCAGAGGCTCACACCTGGAGCATTGCTGGCATTGCTGGCCTTTATGTAAGTGGCGCTGCGTAAAGTTTGCGGTCGCGAGCATAGGGCTGCGGGCTGCGTCCAGCTGGGTCCCGCGGGGTGTTTAGAGAGACTCGGAGTCTCTCTAGGGGTGTTCCGCGAGAGAAATAAACTCCGGGCAGAGAATGAGGGCAGAGAGGCGCGCGGTAATGGGAAAGAAGAGTGGGATTGAGGTTCGGATTCGGCACCGCGGCGGCGGCCCTCAGCCCGGCAGCCCTCAGCCCGCGGGCTGTGCAGCACCAGCTGCTACTGCTGCTGCTGCTGCTGCTGCTGCTGCTGCTGCTGCTGCTGCTGCTGCTTCTGCTGCTGCTTCTGCTGCTGCTGCTGCTGCTGTTGCTGCTGCTGCTGCTGCTTCTGCTGCTGCTTCTGCTGCTGCTGCTGCTGCTGTTGCTGCTGCGTGAAGAAGCAAAAAGCCTCTGGAAATAATTCCACTCTCTGCCGCCGTGCCAGCCGGGCCGGGCCGCAATGGCCCGGGTCAATCATCGCAGAATCCCCCAGAGACGCTGGCCGCATGTCCCGTGCCGCGCCCGGCCGCGCCGCCCTGTCGCGCCCTCTGGCGGCAGCAGCGGGCGGCCGAGCGCGGCGTTTTCGAAAACTGTGGTGTATGCAAAGGGCTCTGGGTGTCCCTGGATAGCCCTCGGCACTCGTCGTGTACCGCCGTGCACACTCTCCGGGTAATACTCTCGGTTGGCTGCTCTCCCTCTCTCTTGTCTCTTCCCATGTCTGTCCCTCTCTCCGCCGCGGGGTCGCTACTGAACACGCTTCGGGGAAGTGTCGCGTTGAAAACACAATACGGTACGGCAAAATAGTGCGGGGCTCGGGGGGAAAGGGAAATGGGGAGAGGAATAGGTCGAGTGAATTCGGCAGAGAGAGAGGAGAACAGAGGTGGACACACAGAGAGTGTGAGAGAGAGAGAGAGAGAGAGAGAGAGAGAGAGAGAGAGAGAGAGAGAGAGAGAGAGAGAGAGAGAGAGAGAGAGAGAGAGAGACAAAAAAAGAGACAAGGCTTGGAACTCATCTTGGATTCTGCCCCGGGACGTTTTCCCCTGGAATATCAACGAACGCGTCGATTCACTGCGGAATAAGACGGCGTTGCCCCTGCCTGCTCCCTCGCCCCCGCCCCCGCCTGCACCCCCGCCCCCGCCCCCACTCCGCCCCCGGCCGCCACTTGCCTGTCTCCGCTCTTCCACAACCACAACAAACAAAAGCGACACGAACCGGGCAGTGCGGGCGGTCGGGCCGGCCTCTTGGCGGCGGGAGCGAGAGAGACAGAGTCACCCCCTGCCTCCTGGCGGCGGGAGCGAGAGAGACAGATGGGGGCAAAGTCACCCCCCGCCGCGTCTTCCCGATGCATACATTTGTCACCGCCGCCCCCCACCGCCAACAGCCCAGGAAAAGGCTTTCGCAAATTTTCACTTTGAGGCGCGCGTCACCACCGCCACCGTTTCTTTCTTCTTCTTTTTCTTTATTTGCGCCGGCGTCAGCTGTCACCGCGCCACACGACGGTGTCGGCGATGACAGCCTTCTCATCCTCCGCCAGCGACAGCGTCGCCCACAGTGCTCCCATATCCCTCCCCACACATGGGGGCACCAGGCACCAGCGGCACCAGTGGCACCAGTGGCACCAGCGGCACCAGCCGCGTCTTGTCTACCGTCTCCGGATTTTTTTTTTTTTTTTTTTGGGGGGGGGGGGGGGTGGCTTAGCGATATTTTCTTTTGCCTTCGCTGTTGCTGTGTGTGTGTGTGTGTGTGTGTGTGTGTGTGTGTGTGTGTGTGTGTGTGTGTGTGTTGTGTTCTTGCTGGGGCTGATGCTGGAGAAACAGGAGAAGAGCCTCAAGGCCTCAGTACCGGGGAGCGCGTCGCGCTGTAGGCGGACAACAGCAGCGGGTATGTGTGTGTGTGTGTGCGTGCGTGTGTGTAAGCCTGCAGGGAGGGTGCGACCTGCCTGACCACGCTGAGGAGGCCCCTGAGGGGGCGGGGCCCTGGGGGCCCTGAGGCCGTTACGGCCAGCAGCGCGCCGCACGCCTCCAAGACCTTCGCCTTTTCTTACACCCCCCACCCCTCCCCCACCGCACCCCCCACGGGGTTCCTTTCTCCCGCCCTCAACCCCCCTCGGTGCCTAAGTCCACTACCGGGGCCGGTTGATGTTATGCAAAGTGTACACATGCCTTTGCCCTCCCCTTGCTGCCCTCCCCTGCTGCTCTTCCCTGCTGCCCTTCCCTCTGCCCTTCCCTCTGCCCTTCCCTCTGCCCTTCCCCTCCCCCCCCCCCCCCCCCGGTCGGCACCGGATGGAAATGCAGCACGGCAGCCGTAGCGTAACAACGGAGGTCAAATTTCTCCGGGGAATTCCTCCTCTTCCTCCCCCGTCATATCCGCAACCTGTTCGCCACAGCATGCCGGGGGGGGGGGGGGGGGGGGGGGGGGCGCTGTTCCCCCCCCCCCCTCCCCCGCGAAACAATTTCAGGCTGACCGCGGCGCACGGGTGCGGCGAGAGGTGTGCGGGGGTTTGAATGAAATCCGGGGTGTCGGAGCCGCGATGCTGTGCGCTGTGCGCTGTGCGCACAAGGCTGGTGACTCCTCATTCAACAGGCCTGACAGCGGTGATCAATGGAAATGGGGGCGGCAGCAGCGGCAGCAGCAGCGGCAGCAGCAGCAGCAGCAGCGGCAGCGGCAGCAGCAGCGGCAGCAGCAGCGGCAGCAGCAGCGGCAGCAGCAGCAGCAGCGGCAGCGGCAGCAGCGGCGGCAGCGGCAGCCAGCCAGCCGCTCCCCCCCCCCCTCCCTACTTATCCCCTCTCCCCTCCCCTCAATCGTGATATTGCTGGCAGGCCGGTGGCATGTGGCATGTGCGTCGGCAACCACGCCCAACTTGGCTTCAAACAAGCAGCCATACTAAAGTCCCGCGCTCATTCGCTCCACAAGTCAGGATAGTGTAAGTGGCAATTTTTTTTAAACTGCACTTTTACCTAGAAGCAAGAGACTTTGCACGGTTGTAGTTGGGTACCTTACGATCGATTTTAGAGCTGGAGGCAATCGATTTGTCGCTTAGGATTCAAAATGGCGGACAATGGCGGAGGCTGTTTTTTTCTAAGCCGCTTTTTGACGTAATACGCTCTAGAATGCGGCCAAATAATCGAAATTTCACCCAACTACGACCGTGCAAATTCTCTTGCTTCTAGGTAAAAGTACTGTATCCTGCAGTGAGAATCCTGACTCACAACCTACACTAGGACACGGAGAGAGAGAGAGAGAGAGAGAGAGAGAGAGAGAGAGAGAGAGAGAGAGAGAGAGAGAGAGAGAGAGAGAGAGAGAGAGAGAGAGAGAGAGAGAGAGAGAGAGAGAGAGAGAGAGAGAGAGAGAGAGAGAGAGAGAGAGAGAGAGAGAGAGAGAGAGAGAGAGAGAGAGAGAGAGAGAGAGAGAGAGAGAGAGAGAGAGAGAGAGAGAACAGATATAGGTGCGTGATGCGACAAGGGAGACAGAGAGAGCAGAGTTGGGTGCTGAGGCGTATGGCGCAGTATCCTGCGAGAATTACAGCACCTGTGGCGTGGGCTGCTCCGGTGGCTGCTGGAACTGCCCCGCCCCGCCCCGCTCCGCCCCGCCCCGCCCGCCCCGCCCCGCCCCGCCCCGCCCCGCCCCGCCCCGCCCCGCCAAGCGATGCGGACAGTTTGAATGGCTGCGCTCGCGGCTGCGGTGGACGGGCTGCCAGCTGTGGGGCCGGTCGTGTGTTCTCCGGACGGAATGCTGGGGGCGGGGGGCCGGGGGCGGGGGCGGGGGGCGGGGGGCGGCCCGTGGCCGATCCGGTGCGGAGACAATAACACACGGTACGGTCTGTGGCCGCCGTCCAGCCGATTGGTATCGCTGCTGTTCCAGGAATGCCAGAGCCTCATCATCTCTGTGTGTCAGTTTTCCCATCCTAGGAATAGACTGTCGAAACTGTATACCAGCTCGATATCGACGGAGTCGAAATTTTGCCGAAGCTCGACCTTTTTCATCGATTATTTTGTCAAGTCGACCAAGAAAATCGACTCCCCGTACCATTTCGATGGATCGAATCGACGGCGCATTACATCGATTTCTTTGAATTTGTCGATATCGAGAGCCGTGCTGTTGTCGAGTGTTTGCACGCGCACCCGCACAGAAGGGGCCGCATTGACGACAACCAAACTCTGCCCTGCTGCGTGACCGCTCCGGTACAGACTGGAACTCGCGGCTTCCCTGCCATGACGAGAGAGGCGTTTGTCCCGTCAGCGGCTCGCTAGCAGACCGTTATGTCGTCAGTGCCAACGCCATTGATACGGTGCGCTGGAGCCCGGAGCACCATGACGGCAGAGATAAGAGGATCCCTTTCTTTTCTCGTTCCCTGTGATTTTCTCTCTCTCTCTCTCTCTCTCTCTCTCTCTCTCTCTCTCTCTCTCTCTCTCTCTCTCTCTCTCTCTCTCTCTCTCTCTCTCTTCTTTTTTGCCGGCATTTCGACGGCGCTGGAACGCCGCCCTGGCCACCGAGTACGCGTGCCGCCCTGATTTGCCCGCGCTGTAAACCGGGAAGCCGCTTGCCGAGCTTCGGGTAAAGCCGAATCTCTCCACAGGTCTGTTAGACTTTAAATGGATTCCCTCACCTCCCTCCCTCTCCCTCCCTCTCCCTCCCCACTCTCTCCTTCTCGCACCCCATCGGCGCAGTTTACACTCTGTCCCTTATCATCGGCTGGGATATCGGCCGCACCTGGCGCAGGGCGGCGTGGAGCCCGCGGGGAGCGCCCGTGGCGCCCCCAAGCGCCCGCTGGCGCCCGCTAGCGCCCGCTGGCGCCCGCTAGCGCCCGCTAGCGCCCGCGAGACCGCAGGGTCCGTCGTGATATCGGGTATCCAGGCGCCCCCGCAGCCCCCCTCTGGCTATCAGCAGCCGAGCGGCACCAACGGCACGGGGCGGCGCTGAGGGCACACCCCGGCGGGCCCCTGTAGAAGCCAAGCGTATGGTGATGCTCACTACGGGTTTTGGCAAACTATTACTGGCACTCAATGTTAGATTCAATAAAAAAAAATCAATTTACACCCTTAACAAAAAAAAAAAACAGAATGAAAGATTCAGAATACAATTAGAGAAAAAAATCAGAAATTGAAGAAAAACTCCGATTGAAAGTTTTAAAATTTGAAAGAAAGAATTAGATAGAAAATAATTTTAAATCATGGTACACTGGCATCACGATTCATGTCCCCCGCAATCATATTTTCTACGCTTGGGGTCGATACACGACCAAAAAAAAAACTCCAAAATTGGGTGGACGATATTTTGCGCCCTGGAAACAGGACGAGAATCAGCAGCTTGAGGTGTCAAATCGGACCGAGATTACAAATGACAGTGTTGCAAAAGAGATTTCACGGCCCCGGCGTGTCTGACAGCGTTGAAATTGAAAAACTTTTCCCTTTTCTGGAGCCAAGTTAGGGCCAAAGGCGGGAGCAGCGGCTCCAAACTGCCCATGGCAGGGGCAGGGAGGAGGGGGAGGGGGCGGGGGGTATGGGGGCGCGGGGGGCGGGGCTGCATCACGCACAGGCCGGTGACCGGCAACAGAACGGCCACTCGTCCTGCAGGGCCACAAGGGCAATGTTCGAAACAATAAACCTATACTCTGTCGAACCGAGATAACACCACGGAATTGTAGGCAATTATGAAAACAACTGTGTCCCAACAAGTTCATAGAAGTTTTGTTCGTAAGCATTCGTTACTGTTATGCTGGACCAGAGTTTCCTCCCCTTCTCTCTCTCTCTCTCTCTCTCTCTCTCTCTCTCTCTCTCTCTCTCTCTCTCTCTCTCTCTCTCTCTCTCTCTCTCTCTCTCTCTCTCTCTCTCTCTCTCTCTCTCTCTCTCTCTATCATATTTCCTTCAATTAGTATAAACCCCCACGCGGACTTGGTACGGATGGTGTGAAAAATACTGGTGCTGTCATTGTGTAATGGTGTGACAATACTGCCCCCCCCCCTTCCCCCCCACCCCGTCGGCCAGCTGTCGAACGATCCCCTGGTGGCCGCTAGACAATGTTGTAGTCGACCCCGTCTGGCTGTAAGGGGAGGGGAGGGGGAGTATGGTGTGGGGGGGGGGGGGGGGGCTGTCAGGCTTAATACAGTCGAGAAAATGTCGTCGTTGCCATGAAAGCACCGCAACAAAATGGCCTCTCCTTCTTGGGGCTGGTCACGTAACGGCACTTTCCCATCGCGGCTGAAGCTCTAAGGGTGAAAAGGCATTCCATCCAACCGCGTCATGGCGCCGTAACCTAGTCAGCTTTATCATTCGTATCGGTTCCGCCCATATTTCCTTCGGCGACGACCGTATGACTCAAGTATCATCTCCTCGCTAACGTGACGTGACAACGTGACAGACTGTGATTTTCTCCCATCCGAAGCATATTTTGCGGCGTCGGCGCCGCCGGCAGGAGATGGAGGACGCAACCCGTCTCGGCTGCCCAGACAACCCACTTGTCCTGTCAACTGCAAAAACAATAAAAAAAATAGAAGCCGTCGACGACAAAGCAAAAAAAAGGGAGGGGGGGGGGGAGGTCGTCTATTCATTCTGATCTCATGTCCCCTCCTCAGAAGTATAATCCTCGCTGAGCCGCTGTCCTTGATACGTAACGACTCCTCAAAGCTTCCTCCCCCCACTCCCAACCCCCAAAATTTTTTTTTCTTTGCTTGAAAATGTGACGTTTCGTCTCCGAAGTTGTCCACTGGCAAATCTCTGGCAATAAAGAATAATGTTAGCAAAAAAAAAATCTTTGCGAGAACTGCGAAGTATTTGTTATGTGAGTTGCAAACTCCACCTGGTGCCAGGGTTCCCAAAAAAGGGACCACGAAGGGACCCCTTTTCTGATGCAGATATGAGTTAGGGTGGCCACGATATGAGAGGCTCCTATTACTGACTTCTTCGTTTCCTATCAGGAAAAGTCACTCGACCGAAATTTTCGGAATCCACTGCTTAGTCCCACTCGCGTTTCAAACCTCAAACACAATGGCGGCAGGTTCCCAAAGCAGCCTCTTTGAAGCCCCCCCTAACCCCCCCCCCCCCCACCCCATCGTCCACCGGCTGTTGGGCATGGCTTCATTGTCCGTGGCGGCCGGGCTCCCTAGTCGGTCCCTAGCCTCCCAGCACCCTTCCCGGGGACGGCCGGGCTCCCTAGTCGGTCCCTAGCCTCGCAGCACCCTTCCCGGGGCCGGCCGGGCTCCCTAGTCGGTCCCTAGCCTCCCAGCACCCTTCCCGGGGACGGCCGGGCTCCCTAGTCGGTCCCTAGCCTCGCAGCACCCTTCCCGGGGACGGCCGGGCTCCCTAGTCGGTCCCTAGCCTCGCAGCACCCTTCCCGGGGCCGGCCGGGCTCCCTAGTCGGTCCCTAGCCTCGCAGCACTCTTCCCGGGGCCGACGAGTCGTGAAACAACGCGATCGGGTGTCATCGCGGCGCCTTCCTCTCCAAGAATTCCGCTCGCGGTATTCGAGCGCACGCGGCCATGATGCGGCTCAGACCCCTTGTCCTGTAACGTGATCGTTTACAGGAGAGTGCTCGTCGACATGCCCGGCGACACGGGCGGAAGCGAGAAACTGTGCGCTGCCAGCTGCTAGCCTCGTCCCAGCCAGGATTAGACTGACGAAACGATATCGAATCGATGCCGATTCGATATCGACAATAATTCAAAGAAATCGATGAAATCCATGACCGTCCACTCGTACATCGAAATGGTATCGGAAGTCGATTTTCTTTGTCGATTCGACAAATGGTTGGTGAAAAAATCGAGCTTCGACACCATCGATATCGATTTGGTACGATTTCGACAGTCTGTTCCTGGCTGGGTCGTTTGCTGCAGTGAGTCTTGACGCCTGGAGACCGTTGGCAGCTCTGCGCAAATGGCGCGAGACATCGCAGGGAGCGCCACCGCGCAAACTTTTCCCCGATGGAGAAGCAATCCCAAGAGCAACATTTTTGAGGTGAAAGACGCAGGGATCAAAGGGGAAAGGATTTTGAGCGCCCGCCGCACCGCAGCCCCTCCTTACCCCGCGCTTTTCCACCTTAACGTCGAAGCAAGGTCGAGTCGGAAGGGGTGGTGGGTGCACTGTAATGGACGGGGAGGGAGAGAGAGAGAGAGAGAGGGAGAGAGAGAGAGAGAGAGAGAGAGAGAGAGAGAGAGAGAGAGAGAGAGAGAGAGAGAGAGAGAGAGAGAGAGAGAGAGAGAGAGAGAGAGAGAGAGAGAGAGAGAGAGAGAGAAGGGGGAGTAAAGCTCCTCTGATAGCCCCTGCCTACAGGAGGTGAACGAGGTTGCAATAAGTAACGTATATTGGCAGCAAATTGCCTATATCCTTTTGGCGCTGGGTGGCAACAAATTCAATAGTGTAAGCACGAACACTATGTGTATTATGACTTTCCTCTCTCCATCTCCTTCCCGCAGCCAGGAATAGACTGCCGGAATTGTACTAAATTCAATATCCATGGTATCGAAATTTTGTCGAAGCTCGTTTTTTTCATCGATTATTTGTCGAATCGACAAAGAAAATTGACTTCTGATACCATTTCGATCTCGAATCGACGGTGGATTTCATCGATTTATTTGAACTTTTCGATATAGAATCGACATTAGTCCGATATCGTTTCGACAGTCTAATCCTGGCTTGGCTGCGTGCCTTCAAAAGTGCCCTCCGTCCTCGCCGGACACCGGGCGGACACGTTTGCAGTCGTCGTCATGGCCTTTCGCACCCTCTCCTCTCATCTCCGTCGCACTCCTCAACCTCACCCTACCCATCTCCGTCGCACTCCCCCCACGCTCCCCTTCGCGCCTGCACAAATATTCAATTCCCCATTTTGCTCACTTTGCAGCACCGGCAGCGCCCTTGTCGGCCCGTGCCGCGCGCCGCCGTCCGCCCCCGAGGCCCCCGCCGCCCCCGCCACCCCCGCCGCCCCCGCCGGGCCCCCGCCGCCCCCGAGGCCCCCGCGTGGACCAGCCGCCCTCCACGACATCAAAGGCCCCTTAAGAGGAGTAGGGCCTGCTTTGCATTGAAGTTGTCCAGCCTCCTTGTCACTGCCGTGGCGATGCCGTGCCCTGCCGCCGCCCGCTGCCGCCCCGCCCCGCGCCGGCCGGGATTTAAAGTTGACACTGAGGATGAAAGAGTCATGGTTACCGTCCACTTTCGGGCGATTATTAGAGCCTTGCAGAGGCTGCTGTGCTAACTACCTTCAAGATTTGAGACCTGGGCCACAGCCCCCCCCCCCCCCTCACACACAAAAAAAAAAAAACTGGAGCCATATGACTCCTTATAACGTTGCTACCGGAATACGTCTTTCAGTTTCGCAGTCATGGCGCCTGGCTGAATAATCTAGATCAGTTCTTTAAACTTGAACGCTCGCGTCCGTGTGTTTTTTAACAGCCTCGAAGTGACGATTGTTTCATTCTCAGTGAAGAGAAAGGAGGAAAGCGACCACGATCGAAGTCGATGAAATCCGAACTATGTACATACGGCACTACTGCTTGCCTCCTGAGGGTGTGATATTTCGGGGTCACGAAACACAGCACCCTTTCCTGCGCGCTGCACTTTGTCCTGCCGCCTCGTTTGTTCTTGTCCCCCCCCCCTCCCCCCCCCTCCTCCAAACTCTGTGCTCCTGAAACAGCCCCCGCGGACATCATTATCACGGTATAAAACTTCCCGGCAACAGCTGGCCCGGAATGCAGTCTGTAAATTAATGGGGGAGCCCGTCTTTCGGCAGCGGCGGCAGCGGTGGCAGCGTGTCGGAGTTCACGCCATTAGCTGAGCGGCACTGGGCCCCCCGCGGCCCCCCCCCCCCCCCCCCCCCCCCCCCCCCCCGCGGCCCCCCCGCGGCCCCCCGCTGCCCCCCTCTGCATTCTCGGTGTCCGCCGCCGCTGTGCTCAGCACTCGCGGCCCGACCCGTGCCTCTATGATCCACGCCTGACACCTCCCGCAGAGTCTAGCCTAGCATCCGCCTGCTGCTGCTGGCTGAGACTCGGCGGCGCGTCCTCATGGAACACACAAGTCCCGGAATGTCTTTGCGAACGCTTCAACAAACTTCGATGTCCTCCTCGAAGTTTGTTAGTCCCCTGGGTTTCTTTTTCTTCTTTTTTTTTCTCGTTTTGCAAACTGTCGCAAAATGAGGGTGGAAATTTTCAAGTCATTTTGCTAGAATGTTGTGTTTTTGAAGAATCAACTCTGGAGGCTCTCGCCTAAAGGTTTAGATTTGGAGTGGGGAATAGGGGCAAAAAAAAATAAAAAATAGTGTTGGACCTTCAAAAACGTTAGACCCGTTCCGGACCAGACACACAGAACTCGAAACTAGGCCAAATCATGAACCTGTTAAGGGTCCACGCCCTTGTCCACCCATGGATCCCATTCGGGTCTCAGATCGAGCCATTTCCAGCCCAGGGAGCCGGAGGGCCGTGTTCCAGAGAGGCGAAGACGCTGGCCGGGGGGCGCTGCATGACACCCGTGCCTCTGACCGGTGACCGAGGGCGTGCCGGACACTCAACGGCGAGGAAATACGAGGAATGGAGGGTCCAGTGAGAAAGGGGATTGGAAGTAAACGGTGTGGAAAGGGGGAGAGAGAGAGAGTGAGATCGGGAGAGAGGTGGTGAGAGAGAGAGAGAGAGAGAGAGAGAGAGAGAGAGAGAGAGAGAGAGAGAGAGAGAGAGAGAGAGAGAGAGAGAGAGAGAGAGAGAGAGAGAGAGAGAGAGAGAGAGAGAGAGAGAGAGAGAGAGAGAGAGAGAGAGACAGAGAGAGAGAGAGAGAGAATGAGAGAGAGAGAGAGATGGCCGAGGTGTAAAGGAAGTAAGAGAGTGTGATAAAAAGTGAGACGAGAGTGTATAGAAATGGCAGGCAAAAGAGTCAAGGAAGGCTAGGATACAGGGTAAACCACCGCACACGCTTCAGAGTCATTTACCGTGTGCCGCAGGGGTTACAGTTCCTCTCCCTTTCCAAATTGATGGATGGCTGCTGCTAGCTGCTGCTGCACTTTCCCCTCTCGCTCCCACCCTCGGCGGGACCTCGCCCTGCTGTGCCGCTGTCCTGCTCCCTCTCGCCCGTTAGCATATACTGCGGACCGCGCGCCTTGTCGCCTAACTCTCCCCTACCCCCCCCCCCCCCTAACCCCCCCCCCCCCCCCCCGGGGGGTTCGCTCCGGCCTAAGCCAGCGCACTGCAAGCCCCAGGGTGCAGGATTATGCAGATCTTCCGCCTTCGATAATAACTACAAAACACGCCGGCTGTGACCCCCTTTTGGACCTCCCGTCCCGGGACGGTTTACTGGAGCCGCATATTCAAGAGTCCTTTGGATTCGTCGGTGTATCCTCCGCGGGGGTTTGGGGGCGCAGCGGTGCGCAGCGGTGAGCCGACTGTGATTCCTCGTCCCCAGCCCCACCCTGTAAACATGTTTGTTCGTCGATAGAGTACTCCGGAGAAGCCCGACACAGAAGTAAGAAGTCGTAACGAAGACGAAGAAGAACCTGAACAAAGTATGAGAATTTGCGTTCTCGGAACACCGCTCTTCTTCAAAAAATCGCTGGATTTCTCATACTTTGCATGCAGCGTCCTTCTTCGTCACAACTTGTTACTTCCGTGTCGGGTTTCTCCGGTGCACTGTATTTGTAGTTGTCGAGGAAAGCCGCCATCGAGTCTGCCATATACGATTCAGCCCGCGCGAGTCGTGAATAGCGAAGCGACACTCTAAATGTTTTTCACAGTGCACGGACCCCCCCGGGGGCGACGCCATGACTTTGCCCCGGTGTTCGCCATCATCACCATCATCATCAGCGACAGCAGCTGCTGCAGCAACTGCAGCCCGGCGGGAACTGCCGAGTCATCACATCTCTGCCGGGGAGGGGGTTAAAAGCCCGCTGACGCGCCCGTAGCTCGCTATAGTGTATCCCCTGAGGCCCGCTATGCGCTGAGGGGCTGGTGTAGCCAGACCTTCGGTACCCCGCCTTCGGTCCTCATCAAGCTCACATAACAAGCACAAAGCACCAGTTAGGTCAGTAAACTAGCACATGTTTGCAATCCTCAAAAAAACAAAAGTGTTGGTCATCACTCTATTACAGTGGAAGAAACAACCACAACTTCGACCGAGTCCTATCCCTTGATGACTTTTAATCCTGCCCCCCTCCCCTCGCCCCAGAGAGGAGGGGGGAGGGGAGCAAGACGGTAGCACGGCACTTCGGATGTGACGCTGTGCAAACATTATTACGGCCGCAAACAGATCCCGCCCCGTAAGACTCGGGTCGGCTCCGGTCGGCTCCGGTCGGCTCCTCCGGTCGGCTCCTCCGGTCGGCTTCGGTCGGCTCTGGTCGGCTCCTCCGGTCGTTTCCGGTCGGCTCCGGTCGGCTTCGGTCGGCTCTGGTCGGCTCCGGTCGGCTCCTCCGGTCGGCTCCTCCGGTCGACTGCTCCGGTCGGCTTCGGTCGGCTCTGGTCGGCTCCGGTCGGCTCCTCCGGTCGGCTCCGGAGGGCGACGCCACACGCAGCCACACGCAGCCACACGCAGCCACACGCAGCCACAGCGCCCTGACATCAGGGAAAGAATCAACGTCGAATCAGTGTCAAAGGGAGACGGCGAGCGGACCCGGAGGCGAACGGCGGCGAGGGGCCGAGTCACGATCATTCGACCACGATTTCATGATCATGAGTCGTTCATTCTCGGAGCTCGGTTATATACTGTACCGAGTTGAATAGTGTCCAGTTTTCCATTCGTAACCGGCTGATTCTCGTTAAAACAGTAATGACCTGTCAGAATGACCGCTCTGAGCACCTAACTTTGATTGAGCTCCCGCTGCGGCGAACAGGTGCATTTCCCGGGGATCCTCGTGGTATAGCCTTGACTTGTTGGCCGGTCCCAGCTTGGCGGGAGGCCGCCTGCCGGCATATGCTGGGACGGCATGGGCTGGTCCGGCACGGTCTGGCACGGTCCGGCACGGTCCGGCACGGTCCGGCACGGTCCGGCACGGGCAGGCACGGTACGGCACGGTCCGGCATGGTCCGGCACGGTACGGCACGGTCCGGCACGGGCAGGCAGAGGGTTACATTATTGTCAAACTTCCTGTCTGGGGGACCAAGTTTGATTGTGGGGGCGGGCTGCCGTGGCGGGGGCCCTGCTGGGGCGGCCGTGGTTGTTGGGGGTTCATGAGGCATGGCAGCGGTCATGATGGTGCTCTTGGTGTGGGGGAGGGCCACCCGCACGGATGGCGACCACTCGACGACAAAGTCTGTCGGAACCGGCGAGCTGTCCGTCCCATCTGAATAAGAATGCCCCCCCTCCCACACACACACACGGCCGCTGGTGATGCAATCGTCTCTTGGTTGTGCTTGAGGGGAAGAAAAACAAGACAGGCATGGAGAACGCTTTATAGCGTTCTAGGACAGACTCGTTCTATAAGTATTGAGGAAAAGTAAGATTTTTTTTTAAATTTCATAAATCAATGTATTCGGTTCTCATATCTACAAACAATTTTTGCTATTAGTATTTGTGATTTTTTTTCAACTAGACCTGAGCGCCGCGACGGGAAAAATAAATTTTTCGACTGTAGGTGGAAATTTATTTGAAAAATTCCTTTTAATACCTGCAAAACAAAATCGAGGAATTAATGAAAAAAGATACCCTATCTCTCAAGGTCCTGGTTAGGGAATCCCAGCCCCAGGTTTGTGCCATGTGGGAGGCCACTGCCAAACTTCGTTGTCGAGAGTGTTTGTGCAACGCACTCGTTGGATGAACCCGAAAGCCAAAATGAACACGTTTGGTGACAAATGAGCATCCGGTGCATTCAATGTGCTTTTGTGACACGAGATTGCCGCTTGGGCGTACCTCAAGTTTTATGACGTCATATCATATTTTTAATATTGCCATCGAAAATTTGAAATATTGCGATCGAAAATTCGAAATGTTTCCATCGAAAATTCGAAATGTTTCCATCGAAAATTCGAAATATTTCCATCAAAAATTTGAAATATGTCGATAAACCAATTCGGCATGCGGTTTTGGACCGTTTTGGTCAAAATCGAAATGGCGCCGCGGAATACAATTCACAAAGTTTGATCACGCGAGTCGCTGATGGAGCGCACACTCGGGATAGTTTCGAAAACAGCGTCGTCGTCGTCCTCGTCTGTCCTGAGGATGGAGGCCGGGCGTCTCGAGCGCGCGCCATGGCCTGGGGGTATCTGGCCTCCGCCCAGCCGCCACGAAGCGCCACACGGCCTCGGGCAGCCTCGGCCTCAGCCTCGGGTCCCGGCCTCGGCCCCCGCCCGCCCAGGCAGTCAACACAAACTCGGGCCGGTGGGAGGCCGGAGGAGCGCGCCAAACACGCCAGCCGCCGCCGCCGACGACGACCGGCCGAGCATTGTGGGCGATCAAAAGTCTATATAGGAAATACGAGTTGGAAATGAGTTTGAAGGTGAGGGATGGCGGGACTGGAGGGTGGCCGCCCAGGGAGTGCGAAGGAAAAGGGGAGGGGAGGGGGGGGGGGATTCTGCACGCTCAAATCTGTGCAAAGACGATGCAGCCAGCAGCATCGCAAAACGGTCACCGAGAGTGAAAGAGTCTCTACAACCATCGCCCTACTTCAAGTGATTTGGGGCTTGGAAGAGAGAGAAAGAGACGGAGCTAGTGCCTTGCGGGCTCGCCTACCTTTTCCTTGTCATGGGGAAAATGGGACATACCTGGTATGTAAGATTTGAGGCCGGATTGCAGATCCAGCAGCGCGATGTTGTCGTGACTCTATCATTCTCAGTGGTTTTCTCGCGAAACTTTTTCACTCTGTAAAATAGCAGTAATCTTCAACAGTGCTCTAGTGTTATGACGTGCTGGTGTCCGATGTCCACTCTGTGAGGCCTCTGCGACGGCCCCCCCCCCCCACCCGGCCCCCCTGCGGCCCCCTGCATAGCCTTAAGGGGGGCAGCGGAAGCAATGTGACTGTCCGTCTTACCGGCCACATGCTAGCTCTCTCTCTCCTCTCTCTCCCTCTCTCTCTCTCCCTCTCTCTCTCTCTCTCTCTCTCTCTCTTTCATGCTGGCATGCTGCCAATGTCCCCGCTAACCTAGCCAAGGCGGAAAACGTCCTCTTCTCAAACCGTCCCGCCCCCTCTCTCTCTCTCTCTCTCTCTCTCTCTCTCTCTCTCTCTCTCTCTCTCTCTCTCTCTCTCTCTCTCTCTCTCTCTCTCTCTCTCTCTCTAACCCTATCTGCGCCTGATCCCGCGTCCCCCAAACGGCTACTGTTCCACTCATTACCAAAGGCTGGCAGACTCTAGGGTCCCGGATGAGGGGGGGAAGGGGGAGGGGGGGGGGGTAAGGCCCCAACGGCGATGCCGGGGCGGAAACCCTTTTCATTAGGACGGCAAGGATCCTCGAGCACTCGAAAAAAGAAAGTAAACTCCTTTTTAAATTTCCAAAAAAAAAAACAAATTAAAATATATATAATTAATAAATATGGCCTAGTAGTATAGGGTGCGCCGAGAGTTCATCTTAGCATGACTCAACACGAGGAAAACTTTGTAAATCTTGATAATGCGGCGCCTGTTCAGCTTACATGGCGTATCCCGCGAAACGTACCGCCTGTACGCCCACAGCCCCCCTCCCCTCTCCCCCACCCCTCCCCCTCCCCTCTCCCCCGCCTCTCCTCCCGCCAACGACCCGACTTTCATCACTCGGAATTCTAGCACAGCTATGACTTCGGTGCCAACTTTGTGGGGCTCCAAGTGTTGGACCGGAAGTTCCCCAAACAGCAGCTGCACTCTGGGCAGGCGGTTTTCTGCCGCCCGAGCAGTTTTATCGTCCTCGGTGTGTGTGTGTGTGTGTGTGTGTGTGTGTGTGTGTGTGTGTGTGTGTGTGGTACTCTTGGCCAGCCGGAAACAGAGGACGACCCATTACGCGCGGCAGCTTACTTCCGTTTCCGCTCCGCTGTCGCACTTTGCCCGCCGTGCTGAGTGTAACCGTCCGGGTAACCACCCTGTGAGGCGGGTGAATGTCCCGGTGTACTCCCGGCAAAGAGGCTTCCAAACCAGACACACACGCACACACACACACGCACACACACGCGCGCGCGCGCCAAAGAAAATAAGTTCTCTTTGATCTGTTCTAGCTGTAAAACGTATTTTCCACTGCTGTTTACAGCGTGGTAAAAAAAATTAGGTACAACATGTTTATATAACCCAGTCGTCGGAAGCGCTGGAATTTCCCTCTGTCTCTCTGTCCGTGTGGCTGCGGACGGCTGCGAGTAACTCAGTTGCGGCACACTGTCGGCTCCGCCACTGGTCCCGGCTCCCAGCTCCTCCCCGCGGTGGCCTCGCTTGCCTCCCTCGACCAGGAGCTCGCCAGAGAGTCGGAGTTGTGCCGGCCGCGTTCCCCTAACAGGTACACCCGCTACCCGCTACCTGCTCAGAGGGCTTCGCTGGGCTACGCTGGGCTTCGCTGGGCTTCGCTGGGCTTCGCTGGGCTTCGCTGGGCTTCGCTGGGCTTCGCTGGGCTCCCTGGAGCCGGTAGGCGCCTGTGGCCCTAGCGCTAGCTCTGTGGGGCCGGGCCTGCGGGCTTGCTGCCTGCCGCTCCGGCCCGCCTCGCCCGATTGCACCTAATTTACTCTTCTTTTCATAGGATCGTGGACGGGTCTGGGGCCGCAGGGGGGTCGCGGGGGGCTGGGGCTTGGGCCTCAGTCCCGGCCTCCGCGGGCCCCGGTAGGCCCCCGAGCCCCAGGCCCTTGTCTTTTAAATGGAACCCCTTTTCTGTTTCTTTATTTCCCGCTATTCATTCAAAACACGCGCGCCGAGGCCGCCCCGCTGCCCACCTCGTTTGTCGTTCTCTCTCACTCTCTTTGTCTCTCCCCATTCCGGCTCCCTCCGTCTCTGTCTCACATTCACACACAGACATTCTGTCTTCCTCACCCCTTCCCCCCCCCCCCCTTTCTGTCCCTCTCTTCGGATCGCCTGCGAGGTCCGGCATAGGCCATCCCGCAGTGCACCCGTGCGCGGGCATGCCAGGGCTGCCTACCCATCAGGCGCTCATCGAGTCTCCCGGAATGCTTTCGATCACATCGGAAAAACCTGCGGGTTGTAGTCCGGATTATACCGCTGAGCCCGTAGCCGATGCTGGAGCCGAGGCCGGAGCCGATGCTGGAGCCGAGGCCGGAGACGATGCTGGAGCCGATGCTGGAGCCGAGGCCGGAGCCGATGCTGGAGCCGATGCTGGAGCCGAGGCTGGAGCCGATGCTGGAGCCGAGGCCGGAGCCGAGGCCGGAGCCGATGCTGGAGCCGAGGCCGGAGCCGAGGCCGGAGCCGACGCTGGAGCCGAGGCCGGAGCCAAGTAGGTCCGAGACGCTCCCCTGCCGACCGCCTTATTAGGGGAACACTATCTCGGGGACTGCGTGCCCCCTGCCGAGGTGTTCCCGAACGTTCCCGGACGTTCCCGAACGTTCCCCAACGTACCCGAACGTTCCCGAACGTTCCCGAACGTTTACGAACGTCGGAGCAGAGGCCGGAGCCGAGGCCGGGGCGGGATGCGAATTCTAAATGCGAACACAGGAGAAAAGGGAGGAAAAGAGGCGCACACGGTACAGCACAGCAGCGCACAGCGGCGCGGTCCTAACGGATGCTAACTAGAAGCAGGAGATGCTCGGCATCAGCTCGGCCGGAAATGGGTTCCGGCAGTAGTGAGCGGGACTGGGACGGCAGGGAGGGGTGAGATAGTGAGAGAGAGGGAGAGAGAGGGAGAGTGGGGGAGAGAGAGGGGCAGAGAGAAACAGAGATTGTTGAAGAAGGAAAGGAAAACTAGAATCGGAAGACAGCGGGGCGTAAACAACGGTGACGCTATTACTTAGCCGGGGGGGCGTTAGTTTGTTTGACCCTGCAAATGACATTCAAGGGTGGCCCCTCCACTGACCCCGCTGCCCCGCTGCCCCCGCTGCCCCCGCTGCCCCCGCCGCCCCCGTGAGCACCAGCCTGACGCTGCCCGCGGTGCCTCTGTCTTTGTTAGCAAGTCATATCAATTTGAAATGACCTGGAATCATGCCTAATTCGCGCAGGAAATGGCAAGCAGCGAGCACTCAGCTGGGCCCTGTCCTCCCTCGTCTGGGAGCAGCGGTACCCCACACCGCCCCCAGCCCCGGCTACCCCCGCCCCTCTGGCAGCAGTCTCAAACCCAATTTACTGTGTGCAGAGGCTCAATCGGGCGGAGGCGAGAGACGAACTCCATGACGTTGCGTCCGCCCCCGGCCCGCCCCCGGCCCGCTCCCGGCCACCCCCAGCGCGCCCCCGCCTGCCCCGAGCCCGCCCCTGGCCCGCGACAAGCGGCCAGTTTCCCAGCCCGGGCCGGGGGCGGGCCGGGGGCGGGCCGGGGGCGGGCCGGGTCAGCGTGTTAATGCCAAGTGGGGACAGGACACGGGGGAGGACAGGGGCCCTAGATTGCCGGCTGATCCCCTATTCGATCCCAGGTACTGAGTGGGCAGTCCGGGGCTCTGATCCTGCCCGGACCCCTGATGCGGCCCGGACCTTTCACCTTGGGTCTTAGCCCCGGAGCCCGGAGCCCAGCCCGGAGTCCAGAGGCAGGCCAGAGGCAGGCCCGTGCAGCACGAGGAGACGGGGGGAGATTTCCACTCATCTTCGACTCTGCTCTCTTCTTCGCTGCTCTCTCTCTCTCTCTCTCTCTCTTTTTTTCTCACTCTCTCTCTCTCTCTCTCTTTTTTTCTCACTCATCTCTCTCTCTCTCTCTCTCTCTCTCTCTCTCTCTCTCTCTCTCTCTCTCTCTCTCTCTCTCTCTCTCTCTCTCTCTCTCTCTCTCTCTCTCTCTCTCTCTCTCTCTCTCTCTCTTTTTCTCACTCATCTCTCTCTCTCTCTCTCTCTTTTTCTCACTCATCTCTCTCTCTCTCTCTCTCTCTCTCTCTCTCTCTCTCTCTCTCTCTCTCTCTCTCTCTCTCTCTCCCTCTCTCTCTCTCACGCCTCTGCCCCCACCCCCTCCCATGCCGCACCTGTTTAGGGCCCTATTTGTGCCCCCGTCGAAGGGCGGGTCGGATTGAGTTAGTGTCAGGGGGTTGCTCGGTGGCTGGCCCGCAGCGCGGTCGGGGGCGGTCGGGGGCGGTCGGGGGCGGCGCTCGGCGGCGCAGGTCTTGTGGCGTCGCCGTCAGCGGGGCCGCCGCCCTTCAAATTTTCAGCGAGCGACCCTCCGCCGCCGCGGGCTGCGGCCGAAGGGTTTGTGGCTGAAGGGCTGCGTCCGAAGGGCTATGCGGCCAAAGGGCTGCGGTGTCCGCGGCCCACCACCTTGATTGGAGCGTTGCGGGCCCAACCGTGACGCTGTGTGAGGAGGGCTCTGTTCTGCTGCGTAGAGTACGTGAACAGTGGCAAAAAGAAAACATCAGAAAAAAATCACCAAAAGATATCAGGTTGAGAAAAAAATAAAACAAGACTGGCATGGAGAACGCTGTGCGTTCTAGAGCTAGGAGACTTGTTCTTTGATTTAAATCGGTGTACATCGAGAAGGGGCAGTGATGGACCGCCGCGGAAAGAGTTACGCGGAGTTACGCACAAAATGGCGAAAGTTTTTGACGATATTCCGAAGTCAGGCGGAGACTGGTTTGTGGACGGCCCCTAAGGCGCACTAGCGATGCAAACAAACGAGAGTGGGATATGAGACGAGACGAAAGAGAGAGAGAGAGAGAGAGAGAGAGAGAGAGAGAGAGAGAGAGAGAGAGAGAGAGAGAGAGAGAGAGAGAGAGAGAGAGAGAGAGAGAGAGAGAATGGATCGAGCTCATTAAATCTGCCAGTCAGTGGGTTGTGTACACACCTACACAAACGCGCGTGCGTGCGCACACACACACACACGCACACACACACGCACATCGTGACATCGACAGAGACGAGCCACGAACCCTCAGTGAACGATCCCTTTTTTTCGGTCGCATCGTACCTTGCTCCATGCTTCACCCCTCACCCTTACGTTCCCTCCCTCTTTCTCTCTCTCTATCTCGCTCTCTCTCTCTCTCTCTCACACACACACACGTCACAAATACTTTAGCCCGAAGGAAGCTAGTTCCTCACTTCCTTCCGTCCCTTCTTGATTGATTTACACGGGATCCCTTCAGCCACTCTCGCCCTGCCTCTCTCTCTCTCTCTATCTATCTCTCTCTGTCTCTCTCTCTCTCTCTCTCTCTCTCTGTCTCTCTCCCTCTCTCTCTCTTACTCCTTTTCTTCTCTCTCTTTGCCGAGCCCTCACGCTCGTGCACGTGTGTTCCGATTCCGCCCTCTGTGACAGTGTGTTCCCACTGATTCGGCTTCTTCTGCACTCTCTTCGATGTGTACTGTGGCTTTTCGCCGATCTTCTACACCCTTTGATTTGTTTTACTTTATTTACAAAAAATGCAAACCAAAGCGAAACAATAACGACAGCGGAGGTAGTTGGAAACTTCGAACTGCCAGAGTGTATGCTTAGCCTTCCCACAAAACGTTTTGATAAAAATAACGTCAACACTCCTCGTCATTACTTGAATTAAATTTAAAAAAAAATCGTTGATGAGTTTGCGTTTCTGAGACACTCCAGGAAGCAATAAGACGCCCTTCCTCCCCTAAGTCGTAACTCGCCCGGCACCCTTAATGATCGCGTTAGAACAGCCGGGCTGCGTCAGCCTTGGCGTCAGCCCTTCGAAGCCGTAAACCTGAATAGCGTGGCGCACCAGGCACGGATTTGAGGAGGAGAGGGGAAGGGGGGGGGGGGCGTCAAAGGTCACACTGACAATGTCATGACCGTCACCCAATTTGCCGACAGTGTCTCCCACGAGCACCAGGGCTAGCAGGGCTCCCTAGGCGGCGTCTCAAACTGTTTGACTACAGCGACTGACTATTTTCCAATCGATAAATCTCTTCCTGCTCAGTGCTGCCCCCGACCTCCCCCCCCCCTACAACAACAACCCCCTACTCCTACCACATAACAATTCTTCTCCCGAAGATGATATTCCTTATTTAATCATCCCTGTATTATGCCGGGCTGTGAAAGGTACGTCAACCGTACAACTGAAAACGAATACTCAAGACAGGAAAGAAATTTCCCTCTTTCTTTTCCCCCCGGCCCCGGTTCAGTTATACTGGGAAATAACTAAACTGCTTACCACTCTTGTAGCACTCCAGGAGAAAGGCAAACGTGACAGGCAACACCTTAGTGCGCAGCAAATGTTTGCGAATGAGTGGGTGTGTTGGGGAGAGCGAGAGTGAGAGAGAGAGAGAGAGAGAGAGAGAGAGAGAGAGAGAGAGAGAGAGAGAGAGAGAGAGAGAGAGAGAGAGAGAGAGAGAGAGAGAGAGAGAGAGAGAGAGAGAGAGAGAGAGAAAGAGAGAGAGAGAGAGAGTGTGCCCGCGTAAGTAAGGATGTGTACACCGACTTTGGCAAATACTCTGCCTCTTCTCGGAGTCTGCCCAACAGGTGCCTAAGTAATGTGCACACATTTGTCCCGTTTCCGTCGTCGCGCGCCCTTCCTTTTGGCTCGTTGACGGAAGCGTTGGAAGTGCCGTGGCGTGGCGTGGCGTGGCGGGGCGTGGCGTGGCGTGGCGTGGTGAGGCGTGGCGGAGCGGAGCACCTCCGCTCTGTCAATGTGGAGCTCAACTACAAGCAGGGGGGGAGGGGGACTGGAAACAACAGTTCTGCCAGGAACACGACGTTAACAACTTAATTGCCCCCCCCCCCCCCCCCCCGCCCCCGGCGAGAGCACCGCGCCTACGGCGGCGAAGCGGGTTGCGGTGAGAGGGGCTCTGTGATTGGCTGGCGAGTGGACTCCGACCAATGACTCTCGGGCTTGCGACCAATCAGGAACCACGAACAATCAATGTGCGTCCTTGAGTGTCTAACAAGGCTGTCTCTGTGTGCCTACAGGTGCGGCGATGCGGCAGCGTGGCAAGTGAGTGTGACGTCACCGGGGCTGCTGGGCGCTGGGCGTGCACGGGGTCCTTTTTGTGAAAATCTCTGCTAAAAAACAACAACCAGCCTAGAAAATCTCATTTGTCTGCTCTTGGAAAATCTTTGCGTTTTTTTCGTGGTTTTTTTTTTTCGAAGCCACATTTGGACTCACTCCAACGATATGTTTTCTTCAGTGAAGTCCATCACAGTTTTTGCGGAAAGATACTAATATTCGAAAAAAAACAGCATTTTTTTTTCGGGGGGGGGGGGGGGGAGTGGTGTGGTTGACTGCGGGCTGACGCGACCCCATCGGCAGCCGCCGTTGCCATATCGGGGGTGACAACGGGGATCTTGGGCTCAATTAGGGGAATGCGGAGGGGCGTCGGCGAGGGCCTTGCCGGTAACGAGGCGTCCCTCCGTATGTGGTTGTGGTGGCGGGGAGGGGGAGGGGGTTCGTGACGGAGGAGGGAAGGAGGTGTCTGCGGCGTGGTCAAGCACGGGGTGACTCACTAAAAAAAAATCAATGTAGGCCCTACAAAAAAATATTAAAAAATATTTTAGAAATGTAAACAGAAAAACGTCAGAACATTTGAGCAAAATAAAAATGGAATTGAAAAATTAGAGAAAAACAAGGGGAGTGAGGCGGACCCCTCGCACGTGGTTTGGAATAGCCTCGGGCATATCGCTGAAGTACAGATGAAGGCGACCCCCCCCCCATCCCCCCCCCCCCCCCTTCGCGGCTGGGCTGCTGGATCTAATAAAACCGAGTGCAGACGGAAAGAGGGGGGGGGGGGCAACACCGCGAAATAATATTACATTCCCAGCGCGGAAAAAAAAAATTACCGGTGCGCCGCATCACCTAGCGGCCGTTATTGAAAGCGCTTATGCCGGATTTTCCGCGCACTCCGGGCTTGAGTAGCCGAGATTGGTTCCCGGGCGGGCGATAGTCGATCCCCCATTCGGGGGCGGGCTCGGTGCCAACGGGGGGCTCGGGGCCCCCGCTGCCCCCCTACCCGGCAGCGGCGTTGATTAGCTTTTATTGGGCAGACGATTACAGGCCTTTCTCTCCTAAAAGGGGTGACTTATCCAGCGCTCCCGTCTCATTCTCTCTCTCTGTCTCTGTCTCTCTCTCTCTCTCTCTCTCTCTCTCTCTCTCTCTCTCTCTCTCTCTCTCTCTTCCTTCTCCGCACCCTGGTCTGTATCTCTTAATGAGCCTCTGCCGGAGGTGGGGCCAGAGTGGAGGGGGTTTTGCGTGTGCAAAGGAACGAAGCGAAAGAGAGAGAGAGAGAGAGAGAGAGAGAGAGAGAGAGAGAGAGAGAGAGAGAGAGAGAGAGAGAGAGAGAGAGAGAGAGAGAGAGAGGGGGAGAGGGGAGATAGCGTAACGACAGAGGGTGGCATACATTAGCCGGCTATATATAGCAGTGCGGTGTGCGCTCGTCCCCTGCAGAGACACTGCCTGCTGCACCTTTGCAAATGTTTCCGAACTCCCACGCCCACCCCGAGTCCCAAGTATCGGCGCAGACTTTGCTCGCAGCAAATCTCGTGGCATGACTGGCAGCTGAGGAGGGATAACCCCATTGCTTGGACTGAGCGATAAAAATTTTGTTTTCGACGTGAGAGATAAAATTTTCGCAATTTTTCCTCCGCTACAGGATAAATGCCTCAAGCTCCCTCCAAGGGCAGAATTTTCTCGCTCGCTCGCAGTTTAGGCAGTATGTGTCGTTTTTCAGTTTAAAGTGATTAGAGCGACGGTAAATATTCGTACAGTGTACGAAGAATGGGAGGGGAGGGGAGGGGGGAGGGGGGAGGGGGGGGTCGTGTAAGCCGGACCTCTCCGCTATGGGGCCGAACGTAAATCCCTGGAAGGAGACAGGCAGAGCAGGCAGGCAGAGCAGGCAGGCAGAGCAGGCAGGCAGAGCAGGCAGGCAGCCCGCGGACAGACCGCCCAATACTTACGAGGGCCGTGCATGGCCGGGAGCGTGGTCTTCTCAGAGGCGATGTGCCCCATCGGCTGCGGCCCGGCTGCGGGGACAGCAAAGACGGACGATCTATTCGCTGCGGCCAATATTGCAAAGCCACCCCCCCCCCTCTTCCCCGGGCAGCAGCCAAAAGGCAGCTCGGCATCACGCCTGCACCCCCCTGCCCTGCTCCACTCAAACACGCACGCTGAATCTCTGCCGCACATAAATCTAGCGAGACAAAGGATTTCGTATTACAAAGAATTTTGCTTCGTAACCCGCACATTTGTTAAAAAAAAAGGAACAAAAAGAAAACGGTGCCGACAGTTTTTTTTCCAAACAGTTTTCTGCAATAATTAACATTGCTTAAAGCCATTCTAATATGGAATGGAACCATTACACAGGTCGCAGAGAATGGAAGGAAGGCTGATGACAGACACTGCAGCACTATTTTTGCTGTGCTCTCAGGCAGAGATGCACTCTAACGATACGACGGTAGGACGGCAATTGGGGATTGGTCGTCGTACACCGGCCTTCCTGTTGATTACCTCGCCTCATCTCTCCTCTCTCTCTCTCTCTCTCTCTCTCTCTCTCTCTCTCTCTCTCTCTCTCTCTCTCTCTCTCTCTCTCGCTCTGTCGCTCTCTCTCACTCTCCTCTTTCGATCTCTTGTTTAGAGTACAGTCGAGGTAATTGAAGTCAAACAGAGGCGGGTGGAGCATCGGCAGGGACGCCCTCCCGATGAGCCCAAAGGGTTATAGTATGTCGGAAGGGTCTCCTTGTGCCGAGCAACCTGTTAGCTTGTAGTCGCCCTTTGTGTACCTGCCCTCCTTTCTCACCCCCCCCCCCCCCTCTCCGCCTGTCTCTCTCTCTCTCTCTCTCTCTCTCTCTGTTTCTCGCTCATGTCGCCGCTTTGTTTCTGCTGAGAGGTGGCTGTGTAAACTCCCCTCCCGCCCTTTGTGCACCCCCGCCTCCATCGAGAGCGAGGACTCTCGAGGCGCCTGCTGCGTAGGCAACCAGCGCTGGCTGCTTGCACGCGTGGCGTGCGGGCTGGCCTACCCTGGCTGTGGCAGGCGCTGCAGTCATTCCGCTGCCGGTGTAAGAGGGACCACTTACCCCCCCCTGAAACTGTACCCCCCGGTACACCATCCCTAGGGGCCATGTACCCCCCCCACCAACCGACTCGGGGGTACACTACCCCTGGGGGCCATGTACCCCCCGGGGGG
This sequence comes from Odontothrips loti, assembly GCA_038380765.1. Lineage (NCBI taxonomy): Eukaryota > Metazoa > Arthropoda > Insecta > Thysanoptera > Thripidae > Odontothrips > Odontothrips loti. The sequence continues at coordinate 12,122,792 of CM076257.1, read as the reverse complement.
TACACCATCCCTAGGGGACGTGTACCCCCCCCCCCCCCCCCCCCATGGTGGAGGGGGTACGCTATCTCTAGGGGCCGTGTACTCTCTCCCACCCCGTCCCCCTGGGGGTACACTAACTCTAGGCACACGGCCCCTAGGGATAGTGTACCCCCCGGTCGGTTGGTGGGGGGGGTACACGGCCCCTAGGGATAGTGTACCCCCCGGGGGGTACATGGCCCCTAGGGATGGTGTACCCCAGAGTCGGTTGGTGGGGGTACACGGCCCCTAGGTATAGTGTACCCCCCGGGGGTACATGGCCCCTAGGGATGGTGTACCCCCGAGTCGGTTGGTGGGGGGGGGGGGGTACATGGCCCCTAGGGATGGTGTACCCCCCGGGGGTACACGGCCCCTAGGGATGGTGTACCGGGGGGCACCTCCTCCCTGGGGGTATGCCATCACTGCCACACCGGGAGACAGGCAGCGCGCCGGCAGCGCCCAAGTTCCGCGACACGCTAGAGACCGTCGTTAGCGCCGCCGCTGCCGCCGCTGCCGCCGCTGCCGCCGCTGCCGCCGCTGCCGCCGCTGCCGCCGCTGCCGCCGCTGCCGCCGCCAACGGGGAAAGACGAATTTACGGGAAGGAGGGGTGTAAAAAGTCCGTGAGCAGCGATGGCCAACGGCGGCCGTGTAGTGCGGGGGGACCCGGCGGCCGGCATCCGCTCGGAGGTACACTGTTAGAAAACAGAAACAAGCACGCAGGCATCTGTCGAGGAATCACCACACATGCCAGATCTCATTCGACGTCGTCATCTGAATGGATTTAAAGTTTTTATGTCAGAGCCCTTACACACAATAACTACATTCCCTGATAACTTAAGAGCCCAAATGAGTTACTTGAACGCAAAACCTCTCAGTGTTTGAACGGCTCTGGCACCGAAATCTTTATACTGTATTTATATGCCAGCCTTATAGTTTAAGTCGGGGAGGCTGCCTGGACTGGCTACTTTGGCCTCTTTGGCCGTAACGAAGGGGACCCGGGCCTTCTGTGTATCCTAGAATGTTTTCACCCATGTGGAAGCGTACTCAAACACTCTCCTGTGTGTGCGTGCGTGCGAGAGCTCAGAGGGGTGGGGGGAGAGAGAGAGAGAGAGAGAGAGAGAGAGAGAGAGAGAGAGAGAGAGAGAGAGAGAGAGAGAGAGAGAGAGAGAGAGAGAGAGAGAGAGAGAGAGAGAGAGAGAGAGAGAGAGAGAGAGAGAGAGAGAGAGAGAGAGAGAGAGAGAGAGAGAGAGAGAGAGAGAGAGAGAGAGAGAGAGAGAGAGAGAGAGAGAGAGAGAGAGAGAGAGAGAGAGAGAGAGAGAGAGAGGGGGGGGGGCTGTACATCCTACAGCCCAAACTTTTGTCAACCACGGTGGTCGCCGTTGGCCCGGCGCCTCCAAGCGGGCCCTGCACGGCACGGCCTGGCACGGCACGGCACGGCACGGCACGACACGGCACGGCACGGCACGGCACGGCACGGCACGGCACGGCACGGCACGGCACGGCACGGCACGGCACGGTACGGCACAGCACAGCACGGCACGGCACGGCAGCCCCCGCCGCTCCCACTGACGGCACACGACCTATTTCACGGGCCGTCAGCATCGGATTTATGATGAGACATAGAGTGCGCTGGTGTCGCTGGTCCAACGGGGATAAGAAGACGTGGCACCGCGGATAGCGACGCGGTAGCCGGGGACACTGTCGGAAACAAAACAAAACAAAAATTTCAATTCAATTTTGTTTGTGTCTAAACGAAAAAGATGGCTGTTGCGAAGGAAAATTTGAAGAAATCTGTGGGGGTTGGGTATTTGACAGTTAGGGTAAGAAAAGGTTTTGAAAGAAAGATGGGGGGAAAAAAGTGCAGCATGTAAAAGAAAAAAAATGACACCTTCCAAAAAGTAGCAATTTCGAGTGAGAAAATGTGCACCTCTCGGTTCTTGAAATTTACACAAAACGTCGTCATGAAAACAAATAACCAACAAATAACCCGAAATAACAGTGTACTCACACGCACACACAGTGCAGCCCATGCGGAGACATCCTATGGCGGTAGACACGCTGGAGACGCCCCCAACAACGACGTATGGACCCTATGGCACCCGCCGGGCATAAGCTGGGGCGTCTGGGGCGGGGGCGGTGGGGGCGGCGGGGGCGGCGGGGGCGGCGGGGGCGGCGGGGGCGGCGGGGGCGGCGGCGTATCGGATAAGTCCCTCCCGCAGAGGGGGCGGCCCTGCCGGAGGGGGGCAATATCCGATGACTCTGCTCCGGGCGGGCCCGCAACGTCGTCGGTGTTGAGGGAATACTGTCCCCTGCTTCCGGACCCCCCTCCCCCCCTCCCCCACCTCCCTTCTTCCTCCCCCCCTCCTCCCGGCTTGTCGCCCCGTCCTGACTAATCGTCCGCTCTCTTGAAGGGAGAACCATATCACCATCGGACGGAAAGTCATCACCAGTCTCTTGCGGGCGGCGCAGACTCATGGATGTATCGACACCGTGTTGCTCATCAACCGCGCAAAGTCGTGGGAAAACCGTCATCAAAGTTGAAATATGAGAGATAAATGATGGTATTTTTCATCTTTACCGAAGTGTGTCGTCGGCTTTGGTGTTCACGTCGACTTTCCTTTCCCAAGCGCCTGCTACTCTCTTGCTTAGCTCCCTTTCTCTCCCCATCTCTTACACGTACGCCCGTCAAGTAACGGTCCCCCCCCCCCCCCTCTCTCTCTCTCTCTCCCCTTTGGCAATAAATGCAGAACGTGCTCGTGTGCCTTTGCCTTGCACTCAGAGTACCCACTGCCGCCGCTACCGCCGCTACCGCCGCTACCGCCGCTACCGCCGCTACCGCCGCTACCGCCGCTACCGCCGCTACCGCCGCTACCGCCGCTACCGCCGCTACGACCCTCTGCGTTCAACCAACAACAACTTGTGGCAAGCAGAGGCAACCATGCCGGAAACTCGCCCGGAAATGCTCAAGGGATGAATACGCTCTTTTTAAAAAAAAATCGGATGTAGCTAGGATTTATCTCTTACTCTTCCGCTCGGGCCCTTCTACCCCCCCCCCCTCCTCCTCTCCCAATTCAATGAGTCAAATCAAAATCGTCTCTCTCTCTCTTTCTCTCTGTCTCTGTCTCTGTATCTTTCTCTCTCTCTCTCTCTCTCTCTCTCTCTCTCTCTCTCTCTCTCTCTCTCTCTCTCTCTCTCTCTCTCTCTCTCTCTCTCTCTCTCTCTCTCTCTCTCTCTCTCTCTCTCTCTCTCTCTCTCTCTCGTCGAGGGGTGAGCCACGTCCTACGTGTGGCGAGGCCAACTTCCTCTCCCAAAGTTATCCGTGGAGCTCCTGGAAATCACTGGATTAGCCGCAACTCGGCGCGCTGGCTGTCCGGGTGATCCCGGTGGGGTCCCGGTGGGGTCCCGGTGGAGTCCCGCGGTGGGGGTCGGCCCGGGGGCCCCGCCAGGCTTAGGCCAGGCTCCGCCCGGACATATAGCCCTGGGTGTTTGCGGCGGCACGGGGCTCACTAGGGCTCACTCGCCGTGTTGTTATGTTGCCGGTTGATGCTAAGAGTGCACGGCAATTCCATTAACATCGACAGAGCAGCGCTCTGTAAAGCCGTGGTATACCGTTGGACATCTAATGGGATAGCTCGAGTTCCAAGGAAAGATAAGTTTTCAGCAAAAAAAAAAAAAAAAAAAAAAAAAGTAAGATTCTATGGTCGAATTCGAAAGATGTCAACTAAAACTTGGTCAAAAACGACGAGAAATTGATGAAACCTGCGGCAATGACACGTTCTCAGTTTGCGGTGATATACCGTCCGGACTTCGTCGAATTTTCGACGAAAGTCACATATGCGGCAGTTGACGATGCCGATAAACATTGACGCGAAAGAAAAAAAAAAGCAAACGGATTTTTGACGTAACCTCTCTTCCAGTGTGACAACGCGGGGCACTTTGCTGCGCGGGTGTCCCCCCCCCCCCCCCCCCCGCAGGGCCTCGGCAGCCGGCAGCGTCCCGGGGTGCTCATCTCATCCCCCTCCGAGTGTTTTCAGGACATCCGCCCCCCGTCTGCCAGGAACAGAGACTCTCTCGGCCAAAAGTAACCCCAGCGGGGGCGAGTGTGTCTGTGTGTGTGTGTGTGTGTGTGTGTGCACCAGGCGGCAGCGCCTCGCGAACGTCCTACGCTTTTACGCCGTCGGCTGCTGCTGCTGCTACTGCTTCTTTTGCTGCAGCTGCCGCTGCTACCGCTAGTGCTACTGCATCCACCCGCCTGCACAGGAAAACCAACACGACCTTTAAGACTTTGTCTGAATCATTTTTTTTTTAAATTTCATTTTCAATTTTCTTACGTCTTGTTCTATACATGGTCGGAGAACAGGATGAATATGAAGGTCGGCCATTCATGAAAGCGTTTAATTCCAACGAGGCTCCGAAGCGGAAGCTGAAGAATAAAAACACTTCCATACCGGAAACATATCTCGAGGGCAGGTATGAGAAATATCGATGCACAAGGGAGTCGCGCCAAATATGCGAACCAACCCCGCTCCAAATTCGCTATCGAAAACGCCATTCAAGTTTCTCATACCAACCCGCCTGAGTTTCCGGTCTGGAAGCAGAGTTTTTGTTCTATTCAGCCACGGTTTCCAAGTCTCGTTGGAAACCTCTCCATATTAGTGGCACACTGCCACACTGGCGACCGCCTTGTAAGGGATAGTTTTTCTTTTTTTTTTTTTGTCCTTCTCGGTGCGCAGAGCGCAGATCTGCCGTCTGCCGTCTGCCGTCCGCTGGGCTCCGCTGGGCTCCGCGGATCAGGCATCAGGCTCAGATCGGCTCAGACCTCCCCTTCCAGCGGATCCTGCCTGTTGCTCCGAGGAGTGCTCCAGTGGCCAGCAGACCTCCATCATGTGTCACAACGGCTCTTCTCCCAGACAGTGTGCAGCGCCTAATATGGTGTTTCCGAGGACGTGGTCCCACAGTAAACAGGCAGCGTTCAGCCTCCGGGCCGGGTGGGTGTGTGCTGTGTGGACGTGGATGAGAATCCCAACCCGACCCGTGTACTCCAAAGTGCCCGAGTCCGTTTGATGTTCGTCCTCGGGTTCGAATACCCAGTACTACAACGCAAGGCTCGACCTTCGGTCCGTCTTTTCAGATTTTTTTTTAATTATTTTTTTTACAGAGAAAATAAATTAATTTTAATCGACTACATATATGATACTTTGACACACATCTGAGTCGAGAATCAGCATAGACTTCTCATCAATTTTATTTTTCTCTGAGAGCGAACTCCTTAGCGACCGTAAGCAGCAATCCACAGAATAGGGGGGAAAAAAATGAAAAAAAGTATCGATAGATAGATGGATGGGCGGTGGCGTGAGGCAGTGTGTTTCCGTGCACCTGCGCGCTCTGTTCGGTCCGGTTATGAGAAATTTGCTTCGGCGAGGAAAACCTTCCTGCGGATGGGTCGCGCGCGGGCGTCTATTCCAATCAACGGGGGGTGAGTTTTGAAACTGGGCTTTCGGACGGATGGGGGAGGGAAGGGGGGAAAGGGGGGGGGCGGAGGGGGGAAGCACCGCTGGCCCACCAAGCCCACCCCGCACGGTACCGCATGATTCCCCGCGCCTCACAAGGTGGCCCCAAAGTTGGGGCCGTTGGGGCTTCTCCCCCATGATATACCGAATCGTAGAGAAGTCTAACGCACTGCTGCCATCGCCCCTTCTTTCTTCACCTCGCACCTCTCGATGCGGAGAGAGAGAGAGAGAGAGAGAGAGAGAGAGAGAGAGAGAGAGAGAGAGAGAGAGAGAGAGAGAGAGAGAGAGAGAGATGGAAGAATGAATGGATGGAGCGCCAGAATGTGCGGGGCCCGACCCGGCCCTGGGTCCCCCCCCCCCCCCGTCTCGTCCCCGTTCGCGCGTCTCAATGCCATTTGCGTGCGATCCACATCCATCGCGATGAACGCGAAACCAAAACCAACCTGCTCCGCTTGCATTTCCTCGAAGAACGTAACAATTTCTACAACGTCCCTTTCTTTGGTGACGCGCTGCTAGAGATGTGGGTTCTTTTTAGAGGGACCCTGAGAAGAGAGTGTTCACCATCGCCATGCATCATCGAAAAAAAAAAAATGCCGCTCAATTTAATGAACGTCCTCTCGATTTACAACATAACGTGCTCAACGATAACGTGGGGTGCACTAAGACACGACCGCTTTCAGGTTCAGTAATCGGGGCTGTGATAGGGATTAGTTGGCAGAGCCGCCGGATGGGGGCGCCACTAGCAGCCCTGTCGCTTGGGATCGGTCGGTCACGTGCTCGCGGGCCCAGTGACGCGTGTCGGGCGTGTGCCGCGGGGCGTGCCGAGGCGTGCCCAGGCGTGCCCGCACCTTGATTGGCTGCCGACCGCACGCGACTCACGTGCCAGAGGTTCTGTCCCCGGTTGATTTTTTTTTTTGTTGTTGTGTGTGTGTGTGTGTGTGTGTGTGAGCGAGAGAGAGTGTGCAGGAAAGCGAGTGATAGGATCGCAGAGGGTAAAGTAACTTTGAATTTTTCCACGGGTATGTAAGCCCTTGTAAATAGAAATTGAAGAAGTTTGGATTTTTCGTGATACCCCCTCGCCCCCCTCCCCCCCCCAAAAAAAAGGATTATTTGATTCTTCTTTTTTAGGCACGGAGTGACCTTCTACTTTCACCCAAGATCTGACTTTTTTTTTTTTAATATCCAAGATGGATATTTCCGTCTGTATCGTATTTGTGAACATCCTAACTAAAATAAATCAATCCAGCGCCGGATTCAGATCCAGGAGAGTCCAGGCAGCTCGTTATTGCGGAGGGCCGGGGGGGGGGGGGGGGAGGCTGCGGCGCGCAAGTTGTGCGCTGTCTGGATCGACGCGAACTTATGCGAAAACTTGTGCCCTTTCTCATAATATACGGAGATAATCGACTAAGGGAGAAGGGGGAATGGGGGGCTAGCCCCACCTGCCCGCCCTCATTTCGGCATCGCGAACGTTTCATCTGAATAAACGCCGTTGGTGGTCCAAGAAAAACATGGGGGTGCAGGTAAACACATGCGAAACGGGCGTGTCAGCGGAGGGGTAAGCACTCCCGAAGGCACATGCAGCCCCTGACCACCTCATTTGGGGGCGCACCAGCCCCCGGGAACGTTCTCGAACGTTCACGAACGTTCACGAACGTTCACGAACGTTCCTGAACGGGGCTACTGAACAACTGCGGCTGCTCTTGAGACATTCCCTATCGGCCCATGCCAATAGTTTAGTCACAATTTAAAACACAAAATTGTTGGGGGGGGGGGGGGGGCACACCAGTCCACAGGGTTGGTGGCCTGAGCCCAGCCCAGCTGCCTCGATCAGTCTTCAGTTAAACGGCACCCAAGTTTTCAAATCAGTTTCAGTTCAAATTGTGACTCATTCGTTCTAGTGCACGTGCGCAGGAAAACCGCCGGGAGTGCAGTAGCACCGAGGCCTCGGCACCGGGGGTGCAGCAGCACCGAGGCCTCGTCACGCCCTCAGCCCCCGGGTCCCTCGGTGTTGTTGGCCTGGTTGGTGCCGCAGCAGGTGCCGCAGCAGGTGCCGCAGCAGGTGCGGCCCGCGGTCGAGCACTGTGGCTGAGCCCCCCCCCCCCCCCCCCCCTCCAGCCCTCCCCGCCGACCTCTGCATACCTCCGGCACCACAGCTTGCGCCCTGGCCTCAGCGGTTTGCCAGGAGCGGTATGCCCTTGGGGCCCGGCCCGCCCCCGGCCCGCCCCCGGGTGTTGGATGTTTCCCAGCGCCCCCCGGCGGCCACACAGCTGGTGTGGGGTGGGTGCCGGACCGTGGCTTGGTTCAGGGGGTGTTTTGGGCCGCGCCGAGGCCCCTGAAGTCCGCACACAGAGATGAAGGAGTCTTGACCCGGTTAATACGATCTTTCTGGAAAAGGCCTTTTTGAAAAAAGATTTTTTTTAAAGTTTAGGACCTGAAAAAATTTTTTGTCTCGGAAATCAAAAAAATCTGCGATCTGTCCACGGTTTACGAACCGGGGCAATCCGTGCGCGTGGTCCCAGGGTGATGTTTACCCCCCCCCCCCCCCCCCCCCCCCCCCCCGGGGCCCCACTGCTGCAGGTCCCGGCGGTCCCTCCAAGCGGGCCTAGCGCAATATCATGGGCGATAGCAGTGGCCCAGTAACTATGAATCACTGTGAGTTAGGCTCTGTCCTCTCCCTCCCACACTTCTCACTCTCTCTCTCACTCCCACACGTGCGGGGATTGTCCACCAGGGCGCGCCACCGCAGAGAGTGGGTTGGGGGGGGGGGGGGTGCAATCTATGGGCTTGGCCTGTTCATGTGTGCGACTGGGAGCGGCCGATCATGGCGCAAGGCATAATGTTGCCAGGCCCGGCTCCGCCCGGCTCACACCCTCCATCAGGGGAGGGGGAGGGGAGGCGAGAGAAAGCAGCGAATTTCATTGTACACATCTCTGAAAATTCTTATTTATCGAGTGAGTGTTAAAGGATTATAGTCGATTTCACATGAAAACTTGAAATTGAGTTCGATGAAGTATCGTGCGTATTTCAGTTGAATTTAGGAATACTGATTTTGCGAAACGATTATTTTCTTTTTGGCTTCTCTGTGCAGCGTGTCCGTTTGCAACGCCGAGGTTTGCAGAATTTTGTCACGTGTTTCGCTCGGCCCCCGGCTTTGGCCGCATATTCTCCTTCACGTTTACTTACATTCTCCGGCCTGTTTCTTTTGTGCGCGCGCTATCTACTTTGGCCGCACTGACTGGGCTCGGATCACGTGTCTTTCTCCTCTCTCTCTCTCTCTCTCTCTCTCTCTCTCTCTCTCTCTCTCTCTCTCTCTCTCTCTCTCTCTCTCTCTCTCTCTCTCTCTCTCTCTCTCTCTCTCCCTCCCCCAGTGTTCCTTGGCCGAGCGCTGACGCGCCGAAATTGGCTCCGGTTCGGTGTCCTCGGCGTCCTCGCCTCGGGGCCAACCACACCTTCGCAGAGGTTGGACAAAGCTGCCTTTGCCCTCCACCCTGCCAGCCGCTCTCTCTCTCTCTCTCTCTCTCTCTCTCTCTCTCTCTCTCTCTCTCTCTCTCTCTCTCTCTCTCTCTCTCTCTCTCTCTCTAATTCTCTTTCCCTCTCTCTCCGTATGTATCCCTCCTCACCCCTCTCTCTCTCTCTCTCTCTCTCTCTCTCTCTCTCTCTCTCTCTCTCTCTCTCTCTCTCTCTCTCTCTCTCTCTCTCTCTCTCTCTCTCTCTCTCTCTCTTTCTCTCTCTCTCTTGCTCCAAGACTGGACAGACAGAGAAAATGACCTCTCCGCTTTAGAGCAGTGTGACCACAATGGACACATCACGACTGCCTCGAGCAAAGTAGTTGGGGGTAAGGATGACGGTGTGGGAGGGAGGAGGGGGGGGGGATAGGTACACTGGGAATGAACAAGTGAAGAGAAGAAGATAAGGGTCTGTTTTGGAAACTCTTCATGACGACGACTTAAGGATTTGAGACCTCTGACCTAGACACCTTGGCACGCCAGGATACACATGCATGACCTCAGCTTTAGGCCTCATCGGAGTTATTGGAGAGGTCAGTAGTTTGTGGCCGCATGCTTGCCAGGCTCAAGGCCTGACATCTTAAGTCCCTTCCTTATGGCAGCGATATCGTTGACGCTGTCATGTTGTGATAATGAGGACCAGGCACAGCCCGCCCACACCCGGTGGGAGGCCTCAGACCGCTTGGGCCACACACCAACACACCACTCCTGTATCTCTCCCCCCGCATCTCCATGTTCTCATACACACATTTTCTTTGCTGTTATAACGTTGGTGCCGTGAGGACCGCTTCCAATTACGGAGTACAAACAAGGCTCCAGAACATGGAAACCGTACCAGAAGAAAACACAAACAGCGTTTTTTGCAGGATGAGAAAATTCAGTATGAGAATGAAATCGCCGCCTCATGCGGTCTGTATCGGGCGGACTGGGACATGGAACATTGGGAGCTCCACAGCATATCATCGGGCGACCTTCTTGGGGTGACGACATCGTCAGAGAAAGCTCTGCCTCCCATCTCTCTCTGCTGGAGCCGGCTGGAGCGGCGTTACTTCGTTTCTCCAGTGTGCTTCCGTTTATTGGAGCAGCCTCGTGTTGGAGTTGTCTATAACCAAGTCTGGTGCTCCATTCCTCCCTGCGGGTGGGGCCGAACCCGTTCTGCAATCCTGCGGAGAGAGCACCCCTCCCCTCTCCTCTCCCTCCCCTCCCCTCTCGCCCTCCCCTCTCCCTCCCCTTTCACCCTCCCCTCCCCCTCCCCTCCCCCTCCCCTCTCGCCCTCCCCCTCCGGACGACACTGGAGTGGGCGCGCGTTGATGTCCGTAATTCCCCGTCCGTTTTCAGTCGGCGCCGCTGCGGCCCGCCACAAACTGTCACTCCGCACGTCGCACGCTGCCGTGAATGGACGATTAGCTGGCTACTGCCCACGCAGCCAACGCCACCACCACCGCCGCCGCCGCAGCGTAGCGTAGGGGTGGCAGTGGCAGCTGCGGCAGGCGCGGACATCTCTCGGCCGTATCTCCAGCGCCTCAGGCAGAGTCGGCCCCTAACCACCTGCAGCCTCCCCCCCCCCTCTACCCTCTCTGCAGCCCCCCCCCCTCTACCCTCTCTGCAGCAGCAGCAGCGCTCACCGGAGATGCCCGCAACTAGCGGCGCGCGCAAAGCACATTTTCGGTGAGCACCTCCGCTTTGCGAAGATGATTTTGAAGTGGGGAAGTTTGGTCCAAAGTTGTTGGCAGCGCTGGTTGCCGCATAGCCGTGCCGTGCCGTGCCGTGCCGTGCCGTGCCGTGCCGTGCCGCGTCCCGTGGAGGGGGCTGCGACACAAAGGGCAGAGCAGCGAACATGACGCCGACAACATCAGACTCTGTGCGGGGCGAACCACCCCAATGATCGCGATGCATATGGGAAGTTTGTTGGGCGTATCCAGGCAGCACTGCCGGCGGCGGGCACTGTGTCGGAGCGCCAACACTGCGAGCGGACCATTTAGTATATTGCCGTAATGGACAGATCTGTGCCCTACTGTCCGAAAGGTTGCAATGAGCCATGTCGTCCAACTGTATGTACTACACAATTTTTCGTACTGTGCATTTTGTATAATGTAATCTCCATTTTTTTAAAATGCAAATGGACGAATTCGTACACGTCTGATGTTCAGCACAGACTCCATTTTGAAGTCAGGGTGCCGAGCGCCTGCAGACCGCAGGGTAGGCAACCCGCCCCGCAAGGCTGCCGTGCGGGTCGGCCTACCCTCCGGACTGCAGGCTGACACCAGGGGGATGGGGGTCTCCAGACCAGCGGCACTGCAAATCTGATGTGGCGGGAAAGTTGAGGAACAAGAATACCTGGTATGGGGAAACGGGTCGGCAAGTATGAGAACCAACCAGCCAGGAATACGATGTCGAAATTGTGCCAAATCGATATCGAGGGTGTTGAATCGACAAAAAAAAACATCGACTTCCGATACCATTTCGATGTCGACTCGACGGTGGATTACATCGATTTCTTTGAATTTGTCGATATCGGTTCGACATCGATTCGACATCGTTTCGACAGTCTGGCTGGACCCCTTTACACCTTTACTGCGGTGTATCACGTGCCACCCTTGTCGGTTCTCAGTGGTGTCGAGCGAGCCGCGACCTTCGTGTGATCTCCGGGTGTGTTCGAGGGGTCTATTGGCGCCGCCGTCCAGACCCCCCTCTCTTTCTTCTCCCGCGTGCCACCACTGCCAAGCGGCCGGCACCGGGCTGGGCTGCCCCGGCTGGGCTGCCCCGGGCTACCCCGGATGGCCCCGCAGTGCTCCCCGGAGCCCAGACCACGTAGTCCGGAGTCGTCTTTTCCCCGCGACGTTTCTTTGGAAATCGTCGAGAAGCAAGCCGGGTTCGCAGCGGGTCCGAGTGTGCAGCGCGCAGAAAGCGATTGCAGGACACATTTGGGGCCCATCAGGTCCACCAGGTCCACCGGGTCCATCGGGTCCACGAGGTGAGGACTCGGCCTCAAAGGGTCTCTCCCTTATCGCCGCTGGGGTTGTCCCGGCTAGTGAAACAAAAGATGCACCCTTTTAAAAAAAAAGGTGAGGGGGAAGGGGGTGGGGGAGGTTGCTGGTGGGCGAAGAGGGGGGGACACAAAGGACCAACCCAGCGTATCAGTGGTGGACATCTGTCAAGCGGGTCTAAATGGCAGCCCTGGGCGAAACGAGCCGCCGAGCGGAATGCCTGTCTCTCTCTCTCTCTCTCTCTCTCTCTCTCTCTCTCTCTCTCTCTCTCTCTCTCTCTCTCTCTCTCTCTCTCTCTCTCTCTTTTTTCTCTCTCTCTTTTTTTCTCACGCTGCTCTCGCTTTATCTCCGGCCGTCAATGCAGTGACGATTATAATAACAACAATGATAAATAATAAGAATACTTCTGGGAGTAAACTGACAGCATTATCGCTTCTGTGGCGCCTCTGTTCCAAGCCGCCCGGAGGCCGGGGAAAAAAGTGAAAGCCGCTTCAGTTATTTCGCTGCAAATTGTGATGGAAGGGGGAAGCAGACGAGCATTTATTTTCAGGGGTATGTTCAATTGGAAAGTGGGACGGTGATTAACACATTAGGCTGAGAATCATGCAAGAAAGGGTGTCTATTCAAAGTCCAAATCATCCCAAGATTGTTTAATTTTTTGTAGTGCAAAATACCTGAGCTGTTTCTGAGATTCTGAAACATATGACGCGAAGTAATAAAATTGATATCAAGTCATGGACATTCCCTCCCCGCCCATAAACAAATACCATGCGAATAAATGCTTCCGTTGAGTATAACAAGAGTCCAGATCCGTGCGGAGTTCCGGGAAACGGCTCGCGAAGAAGACGCATTGTTCTCGGAATACTACATCCGAGAGCGATGGATAGGGCTCCGTATGTGTGTGTGTGTGTGTGTGTGTGTGTGTGTGTGTGTGTGCGTGCGTGTGTGTGTGCGTGCGTGTGTGCACGCTCCTGTCTATGCGAGTGTGTAGGGGTGATGTGTATGCAATAGCCGCGCATAAGTAGGTGGGGAATATTTTTACGACTAGCGATACGGGAGGCACCCTACCCGTTTTCTTTTTTCCCCCTTCTTTTTTTTTAACACAATAACGTATTCGCTTGTGTTAGAGCGTCGATGGTGTTGTAAGGGCCGGGGCAGCCGGGGCAGCCGGGGCATAGTGGTGTAAATGGGACAGCAGCTGTTTGTGAATGGAAAACGTGGCAAAGCCCGGGGGGGGGGGGGGGGGGGGAGTAATGCCGCCTGAATGCCGCCGTTAAGCGGCTAACAGCTGCTGCGGCGATCACTTTTTTCACTCTCTCTCTCTCTCTCTCTCTCTCTCTCTCTCTCTCTCTCTCTCTCTCTCTCTCTCTCTCTCTCTCTCTGCTGTCTCTCCCTCACTCCCTCTTTGCCTCCTCCCCCCCCCCCCCTCTTCCAGCCCCCTTCTCTCTCTGTGTCCATTTTTCTGTATCTGTGTAACCCTCTCCCTCACACACACACACAGTTCCCGTTAAAGAAAGCGTCCTACGGTTGTGAAAGCTTTCTGTGCACTCCGGTGACGGGGATTTGCAAATACTCATACTCCCCCTCCCCCCCCCCCCCCCCTTTCGCCAAGCCCCCCGGTTCCCGATACTCGTCGCGAAGGCTCTGATTTCTTGATCGGAACTTCGCGGAACTCCATTGTAGAGCGCGCTGGTGCTGCCAACCAAAAATTGTGGAGGCGAGGAGGAACCAGTGGGCAAGAAAATGATCCCAACGCCGTGGCGGTCTACTTACCCCCCCCCCCCCCCCCCTCCCTCGGCCCCCTCAACCCTTTCCTTTTCTCCCAGTTTCTTATCTCTCTCGCACGCTTCGCACCACTCGACGGCGTTTCTCTCACAGTCCCAACGGCAGGCCGGGGCGAGAAGATATAACATCAGGGGGGCATCATCATGAGCTTACACACACACACACACACACACACACACACACACACACACACACACGATGCCCCCCGCACGCCTCAAACACACCTCTACTGCTCTCCTGCTCCACCTCTCTATCTGTCTCCCACACGCACACATGCACACACATACACACATACACACACACACTCACATACACGCACGCACGCACACATACACACACATACACATGAACATGAAGCGGCCAAACAAAGGGGACCATTATTTTTAATCGGGCCACTTTGCCCCGTGTAAGAGGCGTCAGAGGACGTCCGCAGCGACGCCTGGGACAACCCCCCCCCCCCCTGGGACAACCCCCCCCCCCCCCCTCTCTCTCTCTCTCTCTCTCCTTTCTACCAAATAAGGGGAGGCAGGGGGCGAACGTGGTGGATGGCGTAGCCACATCGCTCTCGGTGAATAACTCTCACAATATATTTCTCTTCCTCTGGAAATCAGTTTTAAGTGGGTGTTAAGAGATTAAAGGACTCACAACAGCGACGTTGTAGTTTTTTTTTTCTTTCTCTTTCACCGATTTGCTCGTTGGCCTGGGACCACCAAAACTGCTCTGTTGTAGGAGTGTAAAAACTTTGACAGTGGCTTTGGCGCGGCTGTGCTTAACGAGGTGTATGCGTGTGTGTGTGTGTCAGCACCATCGCCGCGCCCTCTTCGCCCTCCTCGCCCTCCCCGCCCCCTCCTTATCCGCCCTCCCTCGCCCATCACGCGTCTGATACGCGCCCGGCCATTTCGTTGCCTCCAAACTCAGAGCCGCCACATCCAAAGTCAAATAATGGCTTGGGAATGAAACACACACAGTGTCTCTCACTTCCCCAGTCCCTCCCCCTCCCCCGGCCTCTGTTGCACACACGCACACACAAGCGCGCGCGCGCGCATTCACTCACACAAAAGCAATCGCAAAGCGATACGTTTGCGACTATCATTGTGAGGAGGAAGGCTCTCTCTCTCTCTCTCTCTCTCTCTCTCTCTCTCTCTCTCTCTCTCTCTCTCTCTCTCTCTCTCCCCCCCCTTCCTTCTTCCCCCCTCCTCCCTCTCTCGCTTCCTCTCTCCTCATCTCAACCAGAAAACAAAGACGGGCTCTTAACTGCTGGCTTCGCAGAGGAAGTTTCGTAACGCACTTTTGATGCGAAATTTGCGATATACTCCTGCTCCTGTTCGAC
The DNA here is from genome assembly GCA_038380765.1 of Odontothrips loti. NCBI lineage: Eukaryota > Metazoa > Arthropoda > Insecta > Thysanoptera > Thripidae > Odontothrips > Odontothrips loti. The sequence goes on along the minus strand of CM076257.1, from coordinate 12,107,659 downwards.
AACTTAGATATACGGAAGATTTCTGACGAAAAAACAACAACAAAAAAAACAAGGGGACCCTATTACATTGGAACAAACGAACAAATTAGTTCGGATAACCATTCATGTATTTGCTTGGAATTATCCTACAAAGCGAACAAAATTTTCCTAAAGCTTCGTCGAATCCCTCGTTTTACACGGTCTGGTCCGTACAGACACACACACACACACACACACACTGCTGCTGCTACCACCACACCATATTTACATTTGCTTTCCACCGGTGATGGTGCTTTGTTTTCGCTTGCGCTCGCACATGTCCCTTAATCCTGTCCTCACATTCCCGATCATCTGTGATTTTACACTCAATCGTTCGGGTTTGATGGCGTGCGTGGGCGGGCGTGTTCTATCGCATGACAGATATGCCACCCCATTTGTCCGGGACGCCACTCCGTGTCAGTGGGACAAAGCCAACCTGGAATGGGGGATTGGGAGAAAGAGGGAGAAGGAGAGGGAGGAGGAGAGGGAGGGGGATGAAGAGGCGAATAGAGGCAGGGGGAGGATTGAAGTGTGATTATTGAAAGAGCCCAGCTCCGGATGGGCTGTGGTTCCCTCTGGAACACGGCCGGGACCCGCCCGCACTCTACCCGCAGCCAGACCGCCCCGGACGAGTCCCAGGCCAGCCATCTTGACAACGCGTTTTCGGTTTCCTTGTTCAAGTTGGTCATTGCTATTCCATATGTACACTGTGATCAAGTCTCTAAGTCCAACAAGACAAAAATAAATATCCAACTCAAATAATGTTTTTTATATTCTTCTGCTCACGGCATCATAAAGGGATACACATCTAACGCACTCGAAAGGGGAATCAGTTTACCTCTCATTTTTCACATCACCATCAATCGTTGATTATTATTAATTTTTTTAAATTTTAAATCAGAATACAGGGTGTATACAATCATTCAACCACTTCCCCCGCGACATCCCCCGGGATGAGGGGGAGCGTTCGTTAGGGAGCGAGCAGCGGAAGCCTGCGAGCCCCCTGTGCGGCCGTGCGGCGGCCGTGCGGCGGCGGCCGGGAAATTCAAGTGATTTGGGTCCGTTCTTTCACAGGGGCGCGCGCGAACAGATTGATCCCATCGCTGGGCCCTGCAGGGCCACGCGGGGGGCTGCGGGGGCCCGCATGGTCCGCTCGGGACTTTGATCTGAGGGGGGCCCCGAAGGGGGTAGACAGCCCCCCCCCCCTGCCTCCTTCTCTAAAGCCACTGTCAACCGACCCGCAAATTTTCTTGTTTCGACACCGCCTCGCCACGTCGATGCTTCTGTTGACTCGGATATTTATTTTGCCAGTCACAAGTTCTTCCCGTGTCAATAGGGTACTCCGGAGAAGCTCAGAACGGAAGTGAAAAGTCGTAACGAAAAGGAAGAATGCAGCAGAAGTATGAGAAATCGAAAATTCGGAACCCCCACACGGCTCATCGGCGAGGGGAGACCGGAGGGCAGCGGAGAGTCGACTCGGCCCCGCCCGGCATCACAGCCCGGCATACCCGGCCAGCGCCACCAGGTGCGGATCCAGGGGGGGGGGGGGGGGGGGCGAGGCAATTCGCGTTACAATCCGCCTGAAAGTAGGCAGAAAGTGGTACATTGCCCCCCCCCCCCCCCCTAGAGCCGCCCCTGGATCCGCGCCTGAGCGCCACGCCAACGCACCCGGTCCGGTCCGGCCCCGCGGTCTTAATTTGGCAAACAAGCCAAATGCCTCCCGGGGGCCCCACAACGGCTGCTAAGAAGATGTGGACAACTTTGGGGGGACGACCAGATCGCTGTGCCAGCGGCGGTGCGGGGCGCGAGCTGCATCGCACTTCGCAACGACCCCCCCCCCCCCTGAGATGATTTTTCACCGACGCGACGTCGAATCGACATATCGTGATACAAAAGAGTGTACTAAGGTACAGTGAAAGTACCACGGTCATTCCAGATTCCTGTCACCCGTTTCACTGCATTGCAGCGAATAGACGTTTCCAATGAGACTTGGAAACGGAAGTAGAAGAACAAAACTTATTCCAGGCCGGAATTCCGGAGTTTAAACTGCCGAGGGCAGGTATGAGGAACACGAATCGTGTTCTGAGTGAATTTGGTGGTTGGTTACTATATTTGGCGAGGCCCTTGTATATCCTCATGCCTGCTCTCGAGAGTTTCCCCAGTCTAAAAGTATTTTTGTTCTTCACCTTCCGTTTCTGTCTCACTGGAAACCTAGGCAAAACTTGGCTCAAGGCTGTCGAAATATGCAGTCACACGACCTTGTATTTTGAATTTTTTTTTTAAAATGAGGAAAGTGAGTGGTAGGTCCTCACAGCCAGAGCATGATCATGATGGGCGATGATCATCCAATGACTCGTTCATTGTTCACTCTCGGTGCTGCCCAAGCACTCTATGGCCTCTGGCCGCCCTTTTACGGTCACTTTTTACGCGGTTTCATATCGTGGTTCGATACAACCAGAGACTGCAAGCATGAGATCATCGGTAGGCGACGCTGACCACCGACCCCCCCCGGGGCCCCCGATGTGGCCCCGGGGGGCTATACTGCCCCCCCCCCCCCCCCCCGGGGGCCGTTGCTCATGGTGGCCGTGTTGGCGAGCAAGCTTTTCACATTGGTTGGTGGCCCCACTTGGCTGGTCTAAGCGGTAAATCCTGATCGGGAAGGACGAAGGGCTGGGGGTCGGGGAGAAGGCAGAGAGAGAGAGAGAGAGAGAGAGAGAGAGAGAGAGAGAGAGAGAGAGAGAGAGAGAGAGAGAGAGAGAGAGAGAGAGAGGAAAAAGTCGCCTTTCCTTGTTCCGCTCAAAAGAACAAACACCAGAGTGGGAAAGTTGTTGCGGGTTCGGGTCTCGCTTCGGTTTTGCAAAAGAGGCAGGGCGCAAGGGGCGGTTGGGGGGCGGGGGAGGGGCGTCGGGTTTGTTTTGAGGGGTACAGTGTGGAACGGAGGCGCGTTGAATTCCAATCCCTCTGCTATGGAAATAATGCACGAGGAGCTGATTAGGTTGCGGCTTTCGAAGGAGGAAAGGGGTATATACAGAAAACAGCGAAGAAAAAAAAAAAAAAAAAAAAAGAAACAGCGCTGCACTGCCAACGGGGCGCGGGTTGAAAAAAAGAAGGAAAAGAGAAAGAAGGAACGAAAAGAGGAGGTCTGCTCTTCGTTTCACATCGGGGGTCCAACTTTTCAAGCGGGAGAGATGGAATCCTGACCGAAGGCAATCTCGCATCTGGTGCCGTACGTGCTCATGAGAAATTTATGTCTCCCTCCGCCATCGCTTTCCCTCTCCCGTCCGAGGCTCGCTCCGTCCTACAGCCGCCTTTCGCACTCTCAAACGCAGCAATGTCACCCTCCTCGGCTGTCATTTTTTTTTACAGCTCAGTTATCGTTTTCATATGCTAGATTTAAGACAGAGACAACGGAGTGAAGGCGCCACGGTGCCTAACGGAGAAAAAAACATTACATAGTGGTCGCAAACTAATTTGAAACTTGATTTTCAGATGAGCTGTACAATTGTTCCGACAGCTAAAATTTTGCTGGGGGAAACTAAATTTTAGTTGCACCAACGCAAACGTTAGCTGCTGCAAAGCAGAAGTTCGCCTTAGGGTGCAAAAAGGAGAAAAAAACTTGTTTAGAGACCGCAGCGTGGAGCTACTACTGTTTTTTCTCCGTGCTACCGAGCCGACCCCAGCCCAGGCTGAGCGTGAAGCGTTGATAAGGGACGACTGAGATTGATCCGCTGGGCTAGAGCGGCACCTGGCCAGGTGAACGAAAAAAGGTTTTGGGGTCGGTCTGGGTATCCATCCGGCCAGCTCTGTGTCGAAACGATGTATCGAATCGATGTATCGAATCGATTAAGGCGAACAGAGATGTCCGACGAGACTCGAAAACGGAAGTTGAAGAAACGAAAACAACTCCAGGCCGGTCTTTGACAGTGCAAAAGGAAAATGTGTCTCGGAACAAAACCGTTCAGCTGCAGGAAAAGCGATGGGTTCTCGTCTGTTGGCTTTGGCTGTTGCGTTGTGCGTGCCTTCAACGAGCTCTGTGAGACACACGACGTTGTGCCGAACATCTCCGGTGAATTCTCGAAATCCGCGACGCCAGGTTTGGCGCACCAGTCTATTTCTGTCTCTGTCCCCCACACGCAGGCAAGCCCTTTCGCTCGACGGACCGCTCCCTCTCTCGCCGTTTTTCGCCCGCCTTTCTCCCGCCCTACCTAAGCTCGCCGTCTCATTCGCACCCACGGCCGCCCCGGGCCTGTCGTCTTTCTCTCTCCCCATCCCGGGCCGACACCTTTCGCCTTTCACTTGTCGGCCATATCTGACAGGCTTACCGAATGTCTATAAATCGCCTCGCACCCCATTTTTTCCCCGCGCTACGTAAATCAGGATGGGGGAAGGGGAGGGCCTTCGTGTGAGTAGTGGGGGGCTCACAGCTGACTTTATACGGCCCCTAGGTACCGACCAGAGGACACTGCAAAAACGCGAGCAAAAATGAGGGCACGGAAGAGCACAGAAGGCACGGGTAATATTGGGGCCACGTCGTCGGCTTGTTCCTCCCAACCTGACGGTAGTTTTCAGCGCACCCTCCGCGTGGAAAGAGCCCACACTGTTCGAAACTTTTGGCGGAAATTCCACAAGAAAACGTGAGGAAAATTTTTATCTTATTTTCTTTTCTTTTTGAAATGTTCCCAAAAAAGTGTGTGTGTTTTTTTTTACAGTGTATGCGGGGGGCACCTTGGGATTGACAATGCTTTGCGTCTGAGTAGGACACCTCGGGTTAAGCGCCGCTACTTGAGTGGCCGTGTTATATTGGAGGCTCTTTAGGACCCTGCTCAGCTCCCTCCCCTCCTGTTTTTCGGGGGGTCCTCTTGGGAACCCCCACTGTGCACCCTGAGCTGCGAACACAGGAGAAAGGGGAAAGAGGGTAAGGGGGGGGGGGGGGGGGGGGCTGCTCGACTCACCAGCGTGCCTCATTAGGCGACGCCTTCTTCTTCGCGCCCTCGTCTCAAAACTACTCACATCAATCGTCCTCTGTGTGTGTGTGTGTGTGTGTGTGTGTGTGTGTTGGGTGGCAGTGAGCGCACAGCGGGCCGCTCCAGGCTAAACTAACTCTAAGACAGAAAGTTGTGCGCCGGAGGACTGCTTGTGGAGAGGGGGAGGGGGAAGGGGGGCGAGGAACCTCAGCCTGCGTCTTGCGACACTCGCTAAGCCAACGCGTGTTCGGCCCGTTTAGTAGTTGGCCCCCCTGGGGCCCTCTTTCTCTCTCTCTCTCTCTCTCTCTCTCTCTCTCACACACACACACACACACACACACACACACAAACACTGAGGTAAGTAAGGGCTCTAAGACACACCTGTGTTTGCCTCGTTATATTCAATGACGTCGCGAAGCTACAATTACACAGTACAGCGACTATATATAGTTACTGTACAAAAGCCGCATAGCGGCTTCGTTCGTCACAAGGCAGAGGAGAGAGGTCTGTCTGCCTGCACTGTGATCGTGAAGTCGTGTGTAGCCAGGAAAGAAACACGGAGGGGGCAACGACTTTAGGGTTCGGACGGACAGCGATCGGGTGATCCGGGTAATCCAGGGTAATTCGGGGGTAATCCAAGGTCACCCGGGTAATCCGCGGTTATCCGAGGTCACCCATGTAATCCGGGGTAATCTGAGGTCACCCAGGTAATCCGCGGTTATCCGAGGGAATTTCGCCTAGAATCGAGGGTAATCCAAGGTAATCCGGGTAATCCCGGGTATTCGGGGTCCATATAAAATCCTGAAGAAAAAAAAAAGAAACCGGGGTAATCCGAGTAATCCGGGGAAACTGGGTAATCCGTAATCTGACAGACACAATTTTTAGTAGTCCTTAACCCCTCGGTTATTGCGTGATATTAGCGTTGGCACGTATACCCCTCCGAAAAACCAAGTCTGGCTACGCCCCTGGGGCCCCAAGCCAATCAAGGGGGTGCTAGGTGTCCGGTGTGGTCCGGTCAGAGGCCCCCGGCCACAGCCCGCCACTGCGCTGGCCAGCCCCGCCCAGCCCCGCCCAGCCCCGCCCAGCCCCGCCCCGGCCGCAGCCTTCGGCACGACTGCCTGAGGGACGCATGGAAAAGCGGCAGAGCAACGTGCGGGTGTGGGGGGGGGGGGGGGGGCTTGCGGTGAACGTGGCGGCACATTGTGCCTCACAAAAAGGGCAAGCGAAGGGAGGGGCCGACTGCCCTTCTGGAATCCCTGAACAGCTCCCGCCTGCCCTGCGAATAGTGCCACACCGCTGTAGTCGGGTAGTCAAACGGAGGCACACGCTGCCTGCGCAGACAGACGGACAGACGGAAAGACAGACAGGCGGACAGAGAGATGTAGTGCGGAGGGAGAATGAAAAGGGGAAGAAAAATGAAGTGGGCCCGCTATGTACTGGAGGAAAATGCGCGTGGAGTAAATCATTTGCCTCTCTGGCTGGGCCCGTGCCTGCGCGGTGCGTCATCCGTCACACACACACACACACACACACACACACACACACACGATGCAGGTACGCCCCTGCTGCTCTACCCATCTACGCAGCTCTCGACAACGTTACACGGAAAAAAGAAAAGATCAGAGTGGTCGCGACTAATTCTTTAGTTGATTTCCAGACAAGCAGTAAGTTTTGGTTCTGTAAACTCAGATTTGGTTGCGGGAGCTATATTTTTTTTTATTATTATTTTTTAGTTGCACCCTCGAAACGCTGGTCCGCTCCTAAAAAAAAAAAATTACAAGACAGGCACGCTTTAGCGTTCTACGAGTACAGACTCGTTATTTGAGTACTGTGGGAACGTAAGCTTGCTGTGTGAAAATAATGTGTGGCCGGGGTACACAAGTAAAATTTATTGCTAATGTTAGTACGGACGTGGTCAGAGAGGAATAAAGTTAATATTTTGAGTTACATTTGTGTCGTGGCACGTATACTGTTTCCTCTAGGTCGGCTAAAAAGAGTTTCACCATGATCCAACTGGCGATATGGTTAATGCTCCTTGATTGCGAGTGATTAAATCCAGGACGCGTTGTCAGCGTACCAAACAGCTGTCGCCCGGCCGGAGTACGGTTACTGTGACACTGCCTGCTGAGCACGTAGTCGGACGGGACGCGCGCCTCCCCCGGCTCCAGGGGCTCCAGGGGCTCCAGAGGCTCCAAGGGCTCCAGGGGCTCCAGGGGCTCCAGGGGCTCCAAGGGCTCCAGAGGCTCCAAGGGCTCCAGAGGCTCCAGGGGCTCTAGCGGCTCCAGGGGCTCCAGGGGCTCTAGCGGCTCCAGGGGCTCCAGGGGCTCCAGGGGCTCCAGGGGCTCCAGGGGCTCTAGCGGCTCCAGGGGCTCCAGCGGCTCCAGGGGCTCCAGGGGCTCCAGAGGCTCCAAGGGCTCCAGGGGCTCCAGGGGCTCCAGGGGATTCAAGGGCTCCAGGGGCTCCAGGGGCTCCAGGGGCTCCAGGGGCTCCAAGGGCTCCAGGGGGTCCAGGGGCTTCAGGGGCTCCAGCGGCTCCAGGGCTCCAAGGGCTCCAGGGGCTCCAAGGGCTCCGGGGCCTTAGGGGTTCCAGGGGCTTGAAGGCCTTGAGTGGCTCCAGGGGCTCCAGCGGCTAGGCTGCAAGGGCCCCAGGGCCCCAGGGGCTCCAGGAGACCACAGAGCGCTCAGTCGGACGCCCGGCAGGGCGCCAACGCCCCCGCGAACGCCCGCGTCCGCCTGCGAACGCGCCACTGGCACCAGCTGACGCGCTGCGCCTCGCCGCCTGCGAATGGCCGCGTGGGCCCGTAACGCGTAGCGCGCGGCGTGGCGCGGCGTGGCGCGGCGTGGCGCGGCGTGGCGGGGCTGTGCCAGACCATTACCACCAGTATCCCTGGCCCGAGTCACGTCCGACAATGGCCCGTTCCGTCTGCTGCGTCACATTCCGTGTGGCATTGTGCTTCTTTTCACCCGCCGCTTCCCCTGCCTCCCCCACCCCCGCACCTATTTCCTCCCACGAGGCCTCTGTCTCTCTCTCTCACATCCCCTCCCCTCATCCCCCGAACACACACGTACATCCCCCCTACGTTACTTACACTCCATATTTCATTCATACGCCGTTCCTCCATTGTCGAGTCGACACTTCCGGCTGCTCCCCGCCGCCTTTAACACTCTTAACGGCACAAAGAGAGACAATCACCCAAACCCGTCTAATTTTAAACATTGGGATGTGGGCTCCTACAGTGGCCATTTCCTTACGCTAGCCGGAAGTGGCGCGCCGCAGTACTAGAGGCTCTGGCTGAGAATTTCCGGTGGACACATCTAGGAGAAATTTGGCAATGGTTATTTGAGTTGCAATACATCGTCATTGCAAAGACAGTACGCAGTATGATAAATTGCGTGCTCGAAAACACGCTGATTTGCTTCAAACCGTACTCGCCAGTGTTCTCAATCGGGCAAAGGCATCTTCTATCTCTGTCACACTCTTGCCGGCCTTATGAGGAGAGAGAGACAGAAGATTGAGAGCATACTGGTACTCGCACGCGATCCTCATAGACGGCGTCATCCTATTCGGCTTCTTACTTTCCATTTCGGGCTTCTCCGGAATACCCTATTAGGGATGTAAATTAGGAGTGATTTCCGGTTTTTATACTGTCGTTGTTTTTTCAATGTGTCGACCTGTCAATGAAGTGAGCGTTGGTCTGACCTGTTATCTTCTTGTTTCTTTTAGGAACGGACCCGCCATGATTTCGACGTACTCCACGCTGGACCGGGGGTCCTACCACTTCAAGATCCGGAGGAACGCCATCATAGCCGGCATGTACACTGGGGTGAGTCCCAAACCTTTGGGGTGCCGGGCTCTTCGACCAGCCGATAACAAATGATTGCCAATTCCTGTTTGTTTAATTAGAGCGTACTTGTTTTAAAGAGTGTTGGTCAAGTCCCCTGTCATCTGATTACGCGCATGGCGTGTGAAGAACGTTGCGTCTACACGCACCTGCATCTCTCTATCTCTCTCTCGCTCCCTCCCCCCTCCTGCACTTCCTTCTCTGCCATCCGATCTCTGGGCTCTCCCCCGACCACACGAGGCCAAAGCCATAATTTATCGCTAGGGCCCCAAGCGCATCCTCGCATTGCAATGGGGCCATTATTCCACGGCCCGGCCTGCCTGCCTGCCTGCCTGCCTGCCTCCCGCCTGCCTGCCTGCCTGCCTGCCTGCCTGCCTCCCGCCTGCCTGCCTGCCTGCCTGCCTGCCTGCCTGCCTGCCTTCCTGTCTGCCTGCCTGCCTGCCAAATGGAAAAAAACAACAAACATTTCGATATGGGTGCAGCAATCGTGAATTTCCGATCCGTAACAGCCTTACAATTTTAAAACAAGTCCACAATATTGTTTTGAAATGGTCAGAGTCTTCTTTGTGAGGAGAAGGCATTTCGAAATATATCTGTTTTAAACCCTGTGCAGTGGTATATGTAAGTTATATTCTCGGAACAGTTCGTTTGGTGCGCACTCCATATCTGCTCCAGTTTTCCTCTTTCCCTGTTTCTCTCATGCCCTAGTCCTCTCTCTCTCTCTCCCCCCCCCCCCCTTCTCTCTCTCTCTCTCCCTCTCTCTCTCTCTCGTTCCGACGCTATGAGTGTGCTTTCCAACTCTCAGCACGGCGCCCGTACATTTGTGATTTTCCAAACAAGGTGAACGAGTTTGTGGCGCATTGTAGCAGCCTCAGTTTGTGCTCTGTCAAAGAGGAGGGGAAAGAGAGGAGAAGGAGATTTGAGGGGAGAGAGAGAGAGAGAGAGAGAGAGAGAGAGAGAGAGCGAGAGAGAGCATGTCTTGGCACCGCTGGCGCTGACGGTTGTCTGAGCGACAGCTGCACGCCCGCTCGCCAGCCCCGGCAGACCACACCCTCCTCTTCGTGTCCAAATTGGGTCGTAATTCGGCGTGTTTTTACGTTCGTCCATGACCCCTCCTCCCCAGGACCCGGAGGCCACCACCTCCGGCTGAGGCGGGCTGGCGCCCCGTGCCCCCGTGGGGCCCTACAGCTCTGCGGGGGGGGAGGGGGAAGGGGGCGGGCTGTGGCTCGGCCTGCTTTGTGTGGCCAGCAGCCCTGCACACTGCCGATCGACCGATAATGCGCGTTCACAATAGGTCTATCGCGTGACACAACACTGTCAAAAATACGCCCCCCGTACTTCCGTATTTCGCGCTTCTCCGCGGAGTACCCTACCGCGAGGGTGGGATGCGGTGTCAGACGACTCGTTCCGGGAACCCCCCGACGGATTGGAGATATCCACATCCACGTCGCAGATCTTTCAAAGCAAGGTACTCCTCGTCGACTCGCCCGCGGCTACCTGTAACGGTCTGCAGTCTGCCGCGGCGTGACGGGGCTGCCGACGAGACGTCAGTCATCCGCGGAGCTTTGGCGCGGTACCTGGCGAATATCCCCCCCCCCCCCAAGCCTCACTCCCTCCCGTCTTCTTACTTCCAATGCAAACGAGACTCATCTTGAAAAACAAAGCCAGGTCTAGTGCCGTGCCGTGCCGTGCCGTGCCGTGCCGTGCCGTGCCGTGCCGTGCCGTGCCGTGCCGTGCCGTGCCGTGCCGTGCCGTGCCGTGCCGTGCCGTGCCGTGCCTAGCTGGCAGCAGCGCGCGCTCCTGGAGCCGCGTTGGTCGTAAAGTTTGGCTCAAACACGCCGCCTTTTCCGGCGGCCGCGATGCGGAGGTGTGTGTGTGTTGTTGTACGGGGCGCGCGCCCGCCGAAAACTTTGCCCCTGATTTCGCCTATACCGTTGCAAGCTCTCCAGGACGAGCTTTGCATAATGCAAGGGAGTGCACATAATTCAGCCGCCATCCCTTCGTCCCATTGTCGTGATTGGTTTTCCATTATTCGCCCTGGTTTTGCGCTCACGGAGAAAAAAGCATTAGTGGTCGCAATCAATTTTTAAGTTGGTTTTCAGACAAGCAGTAAATTTTCGTTCTGATAACTAAAATTTAGTTGGGGAAACTAAATTTTAGTTTCACCAACAAAGATGTTCGTTGCGGTCATTAAACAAAAAAAAAATCTGCTCTTTACTCCTTTAGCGAACCTATGCGTTGAAGGAACTAACGTTGCGTTGGTGCAACTAAAATTTAGTTCCCCCAAATACATTTTAGTTACTCGAACAAAAATTTACTGCTTGTCTGAAAATCAACTTAAGAATTAGTTGCGACTACTAATGTTTTTTCTCCGTGATATCGTCCTCAGGTTTATACCGTGGCAAATCCAAAGTGCGATCGGGTTTACAGTGCGCGTGTATGTTAGTGTGTGTTGGTGTGTGTTGGTGTGTGTTTGTGTGTGTTGGTGTGTGTTGGTGTGTGTTGGTGTGTGTTGGTGTGTGAGGCGCCTTGTGCCGGCAAACCGGCTGATGACTAGGTGACGTCATCTATCTGCGTCTGCCGCGCTGTCAGGGTGCTGCTACCTGCGGCTGTGACGCACTCCGTCCGCGCGCGAGAGAGAGAGAGAGAGAGAGAGAGAGAGAGAGAGAGGCTGTTTTGGAAAGTAACAGTTACATTTAAGATTTGAGACCTAAACTAGACTCAGCTTGGCTACATAATCAGAATTTGAAAAAAAAACGAAAAAAAACCGGTGAGATGGAAAATAAGCTAGCTGTAGGCCTTCTCGCTCTCAGACTGTCAGCTGACATTCAGAATATTTTCTTGAATCAAGCCAATCTAAGAGTTCAATCAAGAAATATTCGTGGATCAAGAATTATGTTCTTGACTGCTTTAAGAATACGCTGTTCTAGGCTTTAATCAAGAATTCCTTTCTCTGGGTGTGAGTGTAGCTCAGGCCTCAGAATCTGGTGTAAATGTTGTCAAGTTTTAAGATCATCAGCTTCTCCCTTTTCCCTCTGGTGGTGGCTGACCGCATGGGTTGGTGGCGTCCTTCTGTTGCAGGCCATGTCGATTGTGGTAGCGATTTACTGCGGTTGGCGGCTCGTGGTGAATGCTCGACACAAGGAGGCTCTGCAGGATGTCTACTGGGGTGAGTAGCGAGCCGTACTTTTCAGAAAATTGCTGTAAATTAACAACAGTGTTGGTTTTTTTTTTCAATTTTTGTTCTGTTTTTGCAATAATTATCGTTTTTAAACAGTTTGGTTGTAGTTTTTATTTGGTGGTAATAATCTTCGCGTTCGCAAATGGTTCAATCGCCCTCAAACGGCAAGAAAATGGTTTTGAAACGAACTTAGTCGATCACAAAACATCAAAACGCGTTTCACAGGACGACAAAGTCGTAGTAAAATATGTCGCTTTCGGACGACGATTTCCAACAGTACATTCATTCTGCGTGGGACACTAGGAATCACTTCGTGATGACTTGGTAGAGGTCGAATGTAAACGGACAAGAAGTGAAGAGAGGGGCAGGTGGGAAGGAGGAGGGAGAGGAGGAGGGAGAGGAGGAGGGAGAGGAGGAGGGAGAGGAGGAGGTTGTGTGGGAGACAGCTTTGACAAGCGACCATACTCCGACCGGACCAGACTGGGCCCCTCTCCGACCGCAACCAGCTACGCTGCAGACATAGCGCTTCGGGGGGCGCAGAAGGGCGCTGTCTCATTCGCACTCACTGCCGCAGTCATGGGAGCGAGAGAGACGGCCTGAGCACTCTCGGGCTGCCCCGCCGGCCCCGCCGGCCCCGCCTCGCTCCCGGTATGGTGGCCACACGGCCGCACCCTTTGCGGAGCACAATGTTCGTAATGCGAAGAGTTCCCACAGCATCACGGCCGAATGAACTGCTTTGCTTGTATTGAATATTTCGCTCCATATTATCAACTTATTTTGTTCAAACTAAACAGCAGCGGGTCTTTCAAGTGGGCGCGGCGCGAACGCGTTCTATCATAAATCCCTCGGCCCGCTGTGCTAGGCGACGTGTATCCGCGTTGCCGGAGTCCGCGCCAAAGATTCGGAAAGACGGGGGGAGGAGAAGGGGTGGGGAGGGAGTGTGGGAGGCGAAAGGGAGAGGGGGAGAGGTGCTGGGAGAGGGAGGGAGAGAGGGGGGGGAGTGTGAAGGCGAGACTGTAATTGGAGCATCGCAGCATCGCACAGCCCTCTCGATGTAGTCCGGATTCCCAAACAAACTAACTGCGTCACCACACAGTACATCCACTGCAGACGCACCCACAGGCACCTTACTGCCGCCCGCGATTGGTGGTCACACATCGAGATTTCGTCTAGAAACTTCACAACTTTGTGTATCATGGAGGGAAATAAATTAAGTGTGCATAACTCAATTTTTAGTTGATTTCCAGACAAGCAGTACTTATAAGTTGAGAATCCAAATTTGGATGGATTTTAATTTTTTTCGGTGTACTGAACTATTGTTGTTGTTTTTTCTCCCTTTGCTCCTGCAACGAAACCTCTTCGTTGGAGCAACTAAAGTTTCGTTGGTGCAGAGCCAAACGTTACTGGAAATGAACTAAAAGATTAGTTGCAACCGCTAAATCTTTGTGTTTTTTTTTTCTCCGTGGCGTATTTTGCGGTTTTGCGAAGAAACCTCGCAAAGAGGTCAAAAGGGATTGCTATTACTTTATCGGTCTGTATTTTTGTACGGCTCTGACGTTGTTTGCGTTTCCGCAGGGGTGCAGATCTCCTACATGGCCAACATCGGCTGTCAGTTCGCCAGCGTGTTCCTCGGCACGCTGCTGCTGGTGGCGGTGAACCGGGTAAGGCACTGGGCGACCTCCACTTCCTGACCACCATTCAGTGACGGGGCCTCGGGGGCCCGCCGGGGCCCGCCGGGGGCTATGGGGCCACTGCCGTTGAGTAGCATGCCGGTCCCCTCTTGGTTAGGGAATTTCATGAGTAAATGTTGGCTTTATGTGTTGGCAACTAATGAGCCGGGAGGGTGTACAGACACGGCCCCCCCCCCCCCCCCGCCCTCACTCAGACACCAAGACCGTCGCCCTTGGCCCCTCGCTGTTGCTATGGCAACGACACGATATTGCCTTCTGTTTGCCGTTCGCGCGGTACAGAGTCTTTCCGATAGCTTCTGAACTCTCCCCTTTGCTTCACAACCTCTTCCGGCGCTTTGCATGAAGAACTGCTGTCCAAGCTGCAGGCAAACAGGCGCTGGCTGGATATCACTCTCCAAGAACAACAAATGATGTAACGCCAAACTCCTCAGCGCCTCCGAAAATGCGTTTTTTTTAAAATGATAATAATAATAATTATTATTATTATTATTATTATTAAAAACAAAACGGTTTCGAGGCGGCGACTCTTGCGGTGCCAGGCCACCACAGGCCACGCCCTCCGTTGGCGCCTGTGATGTGCTACATAGGCCGCCCGCTCCTCCCGCCGGTGCTGCGGGTCGGCCTACCCCCGACTTGGCAGGCGTCTGACCCCGCCAGCACCGCCGGCACTCAGTCAAAAGCAACGGCAGCAGCAACAGCAGCAGCAGCAGCAGCAGCAGCAGCAGCAGGAGCGGCAGCAGCAGCAGAAGCAACAGCAGCAGCAGCAGCAGCAGCAGCAGTAGTTCCGCGCTGTAGTTCCGCTTTGGTTCCTCCACTTGTTCAGAACTAAATGGAGCGGAACAAGCATATTATGCTTGGCGGCAAATTTGCGGCTTAAGCCTAAAAACTGCTTTGGATCAAGCATATTATATGCTTGATTTAAGCATTCTTTTTAGAGAGTGTAAAGCGGCGTCTCTAGTGCTCTGGAGAGAAAGCCATGGGAGTGCGTTTGGGGAGGGGAGAGGAGGGGAGGGGAGGAGGGGAGGGAGAGACCGCGATCTGTCCGCCTTGCCATCCCGGCCTCGTTGCGATTGACAGCTTCGGACGGGCCGGATTGGATCGGATTCCCTCTCCCCCCGATACGCTCCGCAGGGGATGTGACTGAGCCCCTGAGCCCGGCACAGCCCCGGCACAGCCCCGGCACAGCCCCGGCCCTCCTCATCCCCCATAAGGCTGCACACAACTAAGCCTGCAGGCAGATTTCTTTGTACGGCGCCGGCTTGCAAGCTATCAGAGTCGCTCTGTAAGAGCTGATCGTCTTGTACTCTGCCTCATGGTGTAGGTCTAGGAATCGTTCGCAGATGGTAATTATAACATTTACGGCGTAAAGCCTCCCCCCCCCCCCCCCAAAAAAAAAATGATCCATTCGTTTTTTGTTTTTGTTTTTGCGGTCAAATGTTTTAACGCCAAAGAGCTTGACGAATTAAATCGTGCTAAAAAGTAGGCAAGGGTGAATCGGCACTTTGACG
Source organism: Odontothrips loti (assembly GCA_038380765.1). Lineage (NCBI taxonomy): Eukaryota > Metazoa > Arthropoda > Insecta > Thysanoptera > Thripidae > Odontothrips > Odontothrips loti. Next base: position 12,092,456 of record CM076257.1, on the reverse strand, counting down.
AGAAAAACCATTTGCACAGTGGTTGCCTGCTGCACCGGCAGGGGGCGTGCGGTGTGCGGGCTGCCCATTATCTTATTGGTTTCCTTCCGATGAGGACCTCGGCTAGCCGTCGGCCGCAGATATTGGAAGGGGGCCCTTCACTCGATCCCTTATTCCAAAGGTTTGTCACGACGAATTTGATCGTTAATTTTGGAACAAGCAGTACATTTTGTTGCAAGCATTAATTTTTCGCAAACACGCGAAATTTTAATTCCCACAACCAATTTTTTTTCTTGTCATGAGTATTTGTCGTGTGATGGTCATGAGAACAACGAACTCCTCTCGTCCGGTCGTACCCGGACGTCCGAAGTCCTCCGCCCTCCCCTGTCATCTCTCCTTCCCGCCTCTAGAAGCGCTGCAGTGATGATTAGATTTATCGAGTAAACTGGTCCCCGGGGTATAACCTTGGTCTGCCGGCAGAAGCATCAGCCCCGATCAGCCCTGTCGGAACACCCCCCCCCCCCCCCCAACCAGCGTAGGGCATGTAATATGTACTTCTGACGGGCTTCGTCGTATGACGAACAGTTTTAACAGTGATGATGAATTTAGGTGTCCCGCACTCGAGTGGTTTTCTCCCCCTACCTGTGACCTGTCTGGGACTGCGACCATCCCGGTACATAGTTATGCAGAGCTCGGACGCGAGTTGGTCTAACTGCCCCCGTGTGGGGCGTGCGGCGTGCCTGGGCCCCGCCGGGGGCGGCCGCCGGGGGCGGCCGGGGGCGGCCGGGGGCGGCCGGGGGCGGGGAACAATGCCAGTTATCGGGGGCGGGCCCAGTCCGGGTCCGGCACCGTGCACCGCTACGGGTCACAACACACCGCTATCTCTCAAAGTTTTCGCTGAGGGCTGTGTTTCTCTTGCCGCCACGTTGCGCACCGCCCGCCGCCGGGGCCGGCCGGCTGGGGGGACGTCAGGGACTCACGGAGTCCGGCGTGGGGGCGCGGGGGACTTCAGTGACCAGACGGGGGACGTAAGCGCCGATTTTTCTCTCCCACGCTAAACTGCTATGCGGACCGCGACGCCGAGCGCCTGCGAGTGCCTGGGTAGGCCAGCCCGCACGACAGCCGTGCGTGCACAGGTCGTGGCTGCCTACCCAGCGGGCGCCATCTGCCTAATCTACTCGCCGAATCAGGTGCGCCCTTTCAGCAACATGGTGGGCGCCCTTCATGAATCGAGATCCCTCAGCAGTTATAACACAGCACACTGCTAAAATCGTTTCCCGGAAATATTTACAACAAAAAAAAAAATCGGAATGATCTGGAATATTTTTGTTTTCACTTCTCTACTGTGGTAAAACGAGGCGTGGTGCGTCGAGCTTTTTACGCGGTTTTTCCGCCTTTTGGGGCGTTGCTTTAAGGCGTAGCCCCACGCCTGCCAGTGCAGCTGTCCTACACACACACACACACACACACACACACACACACACACACACACACACACACACACACACACACACACACCACGTTGTCGGCCAGATTTATTCATTTCCGAGTCGTTTTTCGCATTCATGCAATGCAAATGTCCCCTCGCGTCGGCAGCGCGCGCTTAAAACGTCATGCCAAGGGAACTTTTTCGCCGTCCAGTGTGGGAAAATGACAGTCTTTCCGCCGCCGGCCCGATTGGGGAAGAGAGGGGGGGGGGGCGTAACGCCAGGGACTTAAGGGATGGGCCGTCAAGGACAAGGGGGCCTCCCCGCGAATGCGGCTACATTGTCACCACGTCTGTAAAGTTTGTGTACTTATGCGGGGGGTAGGGAAATTCTTGGAAGAAAGCGAAAGTGGCGGGGGGGGGGGGGGGCACGCGACAAGCCCCGAGCACTGCGCCGCTGTATTTTAATCTGCAACCACTCTACATAATAATGTTTGTCTTCGATCAATAAGGTTTGAATAACCTTAAAAACTCTAGTCTTGATCGCACCAATTTTTATGCGTGTATCGCGAAGTGAAATACAGCGTCGGCGCGCGCGTTTGGCACGCGCTCGGCACGTGCTTGGCTCGCACTCGGCACGCGCTCGGCACGCGCTCGGCACGCGCTCGGCACGCGCTCGGCACGCGCTCGGCACGCGCTCGGCACGCGCTCGGCACGCGCTCGGCACGCGAGGCGCCGTCAGTACGGGGCACGGACACGGTACGGCGGATCCGAATGGAATAGGGAGATGGAGACCACAGGCTCGGCGTTATGTGGATGTGGGAGCGAGGCGTGCAGGAGAGGCTTAAGAGGGAGAGAGAGAGAGAGAGAGAGAGAGAGAGAGAGAGAGAGAGAGAGAGAGAGAGAGAGAGAGAGAGAGAGAGAGAGAGAGAGAGAGAGAGAGCGGAGAAAATAAGCCGGGATAGGCGCATAGAGTGGCTGGAGAGGCTTTGGAGAGGCGCCTCACAACCACCTGCCACAGCGGCTACAGGCCTTTTCAAAGACCCCCCTCTCCCCCCCCCCCCCCCCCATCCCCCCTCTCTTTCAGCAGCTCCGCCTCCCTCTCCGATTCTCCATTTCCGGCGCCGAAAGCGAACGCAAACGCGTGAACGGAATTATACGTCATCTGGAAGTTTATTTGGCGCGGAGGGCCCCGGCTGGGGCACACGACAGACGAGGCCCTCGGGCTGCCGAAGGAAGGCCGTAAACACTGCCAGGCGATGATTGGGGCGATGTGGCTGTGGACAGGGAGTGGGGTAAACGTGGGCTGGGCCACTCAATGCGCACTGCACAAATTTTCAGCCGAAAACTTTCGGAGCACCAAGGAGAATCCGAAAATTAGCGACAGAAATAAAATGAAACGCCGTTCCCCCTCGGCAAATCCGACAAGCCCGGAAAAAATTGACAGAGTCATCAGTGACAGTCGATTTTTAGTGCTGACTATAAACAGTCGTCGTTCAAAGTTGAGGCCGCTGAATAGTGGTTGCGTTCACTTGCCAATGGGATGTACGGTGACACATGTGCTGCTATCCGGCTCCTCTCTGACAGCCAGCTGGGGGCCGCAGGGCCGTGTGACCCCCCGCCGTGCAGCCACGCCCCCCCCCCCCCCCCCCCCCGGCCCGGCGCCCCGCTGACTGGGGTGTTTACTCTGAGCGGGAGATTAGCGCCACTTTGGCAACACCAACGGACCCTGCAAACGGAAGGGTGCATGCATATGTGTAAAGACAAACATTTGTGTTGGTGTTTCCTATAGCTTTCGTAGTAACAACGTATTACACACGCCGAAAGTATGTATACATGAGGGTGGGTTTTAGACAGTGGAGCTGAACAACGTGAAGGCCAAGCGAAGCCCTGCTACGCTTGATGCATATCCCTTCTGTCGACAGAATCGATTAGGAAACGTAAACGTCCAGCCAGTGTGGCAGGGCTTCACCTGGACGTTCAGCTTTACAGTCTCAGTCCACCACTGCGTGCACAAATGTAATCATTGGAGTGTGTTACTGGATTGCAGGAGAACGCCGCTCTCATCGTCCCCTGGGTCGTGGGCACCATCGCCTTCATTGCCATGGAGGCCGTGGGTACCGTCTACTCGAACGTACTCCGGGACCACGTCAACCACGTAAGGCGACTCAGTCATGCCAATCCGATTTTTGTATTTTTGAGCCCGAGCGGAGTGAGAAGCTCTCTGCATCGAGTATTCTACTTTTTGAGCCCGAGCGAAGCGAGGAGCTCTCTGCATCGACTATTCCGCTTTTTTTATTCTCCTCATAACAAGTGTCGTTGTTGCCACATTCTGCATTCAGTTTCATTTCACTATCGCTAGATGGCGCCACGGCCAGGCCAGGCCAGGGCCAGGGCCAGGCCAGGCAGGCCAGGCCAGGCCAGGCCAGGCAGGCCAGGCCAGGCCAGGCCAGGGCCAGGCCAGGCCAGGCCAGGCCAGGCCAGGCCAGGCCAGGCCAGGCCAGGCCAGGCCAGGCCAGGCCAGGGGCCAGGCCAGGCCAGGCCAGGCCAGGCCAGGGCCAGGCCAGGCCAGGCCAGGCCAGGCCAGGCCAGGCCAGGCCAGGCCAGGCCAGGCCAGGCCAGGGCCAGGCCAGGCCAGGCCAGGCCAGGCCAGGCCAGGCCAGGCCAGGCTGGGCCAGGCCTGGCCAGGCCAGGCCAGGCCAGGCCAGGCAGGGCCAGGCCAGGCCAGGCCAGGCCAGGCCAGGCCAGGCCAGGCCAGGCCAGGCCAGGCCAGGCCAGGCCAGGCCAGGCCAGGCCAGGCCAGGCCAGGCCAGGCCAGGCCAGGCCAGGCCAGGCCAGGCCAGGCCAGGCCAGGCCAGGCCAGGCCAGGCCAGGCCAGGCCAGGCCAGGCCAGGCCAGGCCAGGCCAGGCCAGGCCAGGCCAGGCCAGGCCAGGCCAGGCCAGGCCAGGCCAGGCCAGGCCAGGCCAGGCCAGGCCAGGCCAGGCCAGGGGGCCAGGCCAGGCCAGGCCAGGCCAGGCCAGGCCAGGCCAGGCCAGGCCAGGGGGCCAGGCCAGGCCAGGCCAGGCCAGGCCAGGCCAGGCCAGGCCAGGCCAGGCCAGGCCAGGGCCAGGCCAGGCCAGGCCAGGCCAGGCCAGGCCAGGCCAGGCCAGGCCAGGCCAGGCCAGGCCAGGCCAGGCCAGGCCAGGCCAGGCCAGGCCAGGCCAGGCCAGGCCAGCCAGGCCAGGCCAGGGCCAGGCCAGGCCAGGCCCAGGCCAGGCCAGGGCCAGGCCAGGGCCAGGCCAGGCCAGGCCAGGCCCAGGGCCAGGCCAGGCCAGGCCAGGCCAGGCCAGGGCCAGGCCAGGCCAGGCCAGGCCAGGCCAGGCCAGGCCAGGCCAGGCCAGGCCAGGGCCAGGCCAGGCCAGGCCAGGCCAGGCCAGGCCAGGCCAGGCCAGGCCAGGCCAGGCCAGGCCAGGCCAGGCCAGGCCAGGCCAGGCCAGGCCAGGCCAGGCCAGGCCAGGCCAGGGCCAGCCAGGCCAGGCCAGGCCAGGCCAGGCCAGGCCAGGCCAGGCCAGGGCCAGGCCAGGGCCAGGCCAGGCCAGGCCAGGCCAGGCCAGGCCAGGCCAGGCCAGGCCAGGCCAGGCCAGGCCAGGCCAGGCCAGGCCAGGCCAGGCCAGGTTAGGTTAGGTTAGGTTAGGTTAGGTTAGGTTAGGTTAGGTTAGGTTAGGTTAGGTTAGGCCAGGTTAGGTTAGGTTAGGTTAGGTTAGGTTAGGTTAGGTTAGGTTAGGTTAGGTTAGGTTAGGTTAGGTTAGGTTAGGGTAGGTTAGGTTAGGTTAGGTTAGGTTAGGTTAGGTTAGGTTGGGTTAGGTTAGGTTAGGTTAGGTTAGGTTAGGTTAGGTTAGGTTAGGTTAGGTTAGGTTAGGTTAGGTTAGGTTAGGTTAGGTTAGGTTAGGTTAGGTTAGGTTAGGTTAGGTTAGGTTAGGTTGGGTTAGGTTAGGTTAGGTTAGGTTAGGTTAGGTTAGGTTAGGTTAGGTTAGGTTAGGGTTAGGTTAGGTTAGGTTAGGTTAGGTTAGGTTAGGTTAGGTTAGGTTAGGTTAGGTTAGGTTAGGTTAGGTTAGGTTAGGTTAGGTTAGGTTAGGTTAGGGTTAGGTTAGGTTAGGTTAGGTTGGGTTAGGTTAGGTTAGGTTAGGTTGGGTTAGGTTAGGTTAGGTTAGGTTAGGTTAGGTTAGGTTAGGTTAGGTTAGGTTAGGTTAGGTTAGGTTAGGTTAGGTTAGGTTAGGTTAGGTTGGGTTAGGTTAGGTTGGGTTAGGTTGGGTTAGGTTAGGTTGGGTTAGGTTGGTTGGGTTAGGTTAGGTTAGGTTAGGTTAGGTTAGGTTAGGTTAGGTTAGGTTAGGTTAGGTTAGGTTAGGTTAGGTTAGGTTAGGTTAGGTTAGGTTAGGTTGGGTTAGGTTAGGTTAGGTTAGGTTGGGTTAGGTTAGGTTAGGTTGGCTTAGGTTTGGTTTGGTTTGGTTAGGTTAGGTTAGGTTTGGTTTTGTTAGGTTAGGTGCTGTTTCCGCCCCGCCCCCCATTCGCCCTCTGCCGCCGCAACACACATCTGCACCGGACCGATAATATATATCACCGCGACAAAAAAAATTCTAATCCTAAATTTCGAAGTTGTGATTAACAATTTTTTATGAACACTCATCGTTCAGTTAACGAGGGCGACTCGGTGCTGTAAGCGCTGGAATTTTTTACGGTTAGAATACTGTGGAAGGTCGGTACGTAGACACGGCGTACAGACTGAAAGGGAAAAAATGGTGGACGCTGCCAAACAGTTTGTGATGCAAAATTTCCCATCATTTTTCCAGTAAGTTCCTACATGCTTTTGACCAAAAATTAAAAAATTAGGTTTTGTATACAAAACTGATTGTTCTCTGTTAAGGAATTCCTCTTAAAATGTAACGCAAGGATTTCAGCTTTTGAAATTCACGAAAAGCGATATTCGTGCTGGTGCACTTTTCCTATCGATTTTGTCGGAATGTTTAAGAATCTGTGACAGTGATCTATGAGTGATCTAGTGCAGAGCTTCATAGACCTATCTAACCCCAATTTCCCAGACGTGAATCCGACGTATTTCTGTTTCAGGAGTTCGACACACTCTGCAAGGTGGAGACTGCCTTCCTGCTGGGCCGCGGGGTTTTAAGTGTGAGTAGGGCACGGCACGCTCTCTCTCTCTCTCTCTCTCTCTCTCTCTCTCTCTCTCTCTCTCTCTCTCTCTCTCTCTCTCTCTCTCTCCCTCTCTTTTCCCTCTGTCTTTCTACGGCCAGCACTTTTCCCGCCCTTTCCGTGTTCCCCCACATGACCGCTCACAAGACGAGGCCCCAAACCTACTCTGCTGCGTGGTGTTGGGACGGCCGGGCCAAAACGACCGGCACACTAAAAAAAATAAACCAAATAATAACAAAAACGGCCAAGAACTTTTTCGTGCTTGAGTCAGGTAGCTTATCAGCCTGTTTATCAGGCCGCCACAAGCGCACTGTTCTCTTCGCGATCCGAGTGTCACTTTTCCGGGTCTGCGGCTGGGCCGGGCTCCGGGCCGAGGCGAGAGGTTCCGGTCCTCTCTACGCCGCAGAGCTCAGAGCTCACAGCTCACGGCCTCTCCAACCGGCGACGTAAAGAGACCGCAACGGACAGAAGGGGCACACCCTCTCAGCACTCTGGCTGCATGTGTGAGGGAGAGAGAGAGAGAGAGAGAGAGAGAGAGAGAGAGAGAGAGAGAGAGAGAGAGAGAGAGAGAGAGAGAGAGAGAGAGAGAGAGAGAGAGAAAGGGAGACAGAGAGAGAGACACGGTGGCGTGCCTTTTGGTTGAGTCTCTCTAGACAGGGGGCAGCGGCACAGCGGTCGCCATTTCCAGATTGCTTTCTGTCGCCCCCCCCCCCTCCCCCTCCCCCATACCAAGCGACAGCGGAGAGAGCAGTAGAGAGAGGGAGAGTTGGTCTTGCCCAGTTTTTTTACCCCCTTGAGAAACGCAATTTTCGCTTTTAAAAAATCAGTTTTACTTATTCGTGCCTGTCCCCGTTTTCTTTTTCCTTTGCAAGAAACAAAGTGTCTCTTTTTAAAAACACTCTAGGGGAGCTATGTAGTGTGCAGCAATACAACTTTTTGTACTATTTGATTCGCAGAGCATCGCGATATACACAGTGCTGCGGGTGTACCGCGCGCTCAAGACCGGCGTCCGCTTCAACGGTCCTGAGCAGATGGAGCTCTGATGGCGGGTGGACACGCGACGCTCGCGGCCTGGTGCCGAGGCCGAGGTCGACGATGAACTGAGCGCGGGGGCGGGCCACCAGGCCGGCAGCAGCTCCGGCTGCGGCCCCCGCGGCCCCTGCGGCCCCTGCGGCCCCTGCGGCCCCTGCGGCCCCTGCGGCCCCTGCGGCCCCTGCGGCCCCTGCGGCCCCTGCGGCCCCTGCGGCCCCTGCGGCCCCTCCCCGGCCCTCCACATACCCCGGCACGTGCCCACCCTCCGCGGACACCACCGCCACCGCCACCACCGCTTCGACCTCGGCCGCCGAGGGTGTCGGGACGGCAGCCCGGACACCGTCAGCAGCAGCCCCGGCTTCTCCAGCGAGGACGACGGCGTCGGCAGCGACTCGGAGACCGCTGCCATGCTGGAGGAGGATGACGAGCAGATCACCGCACTCTGAGCGCGTCCTCAGTCCTCACTTGTGTGGACCTGGACCTGGAGCTTGTGGGTCCGCGAACAGATTACCCAGCAGACAGTTTACTAGTGCAGCGAATTTCGAGTTAAACCAGCGGACATATCTCCAGACGCAGAAGCCGTAATAGTTTATTTTTTCGCAGCTCCAGCTGTTTCATGTTCTTTTTCTTTTTTTTTATGTTTTGCCTCAATCATCGTGTTGTTTGGCTTAGCGATTCGCTGGATTAGCGAACATGCCGAAGACACATATCCAGCGAACATTTGTTCTCCATGAATCTGTCTTATAGGCGGCGTAAAGATATCCGTATGTCGCTAGTCGTTCATTTCTGTTGCAAAGCGCACGCGATTATTAGAGGGAAGGACGGGAAAAAGAAGAATTGAGACTGCCTAGAAGGGCGGCGCTTTCGCTATAAGCCTTTGGCTATAGGCATTATATTTTTATTTATTTTTTAAATACTGTTTCTGAATCCAGAACTGTTCTCCTGGGCTTTTGCGGAATCGAAAAACGGGGTGCGTCACTCCACAGATAGACTGATGTTAGACTAATACTGCTTTGTAAGTAAGTTTAGAGCGGGCCGGGCTTTCAATGTCTTGTTGTTCTACGTAGACCCTCTGTGTGATATTTATCACATTATCTAGTGTACGTTCGTTAATGCATATGCCGTGTCAAGTTTTTCACAGTGTTGACCCCGGTTGACCCGCTCCTGTTTAACGACATCACATTGACATCAACCAGAGGAAACTGGCATTCGTGTTTCTGGTTTCATACTCAGAGATTTATCATATTCGCGTGTATTCAACAGACATATCAAATGTTCGGTTGTTACGAGCCCATAAATAAGCTATAAAACATGAAAAATAAGTATGTCACAAAGTCAACAGCAACGGATATTTTAATAATGAAAATACTGTCAGTCAAACCAATAAAAGAAATTGTAGAAGCTCGTGTGTGTCATTTCTCTGATTTCCGGTAAAACGACCGGGTAGTCCGAGGTGCCGTGGCAAGCCAAAAGGCATGGAGAACGCTTTACCGTTCTAGGACAGGCTCGTTCTTTGGGGCTGTTCAGATACCACGTGGACACTTAGAGGGGAAGGGGGTGTTCACGAAATGTCCACAACTGTCCAAGTGAATTCAAATGATGAAAAGTTTTGATTTTTTTTTAAGCTCGTTACACTCATGCACTATTAGTCGAATTTGTTTTTTCGCGGTTTTCCTCTTTTCTCTATTAATTGGTAGAAAGCGTTTCATTTCAATATTTTTTTTAAAATTCAAAAGTATATTGAATCCTCAAGATTCATACCCTGCAAATAATAAATACAACAACAACAAAAAACGGCAAAAATGGGTGGGTCCTACCTCGTCCCAGACCTCCGTCCGGAACCGTTCCTGCTTAACTTCGGTGTTCGGATGGGAACCGGTGTACCAGGAGTTGACCGCCGCTAAGACACAGGCACGACGCAGCCACCTTGGTAGGCAGGCTTCCGCAACGGCCAACATCGCCCCTTCCGCTGACTAGATTTCAGGAGTCAACCCCCTTCGACCAGCCAGTTGGTCTGTGGCCGTGAGGCCACTCCCTCGCGGATTGAGAGGGAGGTAGGATGCCCAGATCGTACACGGCCGAAGCCGATTGTACTCTACTCTTCTACGCCATGTATCCAAGTAGGTGTTGCCCGAATACTCCAGATTCCGAGGCCTTACGCTTGAAAAATGTAGAAGGCCGAACCCTAGGCCTCTACATTTAACTTCTGCCGAGTCTTGGCAAGCACCATTCCCCTGCTCGGGCGTCGAACCACTGTTCCTCAGCAGTGAATTCAACTCCGGGGAATGGCCGCGGCCCAACGTCCGCGGTCACTCAGACAACACACTTTGAACACGTTCATTTGGTATATTTTACCCACCATCCTCGGTCGGCAGACTTCAGAAAAATTTTTACTCCGGCAAAGAGTTGAACCCCGGACCTTACGGTCACCGACCGGTCCGCTAGCCCACTACGCTACGGAGCTATGGTGGAGAGGAGCAGCGCCCTCTTGCTACTTTTGCCACTGTCGTCCAGTGTTACCAGATTAGCCTATAAATCGCCAATTGGGCTACTTTGAAGGCTAGAATATAGAAGACAAGCAGAACAAATTTTCATACCTGCCTGCTCCCAGCCCAGAACCCCCCCCCCCCCGCCCTCCCCCCCACAAATCCCCCTTTCTGTCCTTATTCTCACTCTCACACAACAAACTTATTTTCCCTCAAAACTCAAGGAACGAGTCTGTCCTAGAACGCTAAAGCGTGCTCCATGCCTGTCATGTTAATTTTCAGGATTTAGGTGAAAAATAAAAATGTGTTTGGCTTTTTTCTTTTTGTTGGACCAGTTATTTCCACAATTTTTACTTTTGTCTTTGTATTTACTTTTTTTGTCTTTTTTTTTTTTTTGTTCTGTGTGTTGGTTGTCCTCTAGACATAGTTTTGTCATGTTAGTGGTGCCTCATGACCCTCTGGTGAAGAATTACTAAAGACTCAAGGAATGTTATATTATTTTATTAAATAAAAAAAGAATTACAGCTGATTAGAGTAAGAAACTGAGATCTGATCCAACTTCATATTCCACTGGTTCTTTGCCCCTGCAAACAAAGAAGAATGTCAAAGATAGTCATTACAGTTTCACCCTTGATTCCTTCCTCTTCCTGCATTACACTAGTCCAGGTCATAACTGGCCATAACACTGGAAAAAAACACTAGTTCCAGAAAGGAAAATTACCTGGCAAAGAAACGAGCCTTGTGGTGTCCCTTGAGAGTAGCCTTTTCTCCTTCCACCAACAGCAGGCTGCCCTCCCTGAGGCCAAGCACTGGTGGAGAGCTTTCTATCTCATGATATTCTTTTATTCTCTTCTCTCTTGTCTCCTGTAGTAATTAGCACATGAATCAATAAAGTGTGTTTGAAAAATAATTATTAAGAAGGCACATTAGACACAGCATTCTCAGAAATTTGCTATCAGAGGTTTGCAAAAAATTACCAGAAATATTCTAATAGGACAACTCTGATAGCGTTTCCTGATACGATTACCCTAAATTTAGATTACCCCCATTTAGACCCATGTCTCGAATGAGCCCACTCTACGGTGCTAGTATCTTGGTTTCAACTTTCAGTTTGCCTTTCCATACTTACACCCATGTGCTTGGAATCTGGCTCCGGGTCCTGATAGTGAGGATTGATGTTGAAAGGGACCAATCCAAGCGCAGAAAATGATGGTGGATAAACAATAGGCATGTCATTGGTGGTATTGATACTGACAGTTGCTACATTGGTTCCTGCACTGCTGCCAATGTATGGAACTCCACTCTGTCAGGTGTTTTAGAGCATAACATCAATTACTCTTGACAAAAATAAAAGAAATAAAAAATTGAAAACAATGTATTCACACCTCAAAAACTTGCTTTTGAATTGGTTCAATTAACCCATTGGAATACAAAGTTCTTAGAAGCAGAAAAGTGTTTCCTCCCCCGATGAAGATGGATTCTGCCTTTTCAACAGCTTGGACAGGATCGGGTGCAGAATGAATACCTTCAACCTGAAAACCTAAAGTTCAGCGCTAAGTTAAGATTGACAGCTAGTGGTAAAACCACTCTGCTCAAAACAGCAACTTACTTACCCCATGGCTCCAGAGCCTGCTTCACTGTATTAGTGTACTCATCATGTTGGAATGATGCGAAAGGAACAAACAAAACCCGTTTCACATTTTTCCTGGAAGCAGAAGCAGTTGCAGACTAATAGTCAGCAAATAACACCCAAAACACAATTTCACTACATGAACTCATTTGTTTCTACCTGTTGAGAAAATCCAAAATTTCTGGCTTTGCCCATTCCAGATATTTGCCATTATGAAGAGTTGAATTTGACAGCAGCAAGAGGCGCCTTGCCCCCACCATCGTAAAATTATGAGACACGGTACCGGGAGAGGACTTTTCGTTTTTGGCCGGCCCGGGACGGTCAATGTGGGGCTTCTTGACACCTCCGGGAGAATTCTTACGACCTCCGTTGGACTTCCTCTTCCTGGCTGTCTGCTTCGTACGGGCCATTGCGTGGACTTTGAGAGACTCGTGAGTACGGTGCAACGAGCAACCAAAGGCGAATGGTACACCGCTAAGCCGCCCAGCGCTTCTTTCCTGCTGCAACTAACTGATGGAGTGCGTATTCGCAGTCAACTACTGGGAGGGAAAAATATCAGGTTACAAGATTCTGAATGGAAATTGAAGGAAACTGCAACGTGAACTTGATTTTTGTTTTATTTTTTGCAAATTAAACATTCTTCTAGAACAAAGCACGTAGATCACAGAGATACAAATAAAACAAATTAAGAAAAGTTGGGGTAACATTTCCTTACCAATAAAAAATCCTAACTTTTCCTTACTATTGGTTTCACATTTTGTTCTACATAATTATTATCATAAAATCTATGGTAACTATATTCCATTTCATTGCAATGAATTGGCTGCTAAAAACAAAAGTCATATATTACAATAGACAAAAATTACACAGCAGACAGTCGCTGATGAATTGCCCAAGGATGCATCTTACAACAATTAATACTTTGGTCTCTGATGCATGGATTTTTTTTCCAAAACAGTGGGGGAAAACGAAAATAAAACCCAAATAGCACGGCTTTCAATTATGATACAGGCATAAACTGCAGGTAATTTTCAATTTCAGTCTCAGTCCCACCGCATTTTTTTATTTTACTACCCAAGCAAAAACGAACAGATTTGGTAAAACAAAATTCGCATTGTAAGAACAAAAACTGAAGAAAACACGCCTGCAACATTTAAAGGCATGAGATGTCAGTGTGTTAGTGCAGAGACCACTCACAATGTCACAGTATTAAAGATCTAAATGAATACTACAGCCCCGAGCAGAGTCACCACACAGAAAGACAAATTGTCTAAAGAACTGATATCCTCTAAGCCAAAAAATGGGTAATTTCCATAAAGCTGAGCTTATGAGCAAGACATGTGACTTATGAAAACTGAGACAGGTTCATACTTAAATGGTATTTGCATCAACATTTTGTAGGTTTGGTTTCAATAAGTCAATAAGATTTGATACCAGACAAATGCTTTACATATTTGAGAAGATCCTCTGAATACTGAATATGATTGATCTCATCAACAGACATAACACTTATTGAAAGAAATTCCCAACCCCCTTTTCCTGGTCATTACTTATAAAAACAAAGGAAATGTCTAACATAACTTTGAAACAAATGTACAAAGTTTTCACCAGCATTCTGGCACATACAAGAATTCTATGACCAGCTGATTAGTGTAACAATTACAAATTATCCTGTGTTTATTAACTCTCTTTACTGGGTTGGATTGACCAGCCAAGGACCAACCTATCAAAGCCACAAGAATAAAAGTTTGTTGGGTAGTCTGCCTTGTCCTCACCCCATGCTACACAGCATACCATTCGGCGATGCCCCTGTAACATATAATAAGATCACATAAATTTCAGAGTGAAAAAAAAAAGAGGCAATGGAGAACAATGTTATGTACCTGTCTGCTCGAACGAGGCAATCTTGCCAAGCGATTGCCATTCAGATCAAACAAGCGCACTTGTCTGTTATCATATGGTATTGCAATCACTCCAGAGGGGGACACTGCAAGTCGATTAGCTGAAGAATCAGAACGAATGGTAGCAAGTGGAGACCGCATATTTCTCAAATCCCAAACTTTCACACTTCGATCATCCGATCCTGAAACAACTTTGTCCTCCCTGGTAAATACTGCACAAGTGACAGTCCTGCAAGAGAAGCATATAACAAAATATGGGTACACAACAGAACTAGTGAAGGATGGTAATTCAAAAATTAAACAAAATTCCTACTCTGTGTGTCCCTGGAATACTGAAACTGAATGGATTGGCTCACGGAAATCCCAGAGTCTGAAGGTAGTGTCGATGGAGGAAGTTACCACAAGACGTTGGGAATGGTGGGCAGATGCATAGGTGAGCTCTTGATCATGACCTACAGAAGGACAGTAGACAAGGACAAGCCAAATAATAAAAAAACAGAAGCATTAACATCACATGGCAAACATATTGTAAGGGGGATTTATAAGGGAGGAAAAGTAAGACAGCTTAACAACAATTTTACAACGTACCACACAGAGAGTGTACAAGCTCTCCTGTCTCCACATCATACAGAGATGCTGTTCGGTCCCAAGAAGCAGTGATAATTTGATCTGCATTTGGTAACCAGTCTGCTGCCATGACAGCATTTGTATGCCCCACCAACTCGCGCACTGGAGTGCGTAGGCAGGGAGAACCATCCATGAGTTCAGCTTCATATTCGTCAGTACCATAATCATCTCTGTCACAGCTTCCTTCATCCTCATCTAAGGATGATGGTTTTTTCTAAGATTCACAAAAAAATTTAAACAATGTTTGTGAGGGGGAAAAAATGTTTCTCATACACCATTTCTTTCATAAAGTAAAAAAATTACCACATGTTCCCAAGTAACTGCAGCCTGCCAGATATGGGCAGTTTGATCACCACTGGCCGTTAGTACCAAGTCCCGGGAGGGGTGAAATTTGATAGAATTCACAGAACCTTGATGGCCTAAGTACTGTAATAAGCAGCGCCCTTTTTCTACACTCCATATGCAGGCACTGTGGTCTGCAAATTAAATTTGACAGTTACAATTTGTTTCCTCCCCCAGTCTTCTACAAATATATACACTTTCAGATATTACCAGCTGATGCTGTGCCTACTAATGGTTGACCAGGTCGTGCCACTGATACATCCCAAACACCATCACGGTGCCCTGAAAACTGTCGTATAAGTTGACATCCAATAGTAGGGCCCTTGAAGCTTGAGACAATTTTACTGGTTTGAGCTTTTAGTTTATGTGCAGTCTTTAATTTCTGAGATGGGCCAATGTCTGTAAGGGTTGAAAAATATAGTTATGATGAAAGAAAAAAAAGCATTCACACTTTAACCATTCAAAAGATAGTAAGCAGCACATCACATACTCTTTTGTTTGGATGCTGACTTATTGACATGCTCAAAGTCTGGATAATCTACGCCGGACTTTTCATTTGCTTCCCTTTCCAGCTTTTCATTCAAGCTGTCCACCTTTTCCTGCACTGAAAGGAAAAAAGATTTTATTTTAAAATGTCCTTCAAGTAAGAAGTCAGAAAAGAAGTGTGTCAAAATGTATAGAGACTCACAGTGTGTATTTTCTGTATAGAGGGACTCAAACTCCCTCTCAATTTGAGAAAATAACTCACGAAGACGTGCACTGAAACAGAAACCATATATAAATTTTAATCAAGAATGTTAAAACGAATAGCGACAAAATACAAGAATGAGCATCAGCACCAACCGCATCAAGGGGGGCATGGTCGTGTCAGAATCAAACTCGTACTTGAGTCGTCCTTCTGATTCAGAACCCCGGGGGAAAGAGCCAATTCTTTTGCTCTTGGAAGGTTTCCCACTAGAGCCACTAATCACATCAAACTGAGGCATGTTTGCTGAGCTAGGCCATACCTGGAAACCAAAGAAAACAAAATTAAAATGTCTAGTAATCAGCTATAAGATCAGAAATTTCAATGCCAATAACTCTTATAACATGCAAGATGCAGAATTAACTTCAAACATATGTCTGGTGACATAACCTATCACTAATAAACATTCCAAATTTTCCTCACTCCTGGGTCTCTTACATTGGATTGTGAAATTCGACAACGCTTCCCACTTCACACGAAACAGGTAGAATCGATTGACTGAGCGCAAATACTACCGTAACACGAACACATCACTTTCCTATGGTGAACGAATTTACATTTAAAATTTGCAACGCAAAACTATGCAAAAACTAATATCTGCTGCATCTTGTTGTCAGCTGTCATGGAAGCAGCCAAGCAGCAGCAGAAGCAAAAGAGCAGAAGCTGTGTGCAGCTCCGTTAGCAGTCCTGCCGATTGTATGAGGAGGTGGAAATACAGGGCGTCGTCTCGTCTGCTGGTGACTGACTAGGACCTAGTACGGAGTACAGGTAACAGGGTCACAGATTCGGAGGGTAAAGGGTGAGGAGGAACTGTGAAAAAGGAAAAATTCTCGGAAGACTTCGGCAGGCTTTGATATCTTGTGTCGCTTGGGTCGGGTGTCTGTAGCGCACGCTCTTCACTGCGCGACGTGCGAGCTCCCCCCCCCCCCTTTCCCCCCGAGACACTCTAACTGAACTGACCCTCAAGCTGCCGTCCGCGCCGTGCTGGTCCGCCGTCCGCACCTCACCTTGTCCGTGAAATCATCTGGTTTTTGCCAGTTTCCCCAAGAGAACATCAACAAAGGGATATCAAACGTGTTCCTATCTGCTGCGCTAAGAGGATACAGTTCAGTGAACAGTGGACGCTATGGCGGCCATGGCCATTGAACCGTGGGAGAAAGAATTTGATGCTTGGCTGGGAGGTAAACTGCGAGATTTGAACACAGACGAAGGGGTTTTCGGCTCTTACATCAAAGGAATTGTAACTGGAGACGAGAGCAACGACGAGAAGTTAGAAGCATTAGAAGGCATTATTTCCGAAATCACTGTACGTAAGTTAGCAGCTGGTGTTAGGTCTTTGCATTCATTGTCATAGCTATCTACTACTGGACATGTGATTTTGTTAATGTGTGGCCTAATGGGTCCAAGAGTGGAAGCAAATGGCACAGATCTAAGGTGCATTTACCTCTGCTGGCGGTCTTAGCTATTCCATCTCATTCATTATTGTTCTATGCAGGAAAATGACATATCAGAACTGTGTCGAGAAATCCTAGAGAAGTGGCTGACGACAGCAAAGCCTCATCAAACACAAGACAGCACAAATGAGGAAGATGTCGAAAATAAACTGGTGAAGCTGTTAGAGTCTCAAACAATTCAAACTGTCCAACAACGGCAGTATACTGAAGAAGAAAGACGACTTCGTGAAGCCATTTTATCTCAGTATAGCCAGGTGAGACAACGAGCCACACAAGTTTTGCTCCTATTGTACATGTGAAGTATTTTTAGCTTCACCGTTATTGGTTGTTCCAGATCCAAGTCCAAGAAGAATGTGAATTTGATGAAACTGAAGATAATGATGATGGAGGGCTAGAGAAAAATACCAATTTTTCGACAATTCAACAAGCTGAGAAAGAAAGAAGAGAACAAGCTAGACTTGACAGTCAAAAGAAAAAAGAAAAAGACAGAGAAGACAGGTATGATAATGATGTAACTGTTTGCTCCCTTTCTTTTATGCTATTTAAATTAGGTACTATATCATGTTTGTTTATTTAATTAGTGAAATACTTACATCATTAGGTTGCACACTAGAGCACGAATGTGATCAAAACATTATTGAAAGCTCAAAATTAGCTGTTCTTGCGGTTTTTAATTGCACTGGTGCTAATTTTTCATTGAAACTATTTGGTTTCCTAGAATTCATTCTAGTGTCTCAACCTTGCTCTTCTACGTTTTACCAAACATTTTCCTGTTTTGTGTTGTTCAGGGAAAAGCAGAAACAACAGCAAGCTGAGAAGAAAGAAAAGCGTAAAACACAAAAATCGGAACGTAGACGATAAAGAAGGATGCTGTCAGTCTATCTACCATCGATCTCTCATCTTGCCTGGGTCATTTCACAGTTGCCCAGAAATGGCAAAAGGAAGGAAGAACGGAAAGGCAAACTGTGTAGAGAATATATGTAGAGCAGGAACTATTGTCGGAATATGAGAAAATCAGTTCTTAACTGCGTTAGTGTTCTCATCCTTAGTTATTTCAACTGTATGTGTCACTTATTTATTTGTTAATAATGTCTGTGGCGTTACCTGTGATGTATAAATTTTGTGTGCTTGTTACTGTTGTCGTGGCTGGCGCCTGTGTCACTTTTGTGTCTAACCCCTGCATTGTTTCTCTTACCTGTTCTAAATACAATTCTTTTGATTCAAATTGTATCATTGTTGTTTGACCAAGTCACTCCCTGAAGTTATATTGTACCTATGGTCTTCACTTAAGTGTAGGCCAACCCCTTATTTTTCAACTGTTTCCCATTTAGCCAAAAAGATTTTGCAGAACATGGAACAAATCTCAATTGTTAATTGTCCTCGTGTCAACTTGCTATTTCTTTGTTTTACTTAAAATAAAAAATGTAATTTGGGGGGGGGTTCTTCTTAGAAAGGAGTCTGATATTAGGTGCTATATATTTTCATGTGCTTGCTGATGTGGAGCAACCTTTTAATAACCACTGAAGTGTTAATAATAAATGAATTGTGCTATGTTTTACTATATATGCATTTGTTAGTATTTTCTCCAAATTTTAAGTGTAAATTCTACTATTTACACTAATTTGAATCTTTGTTCTAACATACGAGGTTGATTAAGCAAGGTGACAAATTAAAAACCTGTTGTGATTTATGGATGTTTTAATGCATAGACAATACCTACAATAGCACAACATACAGTGAAGTACAAAAAAAAAAAAAAAAGGGGCCACATAGAACCGCTATGACACTGGTACTAGAGTCACACTACAGGAAAAAGTTCTGCAAAATGCGTGTCATTAAAAAGGATCAACAAATACTCATGTTAAAAAAAGGACAACTCCATTACAGATAAAATATGTAAGTCTAGTAACAGGCTATATCCAACATGCCTTGAGCTTTCAACAAATCTCAAATTCGAATTTCAGAAATAGCTTAAAGATAGTAAAGGACAATGAAGAGTCAACATTGTCAGCTCAGAAATAATGTTTACTTTCTTAGCAACTTATTACATGTGGGAAGTTCTATTCTATTGTGCAGGCAAGTTAAGAAGCACATTTTGGCCAGCTGGAAGATATGAGACTTGTCTTGATCTTGAGAGTTGGTATGCAATATCCTCTGCAGCCTCAATCCTTCTTAATTCAACTAAACCTTCACCAGCAGAACCGAAGGACTTGGCCAGCAGCTCGGCAGCCTGAGCATCACCCTCTGCAGTAATCACAGCAGCCTTCTTTTGTTGCTCGGCCTGGGAAAACACAAATTTTGAATTTCAAAAATATTTCGGTATTATATGAGGTAACAAAAACTAATGTCATTCAACTCACCTTCTCAACGAGGAAACGTGCTCGTTCAGCCTCCTGCTGAGCAACTTGTTTCAATTCTACTGCTTGAGTGAACTCTTTACCAAAGGTTAGATGTGTCTGAAAACAGAATTAAAGCACAAATTAAAATTGAAGTTCAGAAAGGTATTGAATAATTACAGTCATTATCTCATTGGCTTACAATGGAGATATCGTCCAAAATCACACCAAACTGAGCAGCTCTGTCTAATAGATCATCTGTAACTTTTTGAGATACCAACTCTCTCTGAGTGATAAGTTCACCTGCATCAAACTGGGCCTACAAAGCAGAGCAGCAGTTAAAATTTAGACAAAAAATTTAGGTCATATTAAAGTGAGAAAATTGGTTAAACATGAGATTACCACAACAGCCTTTAAAACTTCCGCAGTAATGGAAGGCAACACACGCTCAGCATAGTCCTCTCCCAAGATGGTATAAATGCGAGGGAGTTGATCTGCCTTAGGTCGGTACAGAATTCGAAGTGTGATGTTCACATTTTGAAGATCTAAACAGAATAATTTCAGAAGTGTGTTAACCTAAGAGCAATAGACAGGAGCAGGATTACACGAAAGAAATAATTATACCTTTGCTACCAGTTACAGTAGGTACATTTCTTGCCTTACTACGAATATCAAATAAAATAGGGCGCTGCACCCATGGAATATAGAAGTGTGTTCCTTCTCCAATAACTTCCTGTTTGACACCCATAAATCGGTCAAAGATTACAGCCCTGCAGCCACCATCAACTGAAACAAAATAAGACAGGATACTGAAAAATACTTGCAACACAGAGATTGAAAGGTAAACTCTATCATGGCTCCACGGCACTTACCATTGAACAAGGCAGAATTTACAATAATACCAGCCGTTGCTAATCCCATACCAAGTTGGCCCATCCGCATGAAAATCTGTGCCATTTTGCCTGGAGCACGGAAATGAAACATGTAAGAGCGTCATGGTACACTACACGTTTAAAAATTATCAAAATATGACACACAAAATCAGGAACAACTTATGAATGACTCCAAGCATTCGCATTCAGATGTCTACTAGGTTACCGAGCACCAGCGAGGTACTTCTACTATCACCTCAGCCGAGACGACTGGACATTAGAAATGCAGGCAGGAAATCATCCATACAGAGCAGCGGCTAAGTGCAACGAGTGCATCAGAGCACGAAATCAGCTCACCGGTGATTGTTCAATCAATGACAAGATTGCACCAGCATGGGGGACATTAGGGGGACGATGGGGAGACATAACCGGCTCAGCCACAGTCCCTAATCGTGACCTTCTGGTCTGGTCCTGGATTCGGACGGGTGACAATCAACTCTCATTCACGGCCGAAGACAGCAAGTCGAGACCTCACCTCGTTCAACGCCGGTGACAACAGTCGATACAATGGAAGAAATTCAGAATGTTGAGATCAAAGGTTCCCACCGACACGCTCCTCTTCACTGCTGCTTGCTGCTCCTACTGCTTATGCTTTTCTTCTTCTCTCTCTCTCTCTCTTTTCCTTCCTTTCACTAGCAGAGCTGCCAACGGCAGAGCCAGCAGAGCCACGGGGGTCGGTCACGTACACACCACACCTTACAAAACTTACTCACATTTCGTCAATTTTTTGGTGCGACTACAGACTGCTGCCAAAATCGATGTAGACCAAAAGGTTATTTAAAAATAGAATCAACAGCCTCATATGTAAACCTTGACAGCTTTTCAGCACTAATCAACTATTGGCAGATCGCGTACTATTCGCATAAATTAGCAGACCAACCAAGAGAAGAGGGTCACATGAGAGAGAAGAGAGAAGAGAGTGGCGAGTGGCCCAGAGAAAAAACATCACGGAAAACAACATGAGATTGCTTTGTTGATGAACAGTTTGCTTCCCTGTTGTATTTTCCTTCGTAAAATATTTTACATTGTAAGGAGACCCAACAAGGGCCAGCCATGACAACTGACAAGACAGATTGGCATCAACATGATTTCAAAAAGTACAACTTTCCGCTGGATGACATTCCGAGGCTCCACTACATGGATCCACAAGTAGATGAACTCATAAAGAAAAAGGTTAGAGCAGTTTCAAAGTAGTCAACCAGTCTAAATTTTATCCCTTCCATTTGTTTCCATTGTAACACTAAAAATTCCAGATGCATTATAAAATTCCTTGTATGTCTTTATAGTATACCTGTGTCTTAATGTTTCACATTTCTATTATTTTTAAAAATCCATATTTAATTATTTGAAGAGACACAATTACCTTTCTTCATATTGCTAAACTGAGCTTTCTTTTCATCACAGCAACCTGTTGTACTAACAGGATCAAATCTCGTTGGGGCAGCTTCCAAATGGGACCTCGACTATTTGGAGAAGAATATGGGTAATGGAGATTTCACTGTATTTATAAGTGAAAGTGATAAATTTAAATTTTTTGATGAAAAAAAGCTTTTAGAAATTCAAAGTGTGGCTGGTGTTCATGTAAAGGATAGGCCTGCAAAAGAGTATCCTCGTCCAGCAAAGAGCACCACCATGAAGATCCAAGAATTTGCCAAAAGATTAAAGGAGTGGAAGAATGGTGATGAAAGGTTTGGCACCATTAATTCAATTTATCCTATCTGTTTCAAAGACAGCCTGCTAACCTAGGCATTCCCTCAGGTTGTATCTTCAGCAAGCCTTGAATAGCTCCTCAGGTGCCAGTGTTGTTCAAGATTTTATTCGTTTCCGCTGGGACTGGGTGACAGCTAAACAGAAACTACATAACTGGGGAAAATTGACTTATAATTTGTTATTAATTGGTTTAGAAGGTGTGTGTTAATTTCTTTTGAACTACAAAGTGGTTTTATTTGTTTTCTAATTTGTTAATTAGATTTGCATTCTGTATCTTTGTTTTCATTTCATTAGGCAATGTGACACCTTGTCATTATGATGAGCAGGAAAATCTTTTTGCCCAGATACATGGTCATAAAAGATGTATCCTTTTTCCTCCTGAACAGTTTGAGTGTCTTTATCCTCATCCAGTATGGCATCCTCATGACCGCCAAAGTCAGGTACTCATTTGTTCTTGTTTTGATCGTTAAATATGAAAAATCTATTATCCTGTTAAAACTCCTTCCATTTTTCAGGTCGATTTAGAAAATCCAGATCTCAGTAGATTTCCAAAGATGAGCAATTTGCATGGTGTGCAGACTGTTGTTGGGCCTGGAGATGTATTATACATTCCAATCTACTGGTGGCACCACATTGAATCTGTTAAACCTGTAAAGTACTCAGTATCTCTGAACTTCTGGTATAAGGTAAGGAAACTGTTAAGCCATAGTTTCAGAGGGAGTCTTTTCAATACTAGTGTTATGCAATTTTCTTTTCTTCTTATAATTAATTAAAGATGGCAACTCTTCATTTTCCAGGCTGGTCCTGTTGGTCAAGTGCAATATCCAATAAAGGGATATCAGAAGGTTGCAATTATGCGAAATGTAGAGAAAATGCTTGCAGAAGCTATGCAAGACCCAGAAGAAGTTGGAACTCTCTTGAAGACATTGGTGCTCGGCCGATTTTAAGTTACCTCTCATTTTGCGCACAGGTTAATTGAAGACTGATATGAGTGTTGTGCTTATTTAATAGGCATCTTTTATTTTCCCAAAAGTTTTGAACCTGATTATATGTTGGTTTTTTTAAAGAGATAAGCTGGCATAAACTTAAAGATTTTTGTTAAGCTTTTTCCCTATGTTTAATGTCTTGTGTGTCAGTGCTGTATTTAACTTTTAGGTGATAATTATGCTTGTGTGTCCATTGCAGTTTCCTATTATGTTAAGGTATAATTTTGATGTCTGTGATAGTCCATTTAAATTGCTGAGGCCTAGAAAATGTTTGCAATTTTTTTTCCCCCCCTGTTTCTGGCGTGAAATGTACTCATTTGCCACATGCTAGTATTAATATATTCTTGCATAAGACTGCTTGAAAGGTGCTGTAATTCGAGCTACAATTCACTAACAGGTGTATTTTATGGGCTGCAAAACACTGGTTTTCTTCGCAATTTTTGATTTATAAAGTAATGAATTTGTTTGTTAAGAAGTGTTGAACACAGTTTCTTGCCGCACTTCAGAAAAAGTTTCTTGGTGCTGATGGACTGGGGATTAATGCAACAGTTTTTAACTCAATATAGACACCCTGTCCATTGGCTTTGATTTTGTGACGGCCCCTCACTTTCACACAGGGATCGATATGGTATGTTGAATATTGGAAGATGTGGGTTCTATAAAATAAACTGATAAAAATCTTAAGTAAGAGCATTTTATTCAGGTATTGAAACCTAACATTTGAATGTTGCATAACATCAAAGATGACATGTGCCCATTAAATTTCAAATATAAAAACTAAACTAATGATCACATGTAAAACAAAAATATACATCATTTGCTAGTACACTTCTGAGGAGAATCTTACTCAACAATTTTCTCCAAGAGGGATAGAATTGTGATAGCTACAATGATTTAATAAATTAAAAAAAAAAATTGTAGGGAAAACAGAAGGGAAAGGGAACAGGGCCTTGCAAAACACAAGATTTACATCACAACAAACTCTTTCACAATGGTGGCAAAGTGCCATCTTTAACACAGATTGTCACATGGCCATTCAAAGGACACAAAATTGTTTGTAGCCTCCGTTTTATGAAAAAGTTTTTTTTTTAATGTAAAAAGCATAACTTTACAAACTTGAAAGCACTGCTCAGACCAGAGCAAAGAATTCATTCAGCTCATAACTGTATGTTGAATAGTATAATAGGGCAACTACTAAAAACAGATAAACAAGATCCTTATATCAGACATAACATGAGTGAATAATCAAGATCCTTATATCAGACATAACATGAGTGAATAATCAAACTTGTTAAATTGAATCAATCCATCTGTATGACTCGCAGACTTATACATTACTACACAAGATATTAAGACCAAAAGTACACAGATCAATTCCAGAAAACTACCAAATATATACAATAATCACTAATAACTGCAACCTAGTAGTTTTGCAGAAAAAAAGCAATTCATCACATAATGGAACATAATATTAATCTAAAATAAAAGCCCACAAAAAGAGCATCCAGCATTTACACATCAATAGCATTTTAACAACAAAAGGAAAACTTATAGATCATTGCCTTGATGTAAAGAAACCAATACAACCCACTTTTTGAAGCATATGTTACTGGGGATGTCCGATCACCGGTGATATCGGGGTTTCGCCGGCGAAAGTCCGGTTTCGCCTACCCTCAGCGGCGAAAGCTAGTTTTGACCGGACTTCCGCCGGCGAAACCGGCGAAACCGGACTTTCGCCGGCGAAACCCCGATGTCACCGGTGATCGGACATCCCCCGTAACACATACAACATAATTCATGTCTATAACAGAACAGGAATGAAAATGCTGGACACTCTGCAAACCAATACAATGAATGACAAGATGCTCAGAGAACTGATGAATAGCTAAAAGACGAAATGACAAATCTACAGTACTCTGTGCTAACCTGCAGCACTGAGTGATGGGCTAGCAGTCAAGAGATTCACTTGCATGCACAGGTCAATCAAGCACTCCAAACTGGGTTTTTATATAACTATGTTACCTGCTTTAAAGCTATATTTAACAAGTTCTCTTATCTAAAACAATGTAATCCCTTCTAAATAAAGTTGAAAGGTCCAAGATCATAATAACCCCATTTGGTCTAGCAAATTTAACATCACAGCACACAAGGTTTGTATCATTTTCCTGATGCAAAACAATACCAACAAAAATAAAACAATGGTATGGAGCTATAATGCATTTCTTTTTTTAACATTCTTTTCAGAAGCAATGCTCTCATTACTGACTCTCAAGCAATTGCAATACACAGTAAGGCACGATATGATAAAAGATTGCAATACATAAAATTATCACATCTGTGTAGAATTAATTAATATTCAACAGAATGAGCAAGCAGTCAAGTTGGTTTTAAAGACAGCTCTCTGTTTAAAAGAATTGCTCACTTAAAATAAGATCTTAGGCTTATCTAACACTTTAGGCAATCCATACAGAGAAAAAATCTACAAATTTAAGCTTTAAGCCAGGTACAATATGAACACTTCAGCTAGCAAGATAATCCCTGAATTAGGAAAGTGACTGACCACAGGGCAGCGGCAGTTTGCATATCAAGAACAACAGTACAAACAATCTCCGTCTATGACTAAAGCACTTACAGCACCTGTATGAATGTGCACTGTAAATTCGGAAGACATTTCATTATGATATATACCAATTTAAAGTACCAATAGCACCAATTCAAATTTACAAACACATACTGAACATGTAACAAAGTCCAAACTTTTGTGCAGTAAATGGCAACTGAAGGTGACCAGTCTTAGCTACAATATTTCAACATTTCCATTGAGAATTTGCTAGTGTTCATAAAATCATAAACCAAATCCAGTATTCTGAAACATCATTTTTTTTGGTCAGTACAAATTTGCATAGATTCAATCAGTTTATGTATACCTGGACTTTGCACAATTAAGAAATTGGACGGAACAGCTGCCCCAAAATAAATAATTTATAAAAATGAAATCGAACAATATCCAGAATGTTCAGGATAGAATGACAGTGCAGCATATCATTCACGGAAGCATGAAGTACATAAAAGGATGAATTTGTAAAAAAAAAAACCTTAATTCCCAACGGAATGACAAAAGGCTAGCAACAATTCATTTATAAATCCAATGTAGAACAACGATAATATTGTGATCACTTTTCTTTCTACTGCCAAACCAATTTCTTGAAATAGATTGCTTCTTATCACCTCTTTCAGTCCATCTTGCTGTGTTGTCTTTCCATTAAAGGTACAAGTCAAGTGAAATATCTCAGATAGAGAACTATAAACACTTACATTTAACTCTACAGTTACTGTGCAGATATTAAACCTTACTAACTATTTCTGTTCGGAGGCTTGTGCAGAAATCTGCGAGGCCAAGGCAGAGGCCATTCATGCTGTCTGGGAACTCTGCCACCAACATTACCTTCAAAATACCTGAAAAGTGGGAACCACCAAGCACGTGCTAAGAAGTTGTGGGGTCCAGATTTCTGAAACAAATTTAGAAAATTCAAATTGAAGCCCAGACTGTGCAACACCACTAATAATCATTATAATTAGATATAAGATACCTTAAGTGAAGTATTATTAGCAAGAGTATGGTATATCCAAAATGTCCTTGTTGTCACAAAGTACGCAATAATTATATCAATTGTGTAATGCCCTCTTGCTAACACCACCATGAAAACAGCAATGGTAGATGCTATGAAAGAGAGCCATGACAGCAGTTGGAACAAACGCTTTGGAGAATCTGGTTTGTCTGAGAAAAGGATAGCACATTAATTTGAGTATTTTGAAGACAGTCTTACATAAGACTAGATTTAAAAAGACACTTACACTCATTAATGAAGAGATAAGAGATAACAAGGATAACTGTGTGACCACTGTAGATAAAGTCACCACAATATGTGTGTTTGCCGTTGATTGACAAGCCAAATCCGGACATAAGTTGCCACACCCTTGTTGTTAACAACCATGGTGTTGTTTCATTAGCTTTTGGTGAACAGTAATATGTCGTGCTTGACATCGGTAAAACCGTAACATACATAGTCACTGAGCGCATCAGGTACAATAAAGCCACTATCAGGAACAGTCGCCTTAACACAATGAATCTGAAAAAAGGTAAAAAACAATTACTAACTATTGGTCTCAACCAAATGGTCGAAAGGCATAATTATCGAATCACTGACCTGTGCTTGTGAAATAGCAAAATTAGGAAGGCAGTATTTGAAGAAACCATAATTATGTACTCAGAGACATTAAGAGCCCAGTCAACTTGAGGTAAAATATCAAATGCAATATCAGGCAAAGGCTCATGTGTTTTTTTATCTGGTACTCTTTCATGAACTAACGACAGTGATGTTGTTGACATAACAAAACCAAAAAAAAAGCAGAAAAATGCTAAAGCAGAAAAACAAAGGTAATCAGTCATCAAAAAAGATAAAATACAACCTCAAATATCTTCATTTCGGTTCTTACCAACTAGAGTTTTCCACTTCTCTTTGGGAAATCTCTGCTCCTCTCTCTCAGTTTTTGTTATGTTTATTTTTACAACTCCATTCGCTTTCCCTCCTCCAGATCTACCATCATCCTCACTGTGGTCATCACGATCCTCCTCATACTCTACAGTGATGTGATGCCCATTCTGAGTAGGAAAATAAGACAGTTCTGTAGTAGTATATTAAAAAAACAACCTTACCGTCAAAAACAAATCCACCAGTCACTCTTTGGGTATGAACCTTGGCTGGCAGGGGGAGCAGGGGCTGCCGCTGAATCAGGTCAGTATCGCTCATACTGGAGGTAGTAGCCTGCTGGTTGTGTAGTGGTGACAGGGGCAATGCCCTCAACTGCTTCTCTTCGGGGTTGTTGTTGCTGTTGCTGCTGCTGCTGCTGCCTTGCCGCTCAAAGCTCCCATAGTCACTGTGGTTGATGGCATTTTTGGGATCCCAGACCATCCTGGAAAATAAGAGAAAAAGGCATTTTGAGTAAATTGATTGTGAAGCATTGGGTTCTCCGACACAAACTGGGGGAATCCGCAACATGGGAGGGCGGAGGGGGAGGGGGAGGGGGAGGGGGGAGGGGTCAAGAGTCAGCCGTCCCCCTCCACAAGGGGGCTGCCCGGCCCGGCCCCGGCCCCGGCCCGCCGCGTCCATTAGACGGACGATAGACGTGACGTCAGCGAGGGCCTGCGCCGCTGCGCCGCAATCAATGAGGGCAGCAAAGGGTCAACGAACAGGAGCAGCGAACAGCCCCCCGTCTCTGCCTCAGGCCCTGCCTCAGGCACTGCATGGCCCTCCAGGACCAGGACCTGCTTTGGCCTCGCCGCTGTCGCCGCCGCCGTGCTCCCCGATTGGTCCCAGACACGGGTCCAATGTTCCCGACGGAGCCGTGCCGTGCCGTGCCGTGCCGTGCCGTGCCGTGCCGTGCCGTGCCGTGCCGTGCCGCCCGGGTGCCAGGCGCCCCGCCCCCACCAGATCTGGCCAGATGCTGCTAGCCTGTTGTGCTCAACGAGGGCGTAGGTTCGATCCCCGCCCCACCCACCAACGTCACCACGTACGGCTTCGGCTTGCTTCGGCCGCCGCACCACATGCAGGGCATGCATGCGTGCAAGCGGCTAACCCAATCACGTGGCGGGCCCTGCGGCGCGGGGCCGTGCACAAACCACGTAACGCCCGAATGAATGAGAACGGCGGGGCCGTGCACAAACCACGTAACGCCCGAATGAATGAGAACGGCGAGCGCCATTGATGAACCAAGGAATGCCCGCCCTGCTATCAGCAGGTCCATCCCAGAACGCACTGACGCGGCACGCTGCCTGGCGCGGATCCAGGATCGGCTCAAGGGAGGAGCGGCAAAGTGCCCTTTTTGCCTACTTACAGGCGGAAAAGCTTCGCAGGTTGCCTACCTTTCGGGTGCCCTTCGGGCGCCAATATGCCTGAGGGGGGGGGGGGGGGGGATCCACAGCTGCACGTTGCCACTCCAAAGCTCCTCCCCCAGGCTCTAGCCATGCTCTAGCGGGCCAACTCGTTACTTATCAGTGCACGAGCCGAGCCGGGGTCAACAGCGGTAACCGCCGCTGCGCCACCACAGCCAGCGCAGTGGCGTGAGAATTCGATCTGCTTTCCAAATCAGTGCGCGGGGCGACGGCAGGCCGACGCACATCAAATCCACCCCTTATGGGAGGCGGGAGGGGGGCAGGGAGGGGGGCAGGGAGGGGGAGGGAGGGGGCAGAGAGGGAGAGGGAGGCTGTGAGCCATGAGCACGGGAAGGTGCCCCACATCAGAGGAAACTCGGCCACTCTCACCACTGCCCCCCCCCCCTCTCCCCTTTCCCCCCACCCAGCCATTCTTCTTCAGTTTCTGGCAGGAGGCAAAAGTGAAAAATAAAAGTCAGGAGCGCCGTGCGAGGCGTGCGTGCGTCCGTCCACCAGCCAGCGCCCCAGCAAGGCTGGCAAGGCCTCGAGCACGGGGCACCGACCGGGACAAACGGGGGCGGGTCACTCCGCACCCCAACGCCCCGCAGAGGAACTTGTTGCTGTTCAGAGAGGACGGGGGCCGCGCCGAGAATCACACGTATCGCACTATTCGCAGCACACGACCTGGGCATAACGCCTTGACCGAGGCACATAAGTACCTTACACCGTGGCAAACCCTTCCCCTCCCGACTTCAGTCCTCACAGGAAACGGAAAGGGGGGGGGGGGGGGGGGGGGACCTTGCCGACTGGGTACCGGATACCGGATCGGTAGTCGTAGTGCAAAGAGGCCCCCCCCCCCCCCGCCCCGCCGCCGCCCACGGCCACGGCATGCGTTACGTCACGGGAGGGGGCACCCAACAGGGGCACAGCCAAAACACCGTGAGGAGGGGGGGGGGGGGAAGCTCAGCCCTACAGCCACTGGCCCTGGCCCAAACACCGGCGCTAGTCCCCCACCGCCACCGCCGCCGCTCCGCACTAACCAGAGCCAGTGAGGCTTAGGTGCAGCCGCACTGGCCGCGGGGCGCCTGCCGGGGCTCTCTAGGCGGCCCCCCGGCCGGGGCACGCCGCGCCTAGCCGCGCCCAGTGCAGCCGCACCTCCGTCCGGCTGCAGCCTCCACAGAGGATGAGAGATTCACAAGTCAATCGACCAATTTTGAACCCGCCACGCCCCCCCCCCCCGTCGCCTTTGAGTCACTTCGAGTTTCGACAGCTAATCGGAAGCAGCAGCAGCAGCTGCAGCAGCTGCAGGAAAAACAAAAACAACACCAACAACAGAGGGCGTTCCACGGCGGCCCGAAAAACAGAGACAACGGCGCCGCGCGAGTGAGACAGAGTGAGACAGCGCAAAAACAAACGACTCATCGATTATTCGCACTCCAATGATGGCGCCGTATCTGCAGCGGTTTACAGAGACGTGTGACCGATACGGACACACACACACACACACACACACACACACACACACACACACACACACACACACACACACACACACACACACACACACACACACACACACACACACACACACACACACACACACACACACACACACAATGTGGAGTGATCGGGGGGGGGGGGGGGGCCTCTAGGGTCGCCACGCCACGGTCACTCAGGCGATGACTCAAGCCTCCGTTCAGAGCGGTGGCGGCGTTGGTGGCGCACAAACACACGAACGTTGTTCCACTCGGCCAGGAGTGATGCAAGGGTCACGATCACCCACCGCCGCGCTGAGTTCGGGCGCCGCTCTGTTTTGAAAACCCCGCCAAACAACATTCGCGATATTTGAGACCCCCCCGCGTTGCCTTGGGGCTCCTAAATTGGAACCCCGAAACGGAAGCATAACAAGTCCTAACGAAACAAGAACAACAACTCAGAGGGAGTATGAAAAACCGCGTACGGTCGGAATGTCTGCCTTTAACAGTCCCCCCCCCCCCTCCCCTTTCACAGCGCGTGATCATTCTCGTACCACTCAGGCGTTCGTTAGGGTCGGTTTAGACTGTGAAGCCGTGAAGGTCAACGCTTCCTAGATTCTTTTGATTTAGTCAACAAAATCGAATCGAAATCGTAATAATCTAGGAAGCGTTGGCCTTCACGGCTTCACAGTCCAAACCGACCCTCACTCGTCCACCCCTTTACTTCGGCGGAGCACTGTTGTCGGCGATGACCACGAGGCTTCTGCGTCTCTTTCTCGGTGTTTCGATACGCCGCCGCCGCTCCGGCCCGGCCAGCTGACGTCGCAGTGCGTCGCAGACTGGTCGCAGACCCGACCAGTTCGGCTCGGACCTGTGGCCTCCCCCCGTCCCCCGCTAAAGTGGCTTCGATCGTCCGCACACACCACCAGCCACCAACACCGGCGTTTCTGCATTTTTCACACGCTTCGCGTTCGAAGGTTCGGAGCAGCGAGCACTGCGGCGGCACGCGGCACGCACGCGGCACGCACGCGGCACGCACGCGGCACGCACGCGGCACGCACGCGGCACGCACGCGGCACGCACGGCACATGCGCGGGGCGGCCGGCCGCGACAAATGAAATTTACATCCACGAAGCCGCCGCCGATGGCCGGCAGTATTCGAACCCAACGCCTCGGCCTTGGCATACGCCGCAGCAGACCGCCGCGCCGTCAAGTGTTTCAGTGCGGCAGCACCGGCATCCACTAGCCACGTGGTGACGGCGCGGCCAGCCCACGGCATTCCAGCCTAGTCGTGATACAATAAAGTCGAGTCAGCGGCAAAAGTATGCGAAATCGCGTCTTTCGCCGGAAAGCGAGCTATTGCCTCACGGTACTTCCCTGCAGCATTCTACTTCTTCATTTAACTTCCGTTTCGGTCTGCTTCGCCGGAGTATGTAGAATACTGGCGAATTCTTTTTTGGTTTCATTATTATTTATTTACTTTTTAATTTTATTCCAGCTCTGGTTTGAATCTGAATTACGTGGGCTGCCTCCGCGTTTTCCGTGGGCAGGTGCAGTTGTGACACTCGGCGCGCGCACAACACCCGCTCGACAGCTTCTCCCACAACGTCTCCTGATGGTGTCGCACGCTTCACAAACCGGACCCCCCCCCCCCCCTGTCTCCCTCTCCCTCTCCCTCTCTCTCTCCCTCTCCCTCCCTCTCTCTCTCTCAGCGGCCCGGTTCACTGCCCGGAAGCAGGAGATACGGGCGCACAACAGATAGCGCCGGCTCGGCCAATACACAACCAAATTCTTATTCGGACACAGTGTGCGCGGCGCAGCCCGGGGGGAAAACTGGGGAGACTGGTGCCTGGGCGTGGACACACCTCGTAGTGGACAAGCCTTATGTGCCCGGGCTGCCGGGCCGCACTCCCACGCTTTGGTATCACGCCATACGTGAGTCAGTGCTGTTTTCCTCTGCATCCGAACAGCGCGCCTCGCTTTTGGCCCGGCCCCAGTGCCCCCCCCCCCCCCCCCCCAACACACACATGGCCCGCATCAGCTGAGTCAGTCCCCTGAATCAGCTGCTTGTCTCACACACATCAGCTCCCGCCCCCTCCATTTTCTCTGGGGTGACGCTGCCTCCCCCCCCCCTCCCCCAACCCACTCTCCAATTACCCCAATCAACTTTCAAATTCGTGCACGGAAAACCCCCGCATCATATGCCAAAGGATTGCTGGCCACTTTTGACAAGTTAAACTCCAGCAATTTCAAAATTGATTTATCAGCCACCGAAAGTGCTTTTCTCCAGGCACCGGGAAAAACTAACTAGTGCCCTGGGAGGTGGGGCAGGGGGGGGGGGGAGTTACAAATCCAGGAAACAGTCTGGTTCTTGTTTTGCTAATCCAGCAAACATTTCTGCAGACGAATAAACTGCAATGTCGGTCGTAGGAAATATTTTCGCTCACTCAGTGAAGGTGTTGTGTGTGCTGTGCTAGCCAAATGTGCTCTTAAGGTTTTCGAAAATTCGATTTTAATTAGTTTGCTGGATTCGAAAAAAAAGAAAAAACTCGCGAACAATATTTTTGTTTCCTGAGTGAAATCTCTGTAAAATCTACCCCCTGGTATCGAAGATGGCCATAACTTATCCGCTGCGCGTGGGTGCTGCGTGTCGTGCCCGTGCCACCTCAGAAGGTTACGTAAGGCAACACGTACAACACCCTACGCGGGGCTGCCGAGGCTGCGGCGTCCAGTTTCACAAATGTTTCCAGTTGCAGATCGATTTTTACATGATCACCTGAAGACTTCTTCAGCACTGTTCCATGATCATCCCCCCACCACCACCCCTCCCCCACGACGTTCTAGGATCCCCGGACTTGTGTGGGAACCCGCTCTGGGGACGTTCATAGACTACGTGACCGATTTTAGGCCACTTTTTGACCCCCTCCCCCCACTATCGTGACCTGGCTAACCTAACCTGACCATGCACTGAGGATAGAGTCGTGACCATTGCCCCCCCCCCCAAAACTGGTCACGTAGTTTATGAACGTCCCCTCTCTGTCGGAGGAGATCCTGGCTGCAAACAGCATCCCGCACCCGCAGCCACGAGCGTCGCGTGTTTACCTGGGCGAGATTCTGCAGCTGCACGCCGACGAGGGACAGCATTGACACACCCTAGCCGGTGCACACACACACACAGACACACAACACAAACACACCTAGACGCGCCGCAGCTCTCTAGAAAGTCAACACACGGCGCACTAGAGATGCCCCCACACCACGTTCACTAAAACTGTATGGACGCGCGCGCGACAATAACGCCGACAGCACGGAGGGGCGGGGCGACATAAAAGCTCCTCTCAACACCAAGACGACCCGCCTGTCCTGCAGCAGCGAGCGCGGGCACCGGCCAACTGACAGAGCCCTGAAGCGGGGCGCGGCTGCAGCGGCAGCGGCAGCGGGGCGGGCGGCGGCGGGGAGGGTGAGAGGCACGGGCTGGACTGGCAGACCGACGGGCGGACGGACGGAACGGGACTAGTGAAAGGGGGAGAGGGGGGAGGGGGGGGGGGAGACAGCGGCGGCCAAGGCGGCGGTCAGCCAGCCGGGCACAGCACCTCACAGGCGCTGGCGCACAGGAGAGGGGGCTGACGGGACGGGAAGACGCAGGCATCAATGCGCTGCCAGGGAGCGCACGGCGCACACAAACGCCAACGTGCATAATGCATCGGACCATATCGAGACGAGACATCGATTACACGACGCTAAACCGACCGATAATAGCCGCCCAGTCCACATCAACCGACTAGCCAGTGGCTGCTAGCCAGTGGCTGCTAGCCAGAATTATTGAAGGCATTTGTTTGGAATATTTTAAAACATTTTTGCCGTTTCTTTTGTTTCTAAAGGTCTCTGTTTAAGGGTCTCCAATCGCTTCCTACTCGCGGAATGGTCACGCTTATTAGTCAAAAGTGGGGGTGGGAGGGGTGGGTAGGCTGACCTCCTCCTCCCAGCCGGCCAAGGTGGCAACACCGCTGCAACCTCGTCGATGGCGGTGTCACCAGCCAGCTCCTGCTTCCCGGGCCTGAGATTGGCTCAGTTTCGCTCTTTTTCCGCATTTTTGGCAACTCCAAGTCGGCTCTAAAACCTCGCACGATCTCCATACAAAAACGGAATCGCACTGCCGGGAGGCGGCGAAAAGGTTGGTGTGAGTTACAAATGTGAAAAATTTGAACGTCAAAAGTTGATTTCCGCCGGGTTTAAAGGGACGGACCGCGCCAAATCCGTCCTATTGTAATGTTTATTGGTCTCCGGTGCTCCGGCAGACGTCGCGCAGTGTTGTAGCGGTGGGAGGAGGGAGAGGGACGTCTTCCCCGCACCTCGCACCGCCTCACCCCGCCACGTGCGAGAGAGAAGGTGTAGCCTGTCCTTGTCTACTCATGCCTGGAACTCGAAACAGGCCCTTCTTTCGGCATACAAATCTCGAGTTCTAGTTGACATATGAACAAGCTAGAAGTCTCCGCGTGTAGAGGAAGGACGGGGCTATGTTGTGAATATAATTTCAATTTAGTAAGTACTCGTCTTACATGAGAAAAACTGCTCTATTATCGGGTCATTTTCAAGTGATTCCAGGAGCAAACCTGGAAATCGCAGGGACATGAACAATATTTCACAACATAGTCAGAGTAAAGAACTATGATACTGCAAAGTTTCATCTCGATAACTATTCAAATTCTTGAGATTTGTATGCCGAAAAAGGGGGAAAAACGAAGGTTTGAACGTCTCTAGATCAAAAACTAGAAGGCTCAGAGGACTCAGACACATATCACTAGAATCAGCGTGTTCTGAACTATCGATTTATGAAATAAAAAAAAGATCGATTGGAGACCCTTAAAAGGGTTTGAAAACCCTTCACGCCGCGCTGCAAGAAAAATCGTATAACAAACACGTCGAAGGTGCTGAGCGAACCACAGCGAAAGCCATTTGCCATACTCGTGAGGAAAATTGTCGCGAAATCATTAGGCGGCACTCTTTTCATTTCTCCTCCGAGTGTCGCCGCGATTCCTCTCGAGAACGGTGGCTGGACTTGGAGGCGCGGCGATTATACCATGGCCACACACTAAACGGCGAGCCGGGGAGGAGCCACAACCGCCCGATGGGTAGGCCCCCCCCCCCCAGCAGCGCTCGCGTGCCGTGCGGGCAGGCCTACCTCGGCCACTCACAGGCGTTCTCCAGGGAGCCGCTGCGGGGGCACCACAATGCGAGGTCAAGACCCAGAGGGTCAGTACTCCCACAGAGAGCCCACAGCAACACAGCGCCCCAGCACCCCTATTATTCATTATGGCCCCTGTCAATTGGTGACGGCTCTCTTACAGCACAGACACACACAAGCACACACCCACACACACACACACACACACAGAGAGAGAGAGAGAGAGAGAGAGAGAGAGAGAGAGAGAGAGAGAGAGAGAGAGAGAGAGAGAGAGAGAGAGAGAGAGAGAGAGAGAGAGAGAGAGAGAGAGAGAGAGAGAGAGAGAGAGAGAGAGAGAGAGAGAGAGAGAGAGAGACTCACCTTAGGAGAGCTCGACGCCATGTCTGACCAGTCTCGACCACGACCAGCTGCAGCTGCATAGCCCGCTCACTGGAGCTCCATCATCATCTCTGCGGCAGACAGAAGCAAGCACACGGTCAGTCACACAACACGGGAGAGTTCACGGTCGTCGCCATCATCATCACCGTCATCATGACAAGTATCACGGGGCGATAAGGGGGCGTTTCGGGTAGGCCGCATATTAGGCAGACAACACTTATCAACACTCATCAAACACTTGAGACTCTTGAGTACAGGAAGAAAGGGCGGCCGATGCCGTGTCCTTCGGTGCCTCCGCCTAACCCGACTCTGACAACACTTATCAAACACTTGAGACTCTTGAGTACACTTTCCCAGGAAGAAAGGGCGGCCGATGCTGCGTCCTTCGGTGCCTCCGCCTAACCCAGCGGAGTGGCGTCGCGTGCTCCCGAGCCCTGCGCAGTTGCGCCAACACGCCGGCTGCAGCGGCGTCAACAGACTCAGGCCGCGGCGAATCGATGGGCCGCGGGTGGGTTGGCAGCACTGGACTGCAGCGGCGGCTTAGAAAGGCCGTGCACTAACTACATAACGCCCACACCGAGGGGGCAATCGTGGCTGATTCATTCGATTTTCTTTGATTTTTTCACCCCAAACAACAAATTAAATTTTCTGAAAATGACATCGGCATGAACCTGATATTTTAAAATCTCTCTCCAACTATCCTTAAATTAATTTCGATTTTTTTTTCTGTTTTTTTTTTTACATTTTGTGTCGTATGCTTGACTTTCTTGACATTTTCTCATGACTTATTTGGATTTTTTTGAATGATTTTTTTTTTGTCACCGCTCGCGTCAGACAACCTCCCGACCCGACGAGGCCAACGGCAGAGATACAACCCCCGCGCTCGAGGGCCCCGCCGCCGTCGGGTTGCTCGAGAGCGGGGTGCTCTCGGTGCGCTACGCAGCTTGTGGACGACCCCCTAGGCCCTGCGGCCAGCAGCGCCATGCCATGCATTTTGCAGCGGACGCGTGACATGGAGTCCAGGGGGGGGGGGGGGGGGGCACATCACCTGCCTGTTGCCTGCGCCAGACTAAAAATAAAACAAAAACCCAAAGAGGTAGTGTGCGCGCGGGCACACACAACAGAAATGGCATGTGGCACGCTCTATTGTAACAATGACCGAAAACTCTTGAGGGGGTGTGGGGTTGGGGGGAGTCCTTCCCCTTTCCTCATGCCCGCGCCCTTTCGCCTGCCTCCCAGCCCTGCAGGGGGGGGGGGGGGGGGGGGGCACGACACGCGGGCGTGGTCGATGGCATGGCTAGACGCCCCAGCAGCATGACGTCACGGGGGTGTTCTGGACGGTGGTCTGTCGGTTTGGGTTCTGCAGCCCCTGAGGGCCGCTCCATAGGCTGCAGGACGGGGAGGGTGGAGGGTGCGACCGGGGCAGGGCCAGGCAGGGCCAGGCAGGGCAGCATCGACACTTCCCGGACTTCAACTCGCGGCTGATCCTTTCGATTTTCTTTTTTTGTTTTGGACTTTTCTTTCTACAAAAAAAATAAAATAAAATCCGACAGCAAATTGATTGTTCTATATATGGTATCAGTGCCTAAACCTGCCTGTTGTTTATTTTTATTTGATTTTTCCCCCACCTGATTTATTTTCTTTAAATTCTTTTTCGAACTTTTTTCCCTGATTCTCTTTTCCGGTGTGCTAGTTTTCTTTTTTTTTTACAGGGTAAATTTGCCCTTTTACCGTCAGGTGGACATGATGGGGGTCCCCAGGGACCAGGACTCTCGTCCGTCCCCGGGGCGAGGCTCGGGCTGCGGGTGGGGGTGGGGGTGGGGGCCGCGGGGGGGGGCCTTCTCGGCATTATCTGTCGGAGCAGCACAGATTGCGGAGAGCGGCGCGTGCGGTGCCGACAGCACAGGGGAAACGGGGAATGGTCCAGATCCGTCGGTACTTGAACTCGCAACCGCGACCCTGCGTTCGCCGCATGAGCCAGCCAGGGGCGCCGCTCTTCCTGTTTCCTTCGACGGCTCGCCCACCTGTCACCCCCCCCCCTCCCCCACCTGTATCCAATGAGCCTCACTCGCTCCGGCCAATACCGCAGGGGGGGGGGGGGGAACTCGAGGTCGCCTCGGTGTACAGTCAAACAAGACAAACGCGCCGCAGAAGGCTGGCTCTCTTCCCACGCCCCCTCCGACCCCTCGGTCCCTTCCCCTTCCCCTCCCCTCCTCTCCTCAGAATAGTGCAAATGCTGGTCACTATCACCTCCGTCGTATCGTAATATAAGGACGATCCCTCAGAAAGTGTGGAACTGACCACGCAAAGAAAACAACAAAAACAGGGAACATGTAGCATGTACTCAAAAGAAGACAAAAAAAGATTAGATGTGACGTGGTAAGTGGGTAAATCATTCATGTCACGCCTACATTCACACGTTCCATTTTTTTAGTCGGATTTCTGTGGAACTTGCTACCATGAGCACCACATTTATCTGCCAATACCGATGACGTGATGACTGGGCAAAGTGACAAGGAGGAATCTCCGGGAAAAAATTACAATTACTTTGAAGCCTGCTGCTGTTGTGTAACATTCCAGCACATGACAGATTCCAGCAACGTTCTTCAACACCTTCTTAAAAGGGTGCTCAACACTAAATCATGTACAGAGATTGAAATTGAAAAACGCACCTTGCATAATAGCCGTGCACCCACAAGCTTGCAAGATGTGGGTATTCCTCTTCCCAATCATTTGCTGAGCACAACCACTAATAACGGCTACATCTTTTTAAATACATTTATATTTACAAACAACATCAGAATCTAGTGCATTTGCATCTGGAAGCAGCCACTGCAATTAATTCATAGTGACTGTTCAACAGGGGAGGGGCAGGGGTTATAAAATAGAGAATTGTCGGGCTATTACTGAGGTCCAATACAAACTTGCACAAAGTGTCAAAAATTTGAATATTAAGTGGCGGATAAAAAATTAAAAAGTCAAAACATCAAGTCCACAGTTTTGTAAATGTAAAATTTGCAAAGTTAATCGTAATCAGACCCCTGCCATATTACATGCGCATTAATCCAGATAATCTGAGCGGACTAAGATACCTGATAATGACATTGTGACGCATGGTAAACCCAGCACATATCTCTAATCCACTTGTTTCTGAGAAAAGCAGGCAATAGCTTTGAGAAGAGCCGTGCTCGATTCTTAAACGTTCTGTGATCATAACCGAGCAGGATAATGACACTGCACTGACAGCACTCAACAAGACTAGGTTAGGGCGAGCCCCAGGCAGAAGACACGAGCAGATCACACTTACCGCCTCACTCTCCTTCCTTAATCCACTTCGCGAAGTGCGCCGGCAGATGCAACACTCTCGGTGCTCCGACTGCGAAGTAACGACGCGAACAAAGTGCAAGACTCCGACGTCCAGTCCAGTCGGTCCGGCCCGCTCGGCTCGGCTCGGTCCCGTGCTTGCTCTTTCTTGTTTATTCCCGAAAGGTTGCTAAGTCGACACAGCAGCAAAGCGGCGGCTAGGCCAGGCAGCCAGGCCCCACACAGCTCAGCAGGGCACAAAGAGTCCCCGAGAATGACAGCCGACGCCAAGAGAGATAGAGCAGAGAGTCTCTGGTGTAGGCAGTCGGGCGGCTGCGGCCCATGGAGCCCATGGATGCCTGAGTCGGCGTCGGGGGGAGATCAGGTCAGAGGAAGTCGGGGAGGGAGGGGCGAGGCGGGAGCGGGCGGGCCGTTTAAAATCCCATTACGGCGTTGAGCGCGAGTCTGTCCGTGAAGACGCAATCTTCGAGCAGGTGGGACGCGTTTGCTGGTTCTTCTCCGCAGCGAGGGCAGGCCGGGGAGGCCGTGGCCGCGCACCGGTGCAGGTGCTGCGGGGTGCAAGCATGGCCGGTGCGGAGGCGGATCATGGCGGTGATGAGGCGCCTCTTGTACCGCGTGCGGGTAAACCACGGCCTGGAGGGAGGTAGGGGTTGCAGCCGGTGGAGATGGCGGCCCGTGAGGGCAGTTTGCCAGCGGTAGCTGTGCTCCCTGGTGTGGAGCCGCTTCTGGTGCCCGTACTCCACGGAGGGGTGGAAGCGGAGGTCGGTCCATGTGCCATCGGAACTTGCGCAGTTGGCGGCGCGGTCCAGCACTGGCCTCACTGTGGTCTGGAATAATTTCAGCATCAGTGCCGGGTGGCAGCCCCACGGCACCCCCGCCATAGACTGGAGGAGCGCGATGCGGGGGGCACACTTCGCCTCCAGCGCGGCGATGTGCTCCCTCCAGTTGAGCCGGGGTGTGAGGGTTACGCCCAGGTACTTGACCGCTTGGGAGAACGGCACTGCCTCTCCGTCGAGTTCGAAGGCGGGGGGGGACGGCCGGCAGGGGCCGCCCGGAGAAGAGGGTCCAGGACGACTTCCCGGGGGATGGGGAGGCGCCGAGCCGCCGGAGCCTCTCAGCCAGCACTGTGGCGCCGCGTTGTAGGGAGGCTTGGTGGTGGCTGCCCTGGCGAAGATCACTATGTCGTCGGCGTACTGCGCTTGGCCCACCCCCGGGGGCAGGTCGCGACAGATGGCCTTCTTGTTGGCGATGTAGAGAAGGGGGGATGTTACCCACCCCTGGGCCAGACCAACGCTGGTAAGACGAGGGCCGGTAACCCGTCCGCCGTGGGTGGCGAACAGCCGCTGGTCGTAGAGGATGGCGCGCAGGATGTTGGTCAGTCTTAGGGGGCTCCCGCCTCGGCTAACTTGCGAAGAAGTGGGCCGGGAAGGACGCCGTTGTACGCGGACGCGATGTCCACAAACAGGGCGGCGCAGTACTGGTTGCCAGCGAAGGTGGAGTGGATGTTGGTGATGAGGTGGCCGAGGGCGTCGGGGGTGCCCATCCCCTTCCTGAACCCGTACTGGTGCGGGTCCAGGAGCTGGGCCCTCTCCAGCCACCACTCCAGGCGGGCTTTGAGCATTCGCTCGAATATTCAGCCGACGCCTAGACAGCCGCACGCAGTCAACCTTCACGCACTCGCTGCACTCACTGGACTTGCACCTGCGCCGGACGGGAGCGGGGAGCGGCACGGACTGCGATATCACGTCGTTGTCGTTCGCGGCTATCACCCACTTCACACGCCGGGCGGGAGGCAGCGCGGAGCGCAGCGCCAAAATCGTGATTCGGGGACTCGCGTATAGAGCGCGCGAGCAGCGTGGCGGGGGCGGGGAAGGATTTGGCCTCGGGATCGGCCGCTAGTGTTGCAGCCTGGGTTCAGCAGTCATGAGCAGCCATGCTGCTGCCCCGGGAGCCCCCCCCCCCGGGCAGAGAACGACGAGCACAACACCTACACCGCACCCGCACGGAAAGGAGGCAGCGCAAAAAACCATGCGCGCGCGTTTCGGTTGCGAGCGGGGTTTGTGACTGACAGTCGTACCCGTAACCGTCGCCGCGCCGTGACAGGCAAAGGACCCGGACCCCACTGATGGGCATCAGTATCGGTACCAGCGGTTCACCTGTCCTGTCCCCCGCATAGATAGGCTCGTGAGAGGTGTGCACCGGTGCGTCTGTGCTGTTCACCTAACTGGAGCTGCTGCGGCCGGAATGGCGACCAGGTAGGCGCGCGGATGAGATAAGGGTCGCGGAATCGATGCGCTTATCGCGTGCGAAATTGTCGTCCTCCTGGAATGGAAGAGCCATGACCAGGATAAGGAACTTGAGGAGGCTGCTCGAGAACGGGGGCTAGAGACCGGGCTCGGAGAACTTGGCGCCGCAGGGTTCCACGAATGGGCTCACGTGATCTTTTCTTCTGGGGAAATGAGGAAGTTATTCCGACGCATACCTCCCGCATTTTCCCTCGGGAAAGGTAGTGTGAGCCCACTTTTGGAATCTTGGCACCATATGCTGAGTCCAACTCCGGCTTCCAATGGAACGGCAAGGTTCTAAAACAGCCTGTTCGAGGCCCCGCTTAAAATAAGACGGTGATCAGAACTCTTTCTTTCTCAGTGAAAAATGACCTAGTGAACGCCGTGCTGTCTCTGAGCATGGACCAGAGGCGTGGGTGTGGGTGCTGGCCCGGACCCCCAGATCACGTCGTGCCATCCGCTAGAATTCCCTTCCTCAGACGTGTGCTCGCGTCGCACACGGCGTGTGTAGCCTGGGCCAGTGCCCTGCAAGTCATGCGGCGAGTCCGTTACAATGTACTACATCGTAATCACAAATTAATGTAAGAAGGAAAAGAAAGTGCCTGGGCTGTATTTTTCACCGTCACGTAGCGTGGGTGGAACCAAATGCCAATGCCCCGCACTTTACAAAAGCCGCACGCCATTCTGGTCCATGTTTAGAGGAAGGGAGCCGCTCAATGCGGCTATTTTTTTCTGTCTCGACCGTGGTCGCATGGTAAGTACTCATCGCGCATGCAACACCCGTGCATGCAACAAACGGTATTTAGCAAGTATTAGTCAGAGTCAGACAGAGAGGTGACGCCTATACCCCTCGCGCGAGGGATCTTACCGCGTGCGGAGTATGGACGAGAAGGACCATCATGAGGCCATGGGGCTCGTTGGAGAGGGAGGGTTTGAAATGAAGCAAATTATAAAATTTGATGAAATATCGAGAGCGTTTGGCTCGCATCGCTCGGCAGGAATATCCGTTTGTCAACCCCACCTTCGCGTTTCTATCTCCCATGATGTCTGTCTCTGCCATTTGCCTGATTTCGTGTGGACAGAATGCAGGGAAATTGAAAAGAAGCAAATAGCGTAAATGCTGAAGACATTTATTAAAATTTGAAAATTTAAAAAGGAAACACTCAATAACATGAAAAACAGTTGAAAAAATATCAATGGCTATCTTAAAAGAATTTCTTAGTTTAATTTCAGATTCTTCATTATCTCTCTTGATATTCCTGTTACCTTACACTCCCAAGTCAAAAGACACAAGTATTTTAAATCACAATTATCACAAGTGACTGGACATGTCACAACAAAACTCCTCTCAACTTTACACAGCTCTTTAAAATACTGAATAAACTACACAATAAAAATATAAATCCATTAATACAAAACAGCAGCACCTACTGCCCTTCTGACTCAAGTTTTATGAAAGGAAACTTGAAAGAAGCCACTCACAAGAGCCTTGATTGAACCAAATTACATTCAAAAACAAGGTTTCAAAAAGCCCTAGCACAAGTCCTGCTAAAACATCTAATACATGGTGACGACGTAGCAAAACTCTTGAAACACAAAC
Organism: Odontothrips loti; assembly: GCA_038380765.1. Lineage (NCBI taxonomy): Eukaryota > Metazoa > Arthropoda > Insecta > Thysanoptera > Thripidae > Odontothrips > Odontothrips loti. The sequence goes on along the minus strand of CM076257.1, from coordinate 12,049,506 downwards.
AGCAGCTGACCATAAATACAAATTGAATGTGAACCATGATGGTAGATCAAGATGCGATGCAAAGAAGCTTGCTACAAATCCAGCTCGGCTTGCATGGCCGGATGGGAAGGAATAGTGATCTGGACCAATTGTAAGAAACATGTCGGACTCATTTTTAATTGGTCTCCTCCTTCGTGTGATAGCCTTGATAACAGCAACTGCAATGATATCTAGAAACAATCCTGCAAAATGCAAAAAGAAAGGATAAGAAATCAATAAAATGTGCTGAATAAGAGTGCAAAATAATAAAGATATAGGAATATTGAAGGAAAAATTACCAATCATGAAGTTGACTTGTATTTGATACAGGGAGGGGCTGCTCCATAGAATGGTGAAAGCAAGCCAAAATGCAATCCATGGAACACCATGGCAGGAAATCTAGTAAACAAGGACAATAACCTGAATATATCACAGTGGTCTGGGGTATGATTGAAACATCAATCAGATAAGGCAGATCAAGAAATATCCCATGCTTACCTCAAGATATTTCAAGTTTGCCCGTGAAATTTGAGGAGCAACTGCATCTACTATAGAACAGAACTTATCTGTGATAGCAGCGTCAAGGTTCAATATCGTTCTCAATGCTGAAGACACCTCACGTTTCTTCCCGCTATCACCACCCTGTGCAATGCAAAATATAAAACTTTTTTTAGTCTCACATAGGTTTCATAAGAAAAAGAGCTTGAGAAAGATACAAATAATAGTTCTTATTATTGCATGTACACCGCACAGTTGAAATTCAAGAGTTAATGCAAATAGTTACAGGAAATTTTCTTAAAACTAACCATACTGAAGACAAAAACTGGATCAGTTTTCTCAAAGAATAAAAGTATGATTCAAGCTTCTCTATGCCTCGATTTCCTCAGCAAAACTTCCGAGATGAAGTTGTCTGTGACCTGTGAGCGGTGGTGAGCAGTCCAGCAGCTACGAGATAGCTAGATAACAGATGAGTCACACTGCCAACCACATACACGACGACTAACCAAGTTTCGCTTTGGAAAACGAAACTATGATTTGAAAGAAACAGTTCGTCACAGGCAACCCTAGGTTTTTCCTAAATGCAAATAGATTCGAATATATTCGACGATATTTTCTAATTGCGTCACTTACGCAAATTTCGTCTGCTAGATATTTGCCAAGGGTTACCAACACAACAACTCCCGTCTCGAACGTGTTCCCTACGATTCAGGCACTAACTCAAAACTTTTTCTGAATTCGATTTTCTTCGAGTAAACAGTTTTCAAATGTACTGATGGGTCTCTCGGACAAGGTGCGAGCCAGACTAACGAAAATAAACCTCTACCAACGTGAGCCTACCATGTTGGTATGATTGCCTCTCCTCTTTCAGCGCACTTTTTGAATGGTGTGGCGCTTGCAGTCTATTTTTTCACTCTCTTTGAGTGCGCGTGTAATGTCGCCATACAATGTTGCGGGGATAATGAGCAGTTTTCCCCGTAAGAAGAACAGAAGGAAGATGGTGGCGTGGCGTAGCGCGGACCCAAAACAATGCAATTAATTTGCGCCTAAACAAGTGGAGCAAAGGCTGGGCGCAGCGTCCCACTCGGCGCTACCACTTCTAAGTTTTTCAAGCTAGAACCTTGCAATTTGGTACAGACCTGTCCCAACATTGGTCTCGAGCCTTCCGAAGCGTTAAGTTCATGGGCCACCCTCTCCGGCTACAGCCACCCCTTAAGTGTGGCAAGGTCGAAAAACTCCGGGTACACGCCGTAGCGTTTTAAGGGTTGAAGTCGTTGAGATACCGACTTCCCAGTCTGACATCTTTTTCTTAAAGGTTGGAACCTTACGAAATCGGCTTCCGCGCCTTCCTACCCCTATCAGGAGAAACCACAGAACGGCAAGAAGATATGGTTAAAAAGTGTCTAATTTTTCAGTTTTTTTCGGATTTTTGGGACTTTTAAGGGGTTGATCTGAGTCGCAGCGTTCATTATCGGAACCCCAAAGTCCATCGCTACCGCTGCCGATCAATTTTGGAACCGTTCCACCCCTAACTCAAAAACTACCCCTCACCCCCTCCAAAATTAAGGGATGGTCGGAGAGGGTTGAAATGCGAGATTTGACAGTTTTAGGCACCCATAATGCAACACTGACTGTAATTTTCCCAATTTTAGCCCTACCAACGGGTTTTTATGATCCCCTTCACGGCGTTTTTCGACCTTGCCACACTTAAGGGGTGGCTGTAGCCGGAGGGGGTGGCCCATGAACTTAACGCTTCGGAAGCTCGAGACCTATGTTGGGGGCAGGTCTGTACCAAATTGCAAGGTTCTAGCTTGAAAAACTTAGAAATGGTAGCGCCGACCACAAGTGGGACGCTAATTTTGACGCCCAGTGTAGTTGCACGTGTACACGACGACGTGGTGCTTACGAGCTTAAAAACTCGGTCGCACAAATCTCATATCCTTTTCCCCGGGTGGCTCGCACAGTATAAATGAGGTTCGCCTGAGACTCGTGCTCGCTCCCACTATCATTATCCCTCTTCTATTTTCGTGCCTCATTTCTCGCTGCGCCCCCGCTTTCCACCCAAACTGATAACCGAGGCACTCGCGATAAGGGCCAGAACTTGCAACTATGTGTCACATTCGTGGGCAGGGGGGCTGTAACAGAGTCGATCAACTTGGTCGCTTTTCTGCTTGAAGTGGGCGTGAGGAGATCGGATGTTGGAAAACAGCCCACTTTGGTACCAACTCAAACGCGACGGTAGAGAACTTCCCGTATTCCTGTCACAAAAGGTAAAGGTCAAGTGACCCCATTTCCGGGATCCTTGCGCTGCCAAGCAATCTAAGTAATAAGAGAAGGAAGAAAAATAAACAGTTTTGAAGGCCCCGGGGCGCCGGTGCGTGTTGAGGGGCGTGGCCAGGTGTCCATCGGGGGTCCGCGGGGTCCGCGGGGGGCGCCGGGTATCGGAGGGGACGGCCGACGCCGACGGTCTGCCGTCAAGGCGCTGCTGAGACACGACACTGCCGTATCTGCATCCTCCGCCCGCACCGCCCGCTCCGCCCGGCAGTTCAGCTACTTTCAGTTGGGTGCGGGCCCCGTGCTCAACAAGGCGCATATCATGGCGTGTCGGGTCCTCCGGGCGGCGTCCTCCGTGTGGGCGGGGGCCTCCAGGGCCTCCTGCGCCTCCAGGCCGCCAACACCGCCGCCGCCGTGCTCACTGGCCGGGTGGCTGCTGCCGGCCAGCCGACGCTCTCTGTGCTCCAGCAGCTGGTGGGTGAGAGGCACCGAGGCCGTTACGGGCCACGCGTCGTTACGACACGTGCCCCAGACTGACAGATTAGGTTCGCCCATATGGTAAACATTGTTACGGCCGTCTTTCATGGATACGATCCCCTAAACGACGGTCTCGCCCTTGTGTTGTTACGAAAATGTGCGTGTTTTTTTTTTTTTCTGAAACACCTGAGTGAACGTCCTCCCTCTGTGGGTGGCCCCCATGACCGAACTTCGCTCGGAATAAACTCGATGACTGCGGGGGAGGGGGGGTTAAATATTCAGTCAGTATGGTGACGATGTCCTGCATCTGGTTGCACGGCGGTGTTATTGGACCATCGAACTTCGGCCGACGACCGTCTTCTGCGCTGCTGCCCGTGTTAATTTAGTACAGTGCCGCAATAAGGACCTCGTCTCATCATCCCCGCGGCGGGCGCAGCGGCTGCTCCGGTCAATCACATTATGCATTCAGGAGAAGGGGATCGCCCGGGGGTGTCAACCTGTCACTTTGGCTCGGAGCCCGGGAAAAAGGAGGGGGGTGGGGGTGTATTTGATATCCACTCTTAGAAAACGGAGTAGGGTAAGTGTAGGTTTACAAAATCATAGAATTGTGAATTGGGACTTCTTGTGGTTTTCTCTTGGAAAAACGGAATTCCAAGGGGGGGGGGGCTTTCAAAGCATGGAGGTATAATAGGTATGGGGGTGGTGGATACATCGTTTGTCCGACCCTCTTGTGGCAAGCAGCGCGCTCGGATGTCTGCTGGCCGCCGCGACCGAAGTTATCACGGATGCTTCAAAGTCGGACAGAAGCGGATGAAGGGGAAGGGAAAATGAGCGGACGAACTTTATGGAAGATCCCTCTGCAATAAATTCAACTGTATGCTCGGCCCCCCCCCCCCCCCCAAAAAAAAAAATGGCACCTTCCGAAAAAATTCAGTTTATAGCAAGGGATGAAATGGCCACTTTTGAGATGTGTGTTGGTGATTTCATTTCCAGCGCGTGCATGCACTCACTCCATGTCCACGGTTGCTCCGCAGGTCAGCTAAGGATGCGGGTGGTAAGGCGCCAGGCCGCTGTGCGAAGCCGGGCCTCAGCTACTGGCACAACCCGGGGCAGCAGCCGCTGCTGTACATGACGCTGGGGCAGCTGTCGGAGCGGGCCGCCCTGGAGCACGGCGACAGGGAGGCCCTGGTCTGCATGCAGGACGGCGTCCGCCTCTCCTTCAAGGAGCTCCACCAGCAGGCAAGGACACTGACCCGTCTGCACGGACACAACATTGTTACACTACGCTTGATTACCGCGGACTAAATGGAACTTTGTGTCCTTGTGTTTTGTGATGCTGCAGACGGAGCAGTTCGCCGCGGGCCTGCTGGCGCTGGGGCTGCAGCGGGGGGACCGCGTGGCCATCTGGGGAGGGAACTCGTGGCGCTGGGTGGTGGCCAAGCTGGCCGTGGCGCGCGCCGGGCTGGTGTCGGTGAGGGGCGACATGACCATGTACAGTTCCCCTAGCCTCACCAAACCTAAACTACCATAACCTACCCTACCCTGCAATAACCTACCCTAACCTACCATAGCCTAACCTAACCTATCCTAACCTAACCTATCCTAACCGAAACACTCTTTGGGGACACGTTTGCAGTAACTTCCAGGTCGGACAGACGATGTCTCCTCGACACGAGGCTCGCTGCGTGAATCCCCGCAGAGCGCGCGCCACTAGGTGACCCTCTGATTCCAGGTCGACCTCAACCCGCAGTACAGGGAGGCCGAGCTAGCGCACTGCCTGCGCCTCGCCCGCGTCTCCGTCGTGATCGCCGGGGAGAAGAACAAGGGCAGCAGCCTGTACGACATTCTGGCCGCGGTGGTGCCCGAGCTCCGCACCTGTGACGGCGAACGAGTGCGTTCCAGAGCGCTGCCCGACCTCAAGGCCGTCGTCACCCTGGCCCAGAGCCCACTCCCGTGAGTGTCTGAGGAGATTTGAGACCTGAATCAGACTCAGCTGCCAACCTCCTGTCACAAAATGTCACGGACCCCATGTTTGGACTCCTGGCGCCAGGCTGGCGGAGCGCCAGGTCAGCTGAGGCTGAGCGCCAGGCTGAGGCCAACTAAGTCCTAGTCCTCAAGTGTGTGACGGCATCTCGTTGCAGCGGCACCCTGCAGTTCTCGAAGGTGCTGGCGGCCGCCACGGACGAGTGCGTCCGCGAGATAGAGAGGAGCCAGTGCAGGATGGACCCGGACTCCGTCGCCTGCATCCAGATGTCGTCGGTGAGTAGCGGCAGTAGCGGCGGACTGCTGACAAGCGTAAATTAGCACCCGTTGAAACCCGAACAGTATGCATACCATATACATACTGTAAGTAAATGTATACAACTGCATACTAACTATACGTCAGGATACAGTCGCTGGATCAAAGATGTACGTGGTGGGTGTATGGTAGCATCAGGACTTCGAACATATCACATACAACTTCTGTATGCTTACAGACGACCTCCTCCTAAATGTATATGGTTGTAAGCAATATTGTATGGAGGTGGTTGATGTTTTCATCCACACACTGTACAGGTTCGAAGTGTCTGCATATGGATTGTGTACATCTGTTGTAAGTTTACATCCAGTTGCCGTCTGCATTCTACAAGGATTGTTTCACTAGTATATTCTCCTGCTGCTGCAGGGCACGACCGGCAAGCCCAAAGCGATCCTCATCAGCCACAAGGGCGTCGTCAACAACTCGTACCTCATCGGCAAGCGGCTCGGCCTCCACAGAAAGGTGAGGTTAGGCTGTCTGATGCGTCCTCTTTATGAAGCAACGTCCGAAAATATCTCGCACCTTCAGCCGGGAGAGAACGCCTGCGAATGTTAGGGTAGGCCAGCCCGCACGACACGCGTGCGTGCAGAGGTCGTAGGTTGCCTACCCAGCAGGCGGCGTGTGCGCGCGGACTGTAATCCCGCTGGACCCGATATGCTGCAGCCGCACAGCGTGTGCCTCCAAGTGCCGCTGTTCCACGCCTTCGGCACGGTCATCGCCATGATGCCCGCCCTCCACCACGGCGCCACCATCGTGCTGCCCGCCCCGGCCTTCAGCGCCAAGCGCTCGCTGCGCGCCCTGCAGCGGGAGAGGTGCGAACTACGGCCTGTGCCGGACCACGGGTACGGGTGCCCGCGACCGTCATCGACACTGTGATCGCTGTTCAGGTGCTCGGTGCTGATGGGCACCCCGACCATGTACGTGGACCTGGTGCGGCTGGTGCAGCAGGAGGGTGCGACCGTGAACGCCGAGGTGGCCATGATCGCGGGCTCCCCCATCACCCCCCAGCTCGCCAAGAGGATGGAGGCCACCCTGGGCGTGGAGAGGATCTGCGTGCGTATGCCTTCTCGTTGTCACGCGGCTTTTAAATGGACAGCCCCGCACTCCTCGCATGCTGAAATAAAAAGCGCAGAAGAAGGAAAACGCTCGCGATAATCCGAACCGCGCGCTGGTTTGCAGAATGGCTACGGCCTGTCCGAGGTGTCCGCCCTCCTCTTCCAGGGCAAGGAGGACGACTCCGTGGACTGCATGGCGCACACTGTGGGCAGCGTGAGCGAGCACACTGAGGTAGTGGAGGCCGGAGGCCGGCAGGACCCGGTCAGGGTCCCGTCAGTGTCCCGCCAGGGTTATGGTGTTGGTCATGGCCTTCCTGGTCCCACAGGTGAAGGTGGTGGACGAGAGCGGCGCGACAGTGCCGTTCGGCACGTCCGGGGAGCTGCTGGCGCGCGGCTACGCCGTCATGAAGGGCTACTTCAACGACCCGGACGCCACCGCCAAGGCCCTCACCGACGGCTGGTTCCGGACCGGGTAGGGCGGCTGGGCCACGGCACTGTCACAAATTCTTTTGGATTCTAACTAATTGACGGGAACATTTGCAGCACGGATTGTTTGGGGTTTTCGAGCTCTTTGTGAACATTTCTTACATTTCCATGAGATTTACCGCTACAACGTCATCCGTCTAAAATTTTCTTTTTTTTTCGGGAGATAAAAAAAATAATAGGAAAATTAGCAGCACAGGCCTGTATAGAAATCCCCAACAATGTTTATTTCCAGTGCACAACCTGCACGACCCCGGCCCCCTCGCTGACCTCGCCGCCACACTTCCGTTTTGTTCCCTTTCAGTGACAAGTTCGTCCTCATGGAGAACGGGTACGGCCAGATCCAGGGCCGGATCAAGGACATGATCATCCGGGGCGGCGAGAACATCTACCCCAAGGAGGTGGAGGACGTGCTGGCGGACCACCCCGACATCCTGGAGGTGGAGGTATGAGAAATCTCCCGTCCGAGCACTGCATATACGGAAATGAGTCCAGTGTCTCACAGCTTGCCCTTCGGATGTGCAGGTGGTGGGGGTGGCGGACGAACGGCTAGGGGAGGAGGTGTGCGCATGCGTGCGCCTCAGGGAGGGCCGGGCCGCGCCGACGGCCGCCCAGCTCCGGGACTTCTGCACCGGCCTCATGTCCGACTACAAGCTGCCCCGCTACTGCCTCCTCGTCGACGACTTCCCGCGCACGCTCTCCGGCAAGATCCAGAAGTACGCGCTGCGGGAGCGCTGCGATGAGGCACTGCGCCGGGGGGAGCTGGACGACGGCCGGAGGCGGACGACGGGGTACAGCGGCCGCGTGGGGGCCGCCGACAGAGGCCTGGGCTTGGAGGCCGCCGCCGGGGCCGCCGCCGGCACGACGCCAGCGCGCGTCGACGCCCGTGGCTACCTGCGCCCGCCGGAGTGAAGACCGCCGTGTTCGTGGACTCCATGTGTGTCTGTGTCGGAGGAGGCCCGCCTGCCCGGAAACTAAAAGTGTCTTCACAGACCTGTTTGAGGGAGGCGATGGCAGGTCTGTGAAGATACTTTCTTTCAGTTAGGCACAAGGGCAAGTGCTTCGTTTGTGATGAAGATGAATTGCTGTGCGCTACGCATCGTTCCATTTGTAAATAAATAGATAAGTAAATAAATAAAATATAAACAATATTAGGATTTGGCATTCATTCTTCCTTCTCCTGCAGCTACAAACAGCTGTCTACTCTAACAGCCATGGCAATCAACACAGGCGGATCGCCAGACTTGTTGCGTCGCTGCGTCGCGTGCTTCGATCTGCCATTCCTGAGCCCCGCTCTCGGCACGCGATGTGCGCACTGTTTGCTTTCGATGTTTTTTTTCTTTTTGTTGCGACGCGTCTTCGACATTAGGCCTCGTTTAAACTCACTTTCCGAGAGCAACAAAAACCACCGTTATTGCCAACATCACCTTGCTAGGCAAGGCACAGCCCGTCCCGGCCACCGCCGAGAGCGGCTTTAAAAGCGCTGTGCTCAAGGACTAACCTCCACGCCGGTGTGGGGCCAAAGGGCTGACCACACCTGACCCTGAGCACGCAGACGGGGCACACCGCGCGCACTAATCACTCTCGACACCGAACCGAAGTTGGCAGTGGCCTCCCGGATGGCACAAACCTTGGGGTGGAATTCCCTAACCAGGGCCGGAAGAGGTGGGGTATCTTTTTTCACTAATTCCTCAATTGTGTGAGCGCGGGGCGCCAGATCGATTTATTCGTATTATCATTTTCACAAATATTCACGATATTGGCGACAGTATGAGTCGTTAGTTTCCCGCTTTCCCCGGTAGGTGGCGCCCCTTATCGTCCCGTCGCGCTGGTACTGCACACTCGTACTGCTGCACACATGGCCTCGCCGCCCTGGTGACATCCAGCGCGCCCACCTCCCCCTAGACTGATAGCAGGCGGGTGCGAGAGAGAGAGAGAGAGGGGGAGAGAGAGAGAGAGAGAGAGAGAGAGAGAGAGAGAGAGAGAGAGAGAGAGAGAGAGAGAGAGAGAGAGAGAGAGAGAGAGAGAGAGAGAGAGAGAGAGAGAGAGAGAGAGAGAGAGAGAAAGAGTGAGAGAGAGAGAGAGAAAGAGTGAGAGAGAGAGAGAGAGAGAGAGAGAGAGAGTGAGAGAGGAGGGGGGCGGCACCGCCCCTTGGCCGTGCCAGCCCGGCCCGCCCGGTCCCGCCCCCCGGTCCTGGCGCCAGGCCGCCATGACCTTGTCATCCAGCTGCCAGAGGTCTCCTCACCACGCCGTGAGGGAGACCGTCGGGGACCAGCAGGAGGCCGCCGCCGCCGCCGCCATGGTTCCTAGGCCATCCTCGACCCTCGCCGTCGCCGTCCTGGTGGCCGCCGTGCTCGCCGGGCCTTGCGACGGCTTCATCGGCCGAGAACAGTGAGTCCGGTGTCCATCGCCCGGATGTGACCCCATGGTGGTCCGCAGGACGTCTCCTGTAACACAATGACAACGGCGGAGCTTTGCAGGCCGCGCCTGCGCGTCGACAACGGCCACCTGTACATCGAGGGCCCACGGAACATCACCATCAAGGCGATGCAGAGCGTCAACATCCAGGGCAGGGACCTGACTGCCGTCATCCGGATGGTGAGCCAGCCAGAAAACGAAAAATATAAAAAACAATTTAAAAAAAAACGCTCTCCTGAACGCGAATTCTCATACCTGTCCTCGGGACCATCTACCGGCAGCTCGAACGGATCGCGCCGAGGCTGGAGGCCATGACGCCGCCCTCCTCGCCCTACGAAGCCGTGTCCGTGTACCAGACGAGGGCCTTCATGATCCGCCTCATGAGGCTGGAGGACACCGTCCGGAACCTGAGCTCGGCCTCGGGGGCCTCGGTGAGTACCTGTGCATGCTGCTGCGGCAGATCGCCCTCGCGCTGGCCGTGTCCATGTCACTCAGGTCCTCGCTCTTCCTGCAGCCGCCAGCGCGGCCCGGCGCCGGACAGCTGGCATCCACCAACCGCAGGGTAAGTACGGGGGGGCCGGGGGCCGGGGCTCCGACGGGGGCCTCTGACTGACGGCGGACGGATTCTGCTGCAGCTGCGGACGGTGGAGCGGAAGGTGCGGACGATTGAGCGCCTCCTCACCACCAACGACTGCCTGAGCAGCCCCTGCGCCAACGGGGGCACGTGCGAGGACGCGTACAACGGCTTCATCTGCCGGTGCACCCCCGGCTGGGAGGCAAGTCAGCGCAGAGCCCTGAGTCAGCCCTTGGCAGCCGCAGGCCGCAGGGTGCTCTCAACAAGGTGCATGTTGCAGGGCACCGTGTGCGAGACGGACGTCAACGAATGCGTGCGGCTGGCGACGACGACGCTGGGCTGCCAGGCGGGCAGCACCTGCATCAACACGCCCGGCTCCTTCCGGTGCATCTGCCCGCCCGGCCACTACGGCCTGCACTGCGCCCAGAGTACGCCGACCTGCAGCGCCGGCGCCGACCTCTGCGGCGGCAACGGCATCTGCGTGCCCGCCGCCAACAACGGCTACGACTGCGTGTGCAACCCGGTGAGGACCTGGGGAGTAGGCAGGCGTGGTGCGGGCGGGCCTACCCGCAGGCGCTGAGCGTCGCTGTGTCCTGTCGCAGGGCTGGCAGCGGGACCCCGACTCCAAGGCGTGCACCCGGGACATCGACGAGTGCGCGGCCTCCAAGCCGGCCTGCTCCCACGACCCGCCCGTGGCCTGCATCAACGTGCCGGGCTCCTTCCACTGCGGCTCCTGCCCGCGGGGTAAGTAGAAAAGAAAGAAAAAGATGCGTGATCCAAATGAATTTGTTAGTTTTCGTGGCAAGCAATACATTCAGTGGCGATGAGTAAATTCTTGGTTGCCGCCCCAGGGTACGTGGGCAACGGCTACTACTGCTCGGACGTCGACGAGTGCCTGACCAACAACGGGGGCTGCTCGACGTCACCGTCGGTGCAGTGCATCAACACGCGGGTGGGTAACACGACAGAGTGTGAGGAATCGCACCAAGGTGAGAGAGTATGAGAATAACAGTGCGTGTGTGTGCGCAGGGCTCGAGCGTGTGCGGCCCGTGCCCGCCCGGCTACCACGGCGACGGCCGCGTCTGCGCGTTCCAGGGTGTGTGCCAGGTGGACAACGGGGGCTGCCATCCTCTGGCGCTGTGCCTCAACCTGCCCGGTGAGCCACTCAGGGCGGTAGACCACCATCCCCACCGGCCTTCGGTTACGGACTCTATCTCTGTCTCTCTCTCTCTCTCTCTGCAGGGTCGGGCCAGGCCGTGACGTGCCAGTGCCGGCCGGGCTACACGGGGCTGGGCGTGGGCCCCCAGGGCTGCGCCCCCATCACCACGGCCGTGGCCACCGCGGTGGGGCCCTGCGCCTCCAGCCCGTGCAGGAACGGCGCCACCTGCACCAGCTCCACCGCCAACGCCTACTCGTGCTTCTGCACGCCGGCCTTCAAGGGTAAGCGCGGAAGCCGGCGGAGGCGCCTATGCGACATTTAAATCTTGGTGAACGACATCGTGAGCTTTTCCTTTGGAACATTTTTTTTTTTATCTGCAGATTTCTATAAAATCCTTGGATTTTGGTTTGTGTAGTATGAAGCTTTGGTGAATGAGTGTGATTTTTTTTTTAAAAGAAGTTCAAGTTCAAGCGTTTGGTGTTCACCTCTCGCTCACCCCACCATTTTGTTCTCGTACTTCCGTTTCCGAGCCCCATTGGAAAGTGCCTATTTGCCCTCACCTGTCCGTTAGGGCGCCACTGCGAGACGCCGGACCCGTGCGGTCCCGAGCCCTGCCTCAACGGGGCCACCTGCACCGTGCTGGGCGAGCTCGCCGTCTGCGACTGTCCCGACGGCTTCACCGGAGTCCGGTGCGAAACCAAGCACGAGGGTGAGTGTGAGAGCCCCTGTGTGCCGGAGCCCCTGTGTGCCGGAGCCCCTGTGTGCCGGAGCCCCTGTGTGCCGGAGCCCCTGTGTGCCGGAGCCCCTGTGTGCCGGAGCCCCTGTGTGCCGGAGCCCCTGTGTGCCGGAGCCCCTGTGTGCCGGAGCCCCTGTGTGCCGGAGCCCCTGTGTGCCGGAGCCCCTGTGTGCCGGAGCCCCTGTGTGCCGGAGCCCCTGTGTGCCGGAGCCCCTGTGTGCCGGAGCCCCTGTGTGCCGGAGCCCCTGTGTGCCGGAGCCCCTGTGTGCCGGAGCCCCTGTGTGCCGGAGCCCCTGTGTGCCGGAGCCCCTGTGTGCCGGAGCCCCTGTGTGCCGGAGCCCCTGTGTGCCGGAGCCCCTGTGTGCCGGAGCCCCTGTGTGCCGGAGCCCCTGTGTGCCGGAGCCCCTGTGTGCCGGAGCCCCTGTGTACCGGAGCCTGATGCCGATGTCTGCTGCAGCTTGCGGGGGCTTCCTGCGCAGTGAGGCCGGCACCCTGCGCTTCCCGCACAACAACGTGAGCAACGAATACCCGCACGGCGCCAACTGCGGCTGGGTCATCGTCACCAACGAGAGCCTCGTCCTCAACGTCACCTTCCGCAGCTTCGACCTGGAGAACAGCCCTCTCTGCAGCTACGACTGGCTGCAGGTGAGAACGCAGCGGAAGTATGAGAAATCGCGCGTTTGGAATCCGTCTAAACTTGGGGTTGATCTCTGATCCTGCAGATCCACGACGGCCCCACGTCGGGAGCGCACCAGGTCGGACGGTTCTGCGGCGGCCGGCTCCCAAAGGGCGGAAACATCGTGTCCACGCACAATACGCTGTACCTGTGGTTCCGCTCCGACTCCAGCATCACGCGACAGGGCTTCGAGCTGCACTGGACGTCCGTGCGCCCAGGTGAGGCGTCGCAGGCACCACACTACACCACAGACACCGCAGGCACCGCAAGCACCACAGGCACCACAGCCACCGCAAGCACCATAGACACCACAGACACCGCAGGCACCACAGACACCGCAGATATCACACACACCACAGACACTACAGACACTACAGACACTACAGACACCGCAGGCACCACACACACCACAGACACTACAGACACTACAGACACTACAGACACTACAGACACCGCAGGCACCACAGACACCGCAGATATCACACACACCACAGACACTACAGACACTACAGACACCTCAGGAACCACAGACACCGCAGACCTTCTCGTTCTCGCTGTTACTCGCGTCCGTAGCTTAATCGCCGTCCTGGTGGGCTTGGGCAGAGTGCGGCGGCCTTCGTCCCTTCGAGACACACACGTCCGTCAGCTCGCCGGGATCCCCGGGGAAGTACCCCCCCGACCGGGACTGCTGGTGGCAGCTGGTGGTGCCACCCGGGCGCCGGGTGCAGCTCCACTTCTTCTCCATGCAGATCGAGCAGCACCCTAACTGCAGCTACGACTACCTCGAGGCGAGTCTGCCGCTGAAAACGGAAGAGTTGTGTTGCCGGCTGTGGGCCAGGAGGGGCGGGGCGAGGAGTGTCTCTGTCCAACACAATCAAGATCGGATTTGGAAATAAAGAGGTCTCCTCCGCAAGTCCCTTTCCGACCAAAGTTTGGGTGACGCGACTCTTTCGTTGTCAGTGTGCTGCCAGTGTGCTGTCAGTGTGCTGCCAGTGTGCTGTCAGTGTGCTGTCAGTGTGCTGTCAGTGTGCTGTCAGTGTGCTGTCAGTGTGCTGGTCTGCCAGCAGCATGCCGGTAGCAGCAGGGACTGACTGACACACGTGCTGGAGCAGGTCGTGGATGGCAGCGACCCGGAGGGGCCCCGCCTCGCCAAGTACTGCAACACGAGCGACCACCCCGCCCCCCTCATCGCCTCGGGGCGGGAGCTGCTGCTGCACTTCCACTCGGACCACGACGGCCAGGACGCCGGCTTCCAGATCGCGGCCTCGGCCGCGGACGGTAACGCGCGGAGGAGGATGAAAGATTCATCATCGCCCAAACATTCGATTCGATTACGTTCAAAGATATGAGACTCGATTTAGACTCTACTGGGTGCCAGGATTCTCACAAAAGGGGGAAGAGGGGGGGCGTGACCTTCCAGTGATAGGAAGTGATTAAAAGGTCGCCTCAAAGTCATCTTTTCCGCACCGACTATCAAAAAAGTTCACGTGGTCCCATTTCCGTCATGCGGGCGCCGTGGTAAAGTCTGACTCCGGTCTCAAACGCTGAACGTAATGGCTAGTATCCGGAACAGCCTCCTGAAGCGTTGTCACGACCCTCTCAGGCACCCCCGGCTGCGGGGGCGTCTTCACGGAGCCGTCGGGCACGGTGAGCCCGCCCATGGGCCCGGACGGCAACTACCGGCCCGGCCTGGACTGCGGCTGGAAGGTCCAGGTGCCGCTGTCGGAGCGTATCTCCTTCGAGTTCACCGGCGAGTTCGAGATCGAGGGGATGGCCGACTGCCACTTCGACTATCTCGCGGTAGGTACGAGCTCCTGGTAATGATGCTAGGAGCCACAACAATAAATGTGGCCCAGCTGCCACAATTTTATCGACGTCGTTTAAATATTAGCGCGCAGTATAAGGGTTGGGAGTTCCTTGAAAGTGCTAGAAACCCCCGACCAAGCTGTAAAAACTTGACTAGACTTAGTGCACCGACTAATAACCAGGCTGCCCGCCCAAGGGCCAATCGCAGGCGAATTTGTGTCACGGGGCAAGGTCCCCGGGGCTGGTGCGCCCCCATCAGGCGGTCGGGAGGAGGCACAAGGTCCCCGGGTATTGACAACAAACAATTTGTTATCACAGGTGTACGACGGTCCGGACCGAAACGCCCCGCTGGTGGGCCGCTACTGCGACGACACCAAGCCACCGCGGTTCGTGTCCACTGCCAACACCATCTACATCGTCTTCCACTCGGACATGTCCTACAACCTCAAGGGATTCACTTTGGCGTACGAAGTCTGTGAGTACCCAGCCGAAGTGAGAGGGAGTCTCTACCGAGCAGACCGGATACCGGGGATGTTGACTGCGTCACTGCCTTGGCACTGCCTTGTCAGACTGCGGCGGCGTGTTCACCGCTCTCCAGGGCGAGCTGCGCTCCCCCTACTACCCGAACGCGTACCCGTCGAGCAGGCGCTGCGTGTACGAGATCCGGATGCCGCCCAAGACCGCCGTCACGTTGCAGTTCCTCGACTTCGACGTGGAGCACAACAGCATGACGGGCGAGTGCTTCTTCGACTACGTCAGGGTGAGCGGGGGGCCGGGCCGGGGCGGGCGGGCGGGCCGGGGGAGGACGAGTTCGGCGTCGGCTCCGACCTGACGCTCGCGTTTGGCGGCCAACAGGTCCGCGACGGTGACAACGCCAACTCGACCATCATCGGCACCTACTGCGGGGAGAAGGCGGAGCTGCCGGACAGGCCGCTGGTGTCCACGCACAACTACATGTACATCGAGCTGGTGACGGACGGCAGCATCGGGGAGCGCGGCTTTCGGGCCAACTACTCCGCCATCGAGCTCAGTAAGTACCTCGCCGAGTACCCCACTGAGAATAAAAGTCTGGGGAGAGGAGAGGGGGCATCACTTGAGAAAGTCGGTGTACAGTGACAAAAAAAAAATCCAATCAAATCAGGTTGACAAAAAATGCAAATTTACGGCACAACATGTTTTGAAAAATCAGAAAAGTTGAACAAGAAAAAGAAAAAAAGGGAGGGTGTTCCTCACATCACCGCCATGTCCTCTTGACTGCAGTCTGCGGTGGCATCCTCAAGGACAATCACGGCGTCCTGGAGTCGCCCCGAGAGGACGCCGTATACCCGCGGGACGCGAGCTGCTCGTGGCTGCTCGTCGCGCCGCCGGGCTTCGTGGTGCAGCTGACCGTCATCAGCATGGCGCTGGAGAAGTGCCGCGACTGCTCGTGCGACTACCTGGCCGTGCACGACAACAGCACCACGCCGGGCACGGGCGGGCCGCTGGGGAGGTTCTGCGGCCGCACCCCGCCCCCCGCCATCACCTCCACGGACAGCGTCATGAACGTCGTGTTCCACTCGGACTCGACGGTCAACGCCGAGGGCTTCACGGCCACCTACATGTTCCTGGACACCAGCCGAGGTGAAGACCGTCAGGGACGTGAAGAGTCAGACCGAGGGGCAGTGCCAAATGAATGGCTGTGGCTGGAGAATGGCTGGAGAAAGAGTGGACGCGATTACTGAATAGGACTGGAAATAGAGGTTAACATTTTCTTTATTTCATATTCCGCTTCTGTTGGTCTTCTCCCTCAGTTTGCGGCGCCAAGTACATGGCGCCCAGCGGCATGCTCCGGAGCCCGGGCTACCCCAACCCCTACCCCAACAACAAGGACTGCGTGTACACGGTCCGGGTGCGGGCCGGCCAGCAGCTCCGCCTCAACTTCACCGACTTCGACCTCGAGCCTTCCAACTCGTGCTCGTGGGACTTCGTCGAGATCAGGTAGGCGCGCGCGCTCTGACACCTCCTCGGGGACCGTGGCCGTGTGCACTCCGTGACCGCGTCGACGGCGTGCTCCAGGAACGGCGGCATCGGCCAGTCCCCGCTGGTGGGGAAGTTCTGCGGCTCGTCGCCTCCGCCCAGCTTCATCACGGCCACCAACGAGGTGTACGTCCGCTTCCGCTCCGACTCGAGCCGCGGCGGCCGGGGCTTCGCGCTGCGCTGGGACTCGGCGGCCACGGGCTGTGGCGGCTCCCTCAACGCGTCCACCGGCACCGTGCACTCCCCCAACTACCCCGAGCCGTACGGCAACTCGGCCGAGTGCTACTGGAGCATCGCCGTGGCCCGCGGCTCCACCGTCAAGGCCATCTTCTCCGACCTGGACCTGGAGGGGTCCACCCGCTGCCTGTTCGACTACGTGGAGGTGGGTGTGGTGGTGTGTGCTGGCGGAGGCACGTGTGGATCTGAGGCTACAGCAGCCGGTACTCGTTGTGCAGCTCTGGGACGGCATGCCGGGCGTCGGCCGGGTCCTGGGCAAGCACTGCACCGGCCGGCCCGACCCCATCACCACCCGCACCAACCACCTGTACGTCCGCTTCCACTCGGACGCCATGGTCGGCGGCCGAGGCTTCACCCTGGACTACGAGTCGAGTGAGTCGAGCGGCGGCCGGTCTGTGGCAGCGGTGGGCCTTGCCGAGGGTCTTCATTTGAAAAAAAAAATCGGTGTACACTGGCAACAAAAAATAAAAAAAAAATAGGTTGAGAAAAATCAAAAAAGGCAAATGTACGACACAAAATGATCGAAAAATCAGAAAAATATTCTGTTGTGAATAAATAAAATAAAATCGCCAGAATCGGCTGATTTAGATCGGTGTACATCGAGCCTCATGACTGTCCCTACAGTGTGCAAGGCCAATCTGACGGGGATGCGGGGGGTCATTGAGAGCCCCAACTGGCCGCACGCGGCGCCGCGGGCCGCCAACTGCGCGTGGTCCATCACCGTGCCCGCGGGCAACACGGTCAACATCACCTTCTCGCACTTGAGCATCACGCTGCCGTACAGCCTGCCCGGCCGCGGCTTCCGACGGCCCTTCGGCACCCGCGACTGGATTCGCACCATCCCGCTCCGCCTACCCGAGACGCGGCAGCTGGAGGAGGACGAGATGACCACCTGCCACAACGTGTACGTCAAGGTGAGCTGAGCAGGGCGGCGGGAGGAGGCGTCGTCGTCGGCGTGCTCACGGCCACCGCTGCCTCTCTCTCTCTGCTCTGCAGATCCAAGATAGCCAGAGGAGGGAGGAGGATAACGAGCTGGTGCCCGGGCCGGAGCTGGGCCGCTTCTGCGGCACCAAGGTTCCGCCGATGGTGGCGTCCAAGACCAGCAAGGTGTTCGTCACCTTCAGCAGCCCGGTCATGGTGTCCGGGACCGGATTCCGGCTGGAGTGGGCGTCGAGCGGTGCGTGTGCAGAGTGCAACGAGGCTCAGAAGCGGAAGCTCTCGGGAGATGTTGAGATGTGAGAAATGTTGATGCAGAAGGCCGGCGCCAAATACGGCAGATAACTTCCAAATTCACTCAAAACGACATTCAAGTTTCTCATGCCTGCCCCTCCAGAGTTTCCGGTCTGGAATTATTTTTGTCCTTTAACTTCCGTTTCCAAGTCTCATTGGAAGCCTCTATCGATGATCAGGGCTCTTTCATTCATTCTCAGTCTTCGACTCAATGAGACTGGATTGTGCCGCAGGGTGCGGTGGGGAGCTGCGGCGGCCCGAGGGGGGCTTCACGTCGCCCAACTACCCGCAGGCCTACAAGGAGGACCACGTCTGCGAGTGGACCATCATCGCCGAGTGGGGGCGGCGGGTGGAGCTCACCATCTGGGACATGAGCCTAGAGCAGGTCCCCAACTGCTTCTTCGACCAGCTCGTGGTCAGTATCCAGCCCGCAGGCCGCAGGTGGCGCAGGCCTTGGTCCTGGCGGCTCGGCAGGCTGGGGTGGGTAACGTGGGCCGCTGCCGGCAGGTGTACGGCGGCCCGGACGACACGGCGCCCGAGCTCACCAAGCTCTGCACCACCGCCCCGAAGACCGTCATCGTCACGTCCGCCAGCCGGTACATGTTCGTCCGCTTCCGGAGCGACAGCTCGTTCACGGGGCGCGGCTTCAACGCCACCTACAAGACCCTCTCCGGCCGTAAGTGATGGTTCGGCGGACCGCAAGAAAAACAGCAGGGCGGTGGTATGATCGTGGGGCTGCTGCTGTGCCAACCTAACCCTAACCTAACCTAACCTAACCTAACCCCCGACCTGCTGTTTTGAAAGTCCTGCTGTGAATGAGGTGGCACCCGGAGGCCGGAGGGAGGGTTCTGCCGGGTTCTGCCCTCCTCTTCCCCTCCCTGACAGTCTCTCCCCGCCCCTCCGGGCCCCTCTCCCATAGAGTTATTATATACTAATATTATATATATATATATATATATATATGATAATATTATATACTAATGACTCTATGCCCTCTCTGCAGAGTGCGGCGGCAGGCTGACGGCGCCGTCCGGCAGCCTGCACTCCGTCAACTACCCCAACAACTACGGCGCGGCGGACGACTGCGTGTGGGTCATCGAGGTGGCCGAGCAGCACGCCGTGCAGTTCACCCTCAAGGACATGGACATCGACTTCTCCGGCAACTGCTCGAAGGACTACTTGGAGGTGGTGGACGGCCGTGAGCTGCACGGCCCCGTCCTGCTGCACGTCTGCGGCAACCGGAAGACGGCGAACGAGACGATGGTCGTGTCCACGGGCAACACCATGACGGTGCGCTTCAAGTCGGACGGCACGCGCTTCGCTAAGGGCTTCAAGGCGGACTACATGACGGTGGGTACACCTGGTGCAGCGGGCTGTCAAGTGACCGGGGGTGTGTCCAGTTGAGAGAGGAACTTGCGGACGACAAGCAGGGTACTTTTGCGTTAGGTGTGGGATTGTTTTTCTTCCAGAAGCATGCTGATTTCTCATACAAGAACGCAAAGGCATCTAAAATTTCGCATAGAATTCGCAGAATATGCAAAATCTGCAGCTCGTTGCGTGTCGTCCGCCAGTTCCGCATAAAGCTGGACATAAACGCCAAGGCGCCATCCACAGAGCCGGTCGACCGAATTTCTCATGCCGCAAACTCGCAGGTGTGCGGCGCGCGCATCGTGACGGCCGGCAGCGGCATCCTCACCTCCCAGGACGCCGTCAGCATGCAGGGCAGCAGCCCCAACTGCTCGTGGACCGTGATCGCGGCCAACCCGGCAGACCACGTGACCCTCTCCATCACCCAGCTCGCCGTGGACACGGACGGCGGGGAGGTGAGTGGTCCTGGGGACTGTCCAGGACTGTGTCGGCAGACTGACACGGCTCGGGCTGTTCCGGCAGGGCGAGGAAGCGTGCTGGACCACCCACCACGTGGAGGTGTGGGAGGGCATGGACGAGACGGGCGTGCTACGGGGGCGCTACTGCTCGGGCCGAGTGCCCCCCGCCATCGTGAGCCGGGGGTCGGCGCTGCACGTCCGGTTGGTGTCGCAGTACAACCTCTTCAACGGCTGGTTCTCCGCCGCTTACTCCGTCATTGACTCCGGTAAGCTGCGATGCGTTCGCTGGAGCGAATGTGTTCGATAGTTTCGTGACGCCAAGCGAAAAATGTGGTTGCGAGAACTAACTGACTCCGCTGCCGCTGCCGCTGCCGCTGCCGCTGCACCGCTACACAGCCTGCGGTGGGACCATCGTCGCCGAGCGCGGCTCCATCGCCAGCCCCGGCTACCCGGACAGCTACGCCCCCAACTCACAGTGCGAGTGGAACATCACGACGGCACCGGGTGAGGGCGAGCGACACCGACCGCGGAAAATGAATGAATGAGTGATGAATAAATGAATGATAAATGAATGAATTGATGGACGGGTGAAAATAAATGAAAATGAATGAAACTAAATGGATGAATGAAAATAAATAAACGCATGAAAACAAATGATGGAGTGAATGAAAATAAATTAATAAATGGAAACAAATGAAAGCATGAAAGCGAATGTATGAATATGAACGGAAGAAAACAAATGAATGAAAATGAATGAAAAGGGGTGAAATTAGATGACAACCCCTGACCACTGTCTCCCCGTCTCTCCCCCGCGCACAGGCAACAAGGTGCAGATGAGCTTCTCGCTGTTCAACATCGAGGAATCCCCCGGCTGCACGGACGACTTCCTGGAGATCCGGCGGGACAGCGCCATGGGCCCGCTGCTGGGCGTGTTCTGCGGGGACAGTCCGCCGTCCAACCTGAGCGCCGAGCACTCCTTGTGGATCAAGTTCCGGAGCAACGGTCAGGGCTCCGCGCCCGGCTTCGTCGCCGTGTTCGCCCTGGGTATGTTCACGAAGTGCCTCACGGCCGTGCAGCCAGCTGACGGCACCCGACTCACCTCTGTGACCCGCTGCAGTCCACGGCAACCTGGACCTGACGGGCCCCCGGGGCCAGATCGCGTCGCCGCTCTACCCGGCCGGCTACCTCAAGGCAGACGACTTCCACTGGAGGGTCACCGTCGCCCACAACAAGGTCATCAGCCTCGTCTTCAAGCAGCTGAGTACGGAGCAGCTGAGCACGGACTGCGACTTGGTCTACTTGGAGGTGAGTACCGCGGGGCGGGCCCGGGCGGGTCACGGCACCCAGGACTCACTCTGCGCATGTTGTCCAATGACGGTGTCCTTCCTGACCAGATCAACGACGGCTTCGACGGCACGTCCCCGTCGGTGCTGAAGGACTGCGGCGTGGTGCCGCCCGCCCCCGTCACTACCACGTCCAACGCGGCGTACATCACGCTGCACAACGACCCCATCCGCCTGCCCACCACCTTCCTGCTGGAGTGGACCGAGGTGGACCGGTCCAGCCGGCCCTCCGTCACCATCGCGCCCGGCTCCGTCTGCTACCACAAGGTCCACCTGCCAGCGGGGAACACCTACAACGTGTCCAGCCCCGGCTACCCGCACGGCTACGGCGAGGGGCTCAACTGTACCTGGGAGGTGGACACGGTGCCCGGCTGGCACCTGCTCATCTACTTCCAGGATATGGACCTGGAGCACCAGGGCCCCGACTGCTACATGGACAAGGTGCTCGTGTACACGGGCGTCGGCGGGCCCAATTGGAAGCCGGCGTACACGCTGTGCCTCCCCAACGCCACGCTCAACACGTCGCTCACCACCACCAACTACATGCTCGTCAACTTCGTCTCCGATTGGGGCATCAACGGCACCGGCTTCAACGGGATCATTGCCTCCGGTGAGAACTGCCGACAATCGTGACCATCCGCGGGCCTCGGTGGCCCTAGGGGGCCCTAGGTGGCCCTAGGCGGCCCTAGGCGGCCCTAGGCGGCCCTAGGCGGCCCTAGGCGGCCCTAGGCGGCCCTAGGCGGCCCTAGGCGGCCCTAGGCGACCCGAGGTCCCGGGTGCAGACTCTGACGACGCCTTGTCCCCCTGTCCTGCACAGTGTGCGGCGGCGACCTGGCGGGTCCCAGCGGAACCATCAGATCCCCCAACATCACCACCTTCTTGCCCGGCCTCTGGTCGCCGCAGGTGTCGTCCTGCGAATGGACCGTGACGGCCAGGAGGGGGCGCACCCTGACGACCGTCATCAAGGACATCAGCATCCGGCCCGAGGCCGGCGACAGCGGCGGCCCCGGCACCTGCGGCAACTCGTACCTCTTGGTGAGCGTGTGGTGGCGGGGGAGGGGGCGGGGTGGGGGCGGGGGCGTTAGAATCGTTACGAGAAACGTTCGGGAACGCTTAGGAACGTTCGGGAACGTTTAGGAACGTTCGGGAACGTTTAGGAATGTTCGGGAACGTTCGGGAACGTTTAGGTCCGTTCGAGAACGTTCGGGAACACCTCGGGCCTCGGGGTACCCGTCCCCGAGGCTGGTGTGCCTCTTAGGCGGTCAGCAGGGGGCACACAGTCCACCACGGTTCGGGAACACCTCGGGGCACATGGTCCCCGGTGCTGGTCTGGCGGTGAACGTTCCTGATACGCGATGACATGAACTAATAACTAAACTGTTGTTATTGTAACATAATTAGTTCTGGAATATTTATTGATTAATTACAATCGAGCGAGCGACGCGAATTTTGAACCCGAAAGGACCAAAACTACAACTACGAAACACGTGACACAAATTCGCCCGCGATTGGCCCTTGGGCAGTCTGGTTTATAATCAGAGAGCCTTTATTGCAGCTTAAGAACGGGGGTTCGGCTGCCTCGCCGCTTCTCGGGGACGGCAAGTACTGCGGCCAGCAACCCCCATTGTCCATCCCGGATACCACCTCCAACCAGCTGTACGTCAAGTTCGAACGGAACCAGCACGACGCGGTGAGTTTGTGAGCTGTGGGCACCCTGTGGGCACCAGCTGTGAGCTCAGGGGACGTTCATAAACTAGTGACCACTTTAGAGGTCAGAAAGTGGTCTAAAATCGGTCAGTATTTTACGACCCCTCCTCAGCGGTTCGCGCTGCGCTACGAGGAGCACTCCGACACATGCGGCGGGGAGCTGCGCCTGGGCTCGGACAACCCCTTCCAGGCCATCTCCAGCCCCAACTACCCCAACATCGCGCCGCCGTTCGCCGAGTGCGTGTGGCTGGTCATGGCGCCTCCAGGGCAGCGGGTGCGTCTCGACTTCGTGGGCCGCTTCGACGTGACCGCGCCCGGCCCGGGGTGAGCACTTTCGTTGACCCTGTCAACAACCCCCTGAAGCAGACCACAAACGTTCACTACAAATAATTCAAAAACACTAAACATAAGCTCAAGAGCATCCGGACGGATTTTCTAAAAGAAATAACCATAACCGAATTCGAGGAAATCCACGGCAAAAATAAATAAATTTAAATTTAAAAAATTCAAACCACGATCATCGAATTACAACGACGTTTTCCCATCGCCCGTGGACCTGACGATGTAAGGCAAAACCAGGGCCGGGATCAAAAGTGAGGTTTGACCGGGACTCGAACCCGCGTGCGTGTGACAGGTGCCGAGACAGCGCGGTGGAGGTGCGGGACGGCGGCACGGAGGCGGCCTTCCTCTTGGGCAGCTACTGCGGTGACAAGCCCGGCAGCGTGGACTCGACCGACAACGTGATGCGCATCAGGTACTTCAACGAGGAGGAGGTCCCCAGCAACGGCTTCAGCGCCAACGTCTCCATCGGTACGACCCAAGTCACGCGACAGCCTCACAGTCAACACTTGCAACAGTTTAATTGCCCGGACCAAAAAAAAAAAAAACATTTTTTTTTCTTTTTGGGTGGGAGGGTAAAAACATGGCTGAGTATTGAAACCCCTGACCGCAGCGACCTGCGGCGGCACGATCCGAGGAGACGAGGGCGCTATCACCTCGCCGGGCTACCCCAACCAGTACCCGGCCATGCTGCGCTGCGAGTGGGTGCTGGAGGTGCGGCCCACCGCCACCATGACGCTGGCCTTCGCGGACATGAACCTGAACGGGCTGAGGACCCGCTGCCAGGACTCGATCACCATCACCAGCGAGCACATCCAGGGCGAGGCCAAAAACAACATCACCGGTACCAAAAAAAAATTGAAGGGGGAAAGAAAGAAAAAAATCGTTTTGGTGCGCCGGTATTTGAACCTGCCGCATGTGTTTTCAGCCGTGGAGCTGGGCAAGTTCTGCGGGTCGAGGGTGCCGGGCAACGTAACGAGCCTGACCAACAGGGTGCACGTGGTGTTCCAGTCCGGCCCCACCAGCATGGCGAGCTACAAGGGCTTCGCCCTGCGCTTCAGCGCCAACAAGGACGGTAAGGCTCCGTCGGGCTCCGCGCGCAGCCCTTGGCGCAGCCCGCTCCCCCTTGCCGCCGTGGGTTCGAGTACCGACCCCGGCCTGTTTCTTGCTGCAGACTGCGGCGGCACCATGGAGGCGTCCATGGGGGCCATCCAGAGCCCGGGCTACCCGTCCAGGGTGCTGCAGCACCGCTGCACCTGGACCATCCGGGCGCCCGAGGGACGCAGGATCACCCTCGACTTCGTGGACCTGGACCTCTCGAGCACGCTCGTACACAGCACCTACAGCACGCAGCGAGTGCTGGTGAGTCCGAGACATCTGGGACCGCGGGGCAGCGGGCGGCCGCCTGGAGGGTAGGCAGGCCCGCAGGCCCGCTACGCACGGCTGCGCGGCGGGTCTGCCTACCCACCAGGCGCCTGCCGCAGAGCATCACTAACTCAAGCGTGAACTCCTAAAGATTTACCACGGCGAGGACAACACGGTCCTGGCCAAGTCCATCAACTACACCGTGCCGGCGGGCTTCACCTTCGAGTCCTCGAGCAACACGCTCCACGTCACGCTGTTCTCGATGCTCGCCTCCAACAACAGGGGCTTCAGGCTGCAGTACACGACTGATAGGCCCGCACGTGAGTGCTGCTGCTGCCGCCGCAGCCGGCCTCGGACACGGGGGTCGTGACGGTCACGTGGTGTGTCTGGCCGCAGTGTGTGGCGGGACTCTGCGCGGGCCCATGGCGGAGCCCCTGGTGCCCCCCGACGGCACCCTCACCTCCTCCTACATGTGCCCCTGGCGCCTGGAGGCCGACGTCGGCGAGGGCGGGTCAGCGTCGCCGCCCAACAGGACGACCCTGGCGGTGCGGGTGATGCGGCTGGAGGGCGTCGGCAAGTACCGGTACCCCTGCACCAAGTACACGTCCGTCGTGACCCTGCAGCAGTCGGGTAAGCGTAGATAAAGCTCCTCTAGGCCGGCAGCCTGGCCTCGCTGGGCTGGGCCTGGCGCACGGAGTATCACACCTCCGATACCCCGCGCCGCTTTGCACGGAGTATTGACCCGACCCGACGCTGTCTCTGTCTGTCTGTCCGCAGATCTGGAGGTACTCGGACGGCTGTGCTACTCCATCAAAGACCCCGTCACGTTCGTCAGCCCGTACTACAGCAATAAGCTCGTGGTACGTACGAGTGCCGAGCCGAGACCCCCTACAGGGCCCCTTCATATTCTCAACTTGGGGAAGCCACACGCGTCATGCACCGTGAAAAATTTGAATTATATCAATTTGGGGTGTCTTCCCCTTTAAACAAACTCTGCACGGCCACAAGAAGATGTCATTAAAGCGGATGTTTTTTAGGAGGGTCTTTATCTACAGCTCGTAAACGGTGCGAGTTACCATAACCGAGCGGGCCACCACTGCCGATTTACCAGCACATATACACCGCGTTATTTAAATCGCAATTTAAATAACGTCTGATTTTTTACATTTTCTTCAATTGCTGCTAAAAAAAAAAACTTGTTTTTCTACAAACAAACGCGGTTTAAACCTGAATTTTTCGTTCTCTTTCTGACTATTTTGATTTTTCTTGTCATTTATAATGAAGTTTTGAGCATTTCGTGTCGCGTAATTTCTTATGATTCTTTTCTCAACCTGATTTATTTTGATTTTTCCTGAATTTTTCCCCCACTGTACTGTACACCGTTTTTTTTTTAGGAAGTAAAGTCCCCCTCGACTCCAACCGTCTGCATAATAGAGTAACAACAGTCACAAATTCGATTTTAAAATTTGGTATGCAAAACGGTTTGTAACTGACACCGCTTAACGAGTGACGGACCCCCACCGCGGGGGAAGGGGGTAGGGGAGGTGCGAGTTGGCGGGGCCGCGGGGCGTTGCCGGCGCCGCGGGGGCGTTGCAGCCCAGCGGCCTACCGGAGCGGGGAGGGGAAGGGGGAGGGGAGGGGCCGGCAGCGGCGGCAGCGGCGGCAGGCCAGGCCGGGGTCCGGAGGGCGGGGCGTGGCGCGAGGCGGGGCGGGCCGCGGAATGCCGCGGAAGCGGCGGGGGAGACGAGGACAGCGCGCGCCCACTTCGGCCGGGTGCGACAGAGCGCGCGCGTACGGGAGAAAGGGAGAGGCCGGACGGCCCCGGTCCACCTCCTCCGCAGTCTGCGAGCCTGGCGCCCGCTCCACCGTACAACGCCGCCCATCTGAGGTTAGGAAGCCCGGCTCGGCTCCTCCCCTGGGCCGGGCTGGGCCGGGCTGGGTGCGGCTGGGTGCGGCTGGCTGCCGGGCCGCCGGGCCGCCAGGCCGAGCCCATGGCCGAGCCCCACGCCTCACGCCGAGCACGTGAAGCAGGGCATGGGGCGCCAGGACGCGCCGCGCCGCGCCGCCTCGCCCCTCCCTCCGTGCCGCAGGGCGTGGCCCGGCCCGGCGCCGTGCGCCTGTGCAGGACACGTGCGTCGTGATTGTCGACACCGTCAGCCTTATGGGGGCGGTGTCATGGCGGGGTCATGGCGGGGTCATGGCGGGGTCATGGCGGGGTCATGGGGGGTCATGGCGGGGTCATGGCGGGGTCATGGCGGGGTCATGGCGGGGTCATGGGGGGGGGGCATCAGCAGTCAGCAGGCAGCCAACCGTGGATCCAAGATCCAAGCTCAGGTCGCGATAGTCGAGCTGAAGTGCTCGCACGTTTGAGCCTCCCACGTGCGCGGGGGAGCTGTGGGCTGTCTGTCTGTCAGTCTGTCTGTCTGTCCGTCTGCCTCCTGCCGTGCTCCCACATGCGCCCGGTGGCTAGGCACCCCATCCTACTCGGTGCCTCTGTGTGGTCTGCCGCAGCACTGGCCGTGTAGTCCATCACCTACGCCTGCCGCCGCCGCGGGGGCACACCAAGTCCAATGTATGGAGGAAGAGCGGACGATTTTAAATTTCATGTTTTGCTACAGTGTAGAAAGCTTCGGTCGCTTAATTAGTATCGTGGCACACCAGCCGCACCGGTTAAAGCGCTGTTCTCTCACGAACAGTGCCCTAGGTCTGGGGAATTATTGGGAAAGGACTGGAAGTAACTGTTCCGTTAGGTGTACAGGGACCGACAGGGACTCACCATTTGACGCCGCCACCGAGCGCCTGCAAATGTCAGGGTAGGCCGGCCCGCACGACACGCGTGCACGCACGGTGTGGTGGCTGCCTACCCAGCAGGCGTCAGCATTAACTGTTCTCCAGGTGAGCCGGCCGTGGTACCTGGACTCGATGGACTTCTCCATCTCGTACAGCTGGTCGGCCTGCGGCGGCGTGCTGGACAGCCCCACGGAGATCACCAGCCCGAGCTTCTATAGCCCATTCGGCTCCTACCCGAACAACACCCACTGCGCCTGGAAGATTAACTTCGAGGAGGGCGAGCAGGCGTTGGTGAGTATGTGGCAGGGTGAGGCAGGGCTGTACGATTATCGATTAATCGAAAGCCCAAACCCATTAATTTAGTAATCGGTGATGAATTTCGTAGGGTCGATTTAGATTGTGACAATCGACAATAGAATTCCAATATTGATAATGATCGATTAACAAGCAAATCCAAAATTGAAACGCATCGGGAACCATTTCCTCTCTCTCTAATGTGACATGTATACTAATTTTTACTTCGGACGACAAAACAAGTCAAAAACGCTGGAAAATATCTTCAGTTTTCAAACATATTCACGTTAAAATTACTTATTTTGAAGGTTATCACTGTAGCGATATAACGGCCCGGTTCCATTAATCGGTCGATTTCGATTACTCGGGGTGACTTCTGATCATCGATTACCGACGATTGAATCGAATGCACTTTCGATTGTTTTGGCCATTGACCGATTGCGATTAATTTTAACCATCGCACACCCGGTGAGGCGGCCACGGCCTCGGGCACCACGCCGGGGCCGGGGCTGGAACAGGGTGTGCAGAAGAGTCATGCGCTGTGCAGGTGACGTTCGAGACCGTGGACCTGCTGGGCAGCTCGTGCGACGACTACATCGAGGTCCACAACGGGGACAGCAACCAGGCGCCCAAGCTGGGGCCGTTCTGCCACAAGCCCCACGAGCCCCTCCACTCCTCCGGCCGCGGCCTCTGGGTAGAGTTCCACTCGGGCTCCAACCCGGGCCCGCGCGGCAGGGGCTTCAAGATGACCTTCTCCACCACGACCAGGAGTGAGTAAGACTGAGACAACAGGCCTTGCGACGATTGATTCTGTGATTCAACGCTTTTCTCTCTCTCTCCCTCTCTCTCTCTCTCTCTCTCTCTCTCTCTCTCTCTCTCTCTCTCTCTCTCTCTCTCTCTCTCTCTCTCTCTCTCTCTCTCTCTCTCTCCCCCCCCCTCTTATTAACACAAGCGCTTTGTAATTGTACTGTCGTATTAATGAACTGACTATTGTTTTAAATTTACCTGTGCCACTGGTACTCTCGTGAGACTTTGTAGTCTTTTTGTACCTTTTTATGGAATAAATTAAAATTCAAATTATCTCAGCGTGCGGCGGTATCCACCACGGCACCTCGGGCGTGCTCACCTCCCCCGGCTTCCCCCGGTCGTACCCGGAGAACGCGGAGTGCGTGTGGGAGGTGCGCGTCGAGCCGGGCTACCGGGTGTCCGTCACCTTCGTGGAGCGCTTCAACATCCCGGACCGCTACAACTGCACGGGCGACTACCTGGAGCTGTGGGACTGGGACGATCAGGGCGCTGATTGGCTGGCCGGCAGCAGCGGCGGCAGCAACGGCGGCGGCAGCGGCAGCAGCGGCGGCAGCGGCGGCAGCGGCAGCGGCAGCAGCCCCCGCAGACTGTGCGGCAGGTCGCCGCCCAGCGAGCCCCTGCTGTCGTCCGGCTCCCGACTCCGGCTCGTGTTCCGGTCGGACGGCTCCGGGTCGGCGGAGGGCTTCAAGGTCCGGTGGGCGGTGGTCTGCGGTCTGACGCGCACCCTGGCGGCCGGCCCCACCTCCCGCGGCGAGGTCGTGTCCCCCGGCTACCCCGTGGCCTACCCGCCCGACCTCAACTGCACGTACGAGCTGCTCGCCCCCAGCCAGACCATCGTGGCGCGCTTCGTAGACTTCAGCGTGGAGACGGGTCGGTGCCTGACCTAACCTAACCTGACCTGACCTGACCCAACAACCCGAGCTCTTCAACCTCACTGGGGACGCCTGTTGTGACTGTTTCCCAGGCAAGTCCTGCCGGTTCGACAACGTCACAGTGATCCAGGGCCTCGCGTTGCCGTTCCAGTCGTTCGGCTCCCTGCGGTCCGCGTACTGCGACAGCCGACTGCCCCCCGCCGAGATCCGCGCCAAGGACAAGCTTCTCCTCACCTTCCAGACAGACCACTGGAGGCAGCAGCAGGGCTTCAAGCTCGTCTACCAGCTCGACCGTAAGCCCCGGGGAGACCCCCCCCCCCCCCCAAAAAAAAAAAAAAAAAAAAAAACAACAACAAAAAACAACCTAATTGATGTGCACTCTTACAAAAATCAGGGGGGGGGGAGGGCGAAATATCAAGTAAAAATAGGAAAAATTAGAAGGGAAAAAAAGCCAGGAGAAAATAAATAATAATCGGATTTTGATAGTTGATAATTTGTCGATAGTTAAAAAGTTGATAATTTTGTTTAACGCTGGCATCACGAGTCAGATACCCTATGCCATGACCCACACTACCCGTCGTGCTTTGGCAGAGTGCGAACAGCAGATCACGAAGCCCTCCGACATCGCACCACCAATGGACGGCGGCGAATACCAGGCGTTGGCCAACTGCACGTGGAACATCACTGCCCCGGAGGGGCAAGTCGTCCGTTTACGGTAGGACAGCCCGCCCCCGCCCCCCGCCATGAGTGCCCCCGCCCTGGTGTCGCCCGGGTTGAAACGCCCTCCGTTGCTGCTGCCCCGCCCCACCAGGCTGAGGACGTTCGAGACGGAGATCTCCTACGAGTGCTTCACCGACTCGCTGGCCGTCTACGATGGCGCCGCCGTCAACGAGAGCGCGCTGCTGGGCCGCTTCTGCGGCAACCTGACGCACGACCCACCCGTGCTGCGGAGCTCCGGCCGGTCCATGGTGCTGCGCTGGCAGACGGACGGCACCATACAGGCCAGGGGCTTCACCGGCAGGGTCTTCTTCGAGCGGACCTGCGGGACTCTCGAGTTCAGGGCGTAGGTGTACACACACACACACACACACACACACACACACACACACACACACACACACACACACACACACACCTACCGATCCGTTGATTTCCGGGCGAGCAATACATTTTGGTTCGGAGGATTTAAACTTCGTTGAAGGGAACTATTTGTTGGCTGCGCCGGCGAAAGGTTCGCCGTGGGAGCCAAACCACTTTGTTCTAAATTTTTGTTTTGAACTCTTCGCTAACGCAACTGACAACTGACACGAAATTTTAGTTTTCGGAACCAAAATATAGTGCTCGTCTGGGAAATGAAACACCATTTTTACTCGCTCTTTGCTTAATACTACTACTGCTACGACGTAGAAGCAAAAAAGAACTAGTATTGCACTCGCCCTGTCCGTTAAGACCGCCTTTCAATTCGCAAACCGCTTAACGCAAGTGTTGCGTTAACGCGACATTTTGATCAGTTGTTGATTTAGTTTTGAAAATGACATAAGATATTTAGATACCTCTGTTCGTCGCGGTCTAGCGGAGTGCCAGCGGCTAAGTCCGAACAAAATATGAGGAGCGGATAGGTGAAATCAAATGATGAAAAGTTTTGATTTTTTTTTTAAAGTGATGAGCTCGTTACACTCATGCACTATTGGTCGAATTTGTTTTTTCGCGGTTTCCCTGGTTTCTCTATTAATTGGTAGAAAGCATTTCATTTCAATAATTTTTTTTAAATTCAAAAGTATATTGAATTCTCAAGATTCAGACCCTGCAAATAAAAAATACAACAACAACAAAAAACGGCAAAAATGGGTGGGTCCTACCTCGTCCCAGACTTCCGTCCGGAACCGTTCCTGCTTAACTTCGGTGTTCGGATGGGAACCGGTGTACCAGGAGTTGACCGCCGCTAAGACACAGGCACGACGCAGCCACCTTGGTAGGCAGGCTTCCGCAACGGCCAACATCGCCCCTTCCGCTGACTAGATTTCAGGAGTCAGCCCCCTTCGACCAGCCAGTTGGTCTGTGGCCGTGAGGCCACTCCCTCGCGGATTGAGAGGGAGGTAGGATGCCCAGATCGTACACGGCCGAAGCCGATTGTACTCTACCCAGCAAGCCGAGTAGGTGTTGCCCGAATACTCCAGATTCCGAGGCCTTACGCTTGAAAAATGTAGAAGGCCGAACCCTAGGCCTCTACATTTAACTTCTGCCGAGTCTTGGCAAGCACCATTCCCCTGCTCGGGCGTCGAACCACTGTTCCTCAGCAGTGTATTCAACCTCCGGGGAATGGCCGCGGCCCAACGTCCGCGGTCACTCAGACAACACACTTTGAACACGTTCTTTTGGTATATTTTACCCACCATCCTCGGTCGGCAGACTACAGAAAATTTTTTACTCCGGCAAAGAGTTGAACCCGGACCTTGCGGTCATCGACCGGTCTGTTAGCCCACTACGCTACGGAGCTGCGATGGAGACACGCAGCGCGCTGCCGGTACTATAGCCACTGTCGTTCCGCAGAGCAGAACTGCTTGGCCGAAGTTACCGAAGTTAAGCAGGAACGGTTCCGGACGGAAGTCTGGGACGAGGTAGGACCCACCCATTTTTGCCGTTTTTTGTTGTTGTTGTATTTTTTGTTTGCAGGGTCTGATTCTTGAGGATCCAGTATACTTTTGAATTAAAAAAAAATTATTGAAATGAAACGCTTTCTACCAATTAAAAGAGAAAAGAGGAAAACCGCGAAAAAACGAATTCGACCAATAGTGCATGAGTGTAACAAGCTCATCACTTTTTTAAAAAAATCAAAACTTTTCATCATTTGAATTCACCTGGACTGTTGTGGACATTTCGTGAACCCCCCTTCCCCTCTAAGTGTCCACGTGGTATCTGAACAGCCCCAAAGAACGAGCCTGTCCTAGAACGGTAAAGCGTTCTCCATGCCTGTCTTGTTATTTCCTCCGTGTACCACTTGATCGTGCGTCTTGTCGGATCCGTTTGTGTCCTGCCCCCTGCCAGTCGCCTGTACAACGGGACCACATCGTCTCACATGCTCCCGCTGGTCGCGGGGCATGAGGCAACCACGCTGACGTGGCACGCATTGCGGCCCTTCATGGACTGCGAGTACACCTTCATGGCGCCCGAGGGTCACGTGGTGCTGCTGGAGTCGGCTGACGTCGCCGGCCTCGCCGGCTGCGCCAACTACACCGGCCATCCGCAGGGCCTGCGGGCCTGCGACTGCAGCTTCCTGCAGGTGGCCGACGGCCACAGCCAGTACGCGGAGCCCATCGGCAAGTTCTGCGCGGCGCGGCCTACGCCGTTGCTGTCGTCCTCGGACCGCAGCCTGTGGCTCCGTCTCTCCACGGGGGACTTCGGGTCGAGCAGGCCGCTGAGTTTCAGCGTGAAGGCGGTGCCGTCCGTGTGCGGCAGGACGTCCTACAGCCTGCGCGAGAACACCACCGAGATCGTCATCCAGTAAGCACACAGCCACAGGGCCGCCGCCGGGCGTTCTGTAAACACGATGCTGCACTACAGGCGGCGTTCGTCTCCAGGTCCCCGAACTACCCGTCACCCCCGCCCGCCTTCGCGCACTGCGTGTTCCTGGTGGACGTCGGGGAGAACGGAGCGACGCTCTCCTTCACCGCCCTGGACCTCAACGGCCCGGCCCGCTGTGCAGCGGGAGCCGCGCCGGAGGCCGCCATCAAGACGGGCCGCCTGGACATCGTCAAGGTGAGGTCCAGGGCGGTGCGGGGTCCAAAGTTTTGGAGAAAAAAAGGGCTGAAAACGCGTTTCGTTACTCCAAAGTCTTTAGCCAAATCTATATCTTACTCAGGCCGGGATAGGCGCCATGTCCTCGGATATCAAAGTGTACGTCGGTAAACAGCTGGATATTATGACGGTAAGCCTTAGAGATGAGAAAAATTCTGTCGAAAATTCAGTCAAAGAAAATCAAAAGAATCGATCGGTGCACGTCGAAAAGGTGTAGTAAGCGCTGGACACCTCGCCCCTTCCCGCAGCCCTCCGGCTTCGGCGCGATTGACTACACCGACCAGACGCTCTCCTTCTGCGGCCGGGAACGGCCCCCGCCCATGAGCCTGCAGCCCTACTCGGGCGCCGTCAGGATCGTGTACCACGCGGGGGAGGCGGGGGGCGGCACCGGCTTCCAGATCCGCGTCAAGTCCGGTGAGTCCGAGTCCGAGCAGCGCCCCGCCCAGCCCCGCCCAGCCCACGGCCGGGCCCCGTTGTGGTTAACCACGGCCTCCTTCTCCTCCAGGACGAAACTGCCCCCCGGAAGTGGTGACGGAGCCGTCCGGCGCCCTCATGTTCTTGCCCGGGGACCGCACCAGCTGCAGTGTGCTCATCACGGCCGCGCCCAACCAGACCGTGACCCTGTTAATCGCGGAACACTCGTTCCTGTCCGAGAGCACAGACTGCCGGGACGCCGTGCTCAAGGTGATGGGATGGGATAGGGGTTACCCACAACGCCAGCGGGAGAAATACCTTCAAATTTCTCGTGTTCAGTTTTGTTAACTTTTATTCTCCTTTTTTGTGAGTTTGTTCTGCCTTAGGAGTTTCAGGGTTTGAACTTTTGGTAATTTTTTTTTTTTTTTTTTTAATTAATTCGGACAGGTGACGGACGGCAGCCAGCCCGACGGGCCGCTGCTCACTAGGATGTGCGGCTCGGACCTGAGCCGCGGAGTGTCCTCGACGGGCCGCCACATGCTCCTCACGTTCCAGACCACCGCCGAGGCCTGGGGCCGCATCGAGGCCACCTACTACACCACGGACCAAGGTGCGTTCCACTGGATATGAAAAATTCGTGATGTCATCTCCCGATTTCGTGGCACTGTCTTGTGATCAGGTCGGGGGTGCGGCGGTTCGATCCACCAGAGCGAAGGTTACCTGTCCAGCCCGCTGTACCCGGCGCCGTACCGGAACAGCTCCGTGTGCCGCTGGGACATCGAGGTGCCCGGAGCCAGGAGCCCCGTGCTCGCCTTCAAAGGTACCAATGCTAATGTGCGGAGGTCACCGGAGGTCACCGGAGGTCACCGGAGGTCACCGGAGGTCACCGGAGGTCACCGGAGGTCACCGGAGGTCACCGGAGGTCACCGGAGGTCACCGGGGGTCACCGGAGGTCACCGAAGGCCACGAGTGCCCTATCATCGCTGATTGTCGTGTTTCCGCAGCGTTCGACCTCGGGCCCAACACGTCCTGCGACACGGACTTCCTCGAGGTCTTCGACGTGGACGAGGACGGGCGGGAGACGAAGCGCGCCCGGTACTGCGGGCAGGTGAGTGTGGGCCCGGACACGACCCTCTCACGGAGGTCCTACGCCGTGCTCACGCCGTGTTCACTTTCGCCGTGTTCCAGGAGAACCCCGCCGTCGTTCGGGGGTCGACGCACAGGATGGCCGTCAAGTACACGGCCAGCGTACGGAACGGAGGCACCGGCTGGCTCGCCATGTTCAAGGGGATCGGCTCCGGAGATCACCTGGTCCCGTGAGGTGATGTAGGGGTATTAAGTATTTATTGTTATTAATTTAAGGCGTGTTATACGATGCGATTGTGTGTGATTTCGTCATCGTGTACCCACAACCTATGTACGTGTATCTGTCGACAGATTTTTAAAAAATAAATAAATGTAAACGAGGCACAGAATATATTGTCTTATTACAAAGTACAAAGTTCAGGTTGAAATCCCGTTCGCTGACGATTCCTGTCGGCCGTCCTTTGACCTCCGACCCCTTCCTAGTCGACGTAACCCTGTGTCCTCAGCTCCTCCAGGCTCTGGCCGTCGTTGGAGTTGGCTTGGACTGAACACAACAGGAGACAGCGTGAAGATACAGCACGGCGTCACGGGATGTCACAGGGTGTGTCACAGGGTGTGTCACAGGGTGTGTCACAAGGTGTGTCATAGGGTGTGTCACAGGGTGTGTCACAGGGTGTGTCACAGGGTGTGTCACAAGGTGTGTCACAGGGTGTCACAGGGTGTGTCACAGGGTGTGTCACAAGGTGTGTCACAGGGTGTCACAGGGTGTGTCACAGGGTGTGTCATAGGGTGTGTCACAGGGTGTGTCACAGGGTGTGTCACAGGGTGTGTCACAAGGTGTGTCACAGGGTGTCACAGGGTGTGTCACAGGGTGTGTCACAAGGTGTACTCACGACAGAAGGGGCTGGCCGAGCCGGTGACGACGGAGAAGGTGCCCCTCGCGGGCCAGTCGGGGGTGTCGAGCCCCACGGGGATGCAGCGTCCCCGCTTGCACTCGCCCTGCTTGTGCGGCACGGGACTAGGAAGGCTCCTCGCCCAGCTGCCGGCACACAGGCGAAATGTCAGTACGAAAGTGACTAGTTGTCCCTGCGAATTTGTTCGTCGATTTCGTGACACGCAAGAAATCATGTTGTGTTTCGTTGCTTCCGCAAAACGTTCGTTGCGCAAAAGTCATCAAAAATGGAGTTTTGCTCCCTCAGCGAATTTTTGTGCGGACCCGACGAAAAGTGCACGGTGCACGCAACCAGACTCATTCTTTGTCACGGAATCAGCGAACAAACTTGCTGCTACAACTTTAAGGGCAAGTTGTTGACGTGCTGCCCCACCCCACCTGAGGCGCTGGCGCGCAACGCTCTGCTTATGGCCCCACATGCGGCACTCGGTGTTGTTGATGGCCTCCGTGATGTACTCGTAGGAGCGGCAGTGCGAGCAGCTGAGAAGCTCCGTGAAGGCTGAGAACACATTCCACAAATCATGAGTAACGCACAAAAATAACCATCCGCGAGCGTCCCGGGAGATGGGGCGCTCGAGCGCGGGGTGTCAGCGCGTTGTGTCGCCCGGCCTGGCTTACTTGTCCTAGGGAGGGTGACGATGTCCAGGAGGCTGGTCGGCGTCTCCACGGTCGGGGTCGAGCAGCCGGGCTGGTCCGCGCCGCCGTTCATGTAGAAGTCGACGTGACCTGGAGCACGACACGCGTACAGTCTTCGACAAGGTCATCGACAAGGTCATCAAGGACACACTCCGAGCTCCCGTCCCGGGCTCCCGCCCATGTCCTACCGATGGGGTGCATCATGCCGAAGCCCAGGATGGTGACAGGCTTGGCGTTGGTGTGCAGCACGTCCACGAAGTTGGCGGCGGACTTGCTGAGGCGGACGAGTCGGGGCATCGCCTCGAACCCGGGGCCGGCGGGATCCATGGCTGCCAACACAACACCGAACTGTCAGCACAGGCTGTGCCCCGTCACTGAGGCCGTCACTGACGCCGTCACTGACGCCGTGTCACTGACCCGTGATCCTGGCGACGCCGGTGATGTTACGGGCGGCGTACCCGGAGATGTGCGCGCCCAGACTGTGGCCGAAGAGGTGGTACCGCGCCGCGGAGGCGCCGTGCTCCCGGATCAGGCTGCTCCCAAGGCTGCGGGCGGGACGGACAACGGGGTCAGGGCGGGGAGGCAGAGTACAACACGGCCATCACGTCAACCTCACTCACTAGGCGATCTCCCGGCCCACGATCCGGGTGTTGGACGCGGCCTGCAGGTAGTTGGGTTCAGTTGCTCCGGAGCCCCAGTCCACGATTAGCACGTTCCCGTCGACCTGCGCGGCGGAACCGTTTGCACATGAAGCAGCGAAAACGTTTGCAGTTTGGGTCACATATACAAGGCTTAGTTTGTGGCACAGCGTCCGCCCCCGCGCGGTGCTGAACACGCCACACCGCGCACCTTGCCCAGGATGGCGTCCTTGAGGTTGGCCATCCAGGTCTCGTTGCCGCTGTTCTGGAAGCCGTGCGTGATGAAGAACGTCCTCTTGGCGCCGTCGAAGCCGCTGCCGTCCAGGGTGATGTTGTCGGCGGTGATGGTCCAGCGCTCCGGACGGCTCCTGCAGACTCGCACCTTCTCTGTTTAGGCCGTCGATCACAAACGGAACGGCAGAGGCCTCCTTACTCCTTATCGCTGACCTGGTGTAGAGGTAGAAGCGTACGTCTATCCTGTCCGGGTGCCGGGGGGCGGGCAGAGGCCGCTGCAGGGAGATCCAGGGGGACTGGAGGCTGAAGCAGCCCAGGAGGCGGTAGCAGATCTCGTCCGCGTTGGAGCGGACCACGACGAACCTGGTCGGGGGGAACACAAACACAGCTTTGTCTCGCGACCGCTTCTGTATTGTAGGTTATTCCGCCCGGAGGAACCCGGTGTAAAAGGGACCACTTACCCCCCCCCCCCCCCTGAAACTGTACCCCCCGGTACACCATCCCTAGGGGCCGTGTACCCCCCCCCACCAACCGACTCGGGGGTACACCTTCCCGAGTGGCCATGTACCCCCCGGGGGGTACACTATCCCTAGGGGCCGTGTACCCCCCACCAACCGACTCGGGGGTAAACCATCCCGAGGGGCCATGTACCCCCCGGGGGTACACTATCCCTAGGGGCCGTGTACCCCCCCCCCCCCCCACCAACCGACTCGGGGGTACACTATCCCTAGGGGACATGTACCCCCCGGGGGTACACCATCCCTAGGGGACGTGTACCCCTTACCCCCCCCCCCCCAATGGTGGAGGGGGTACGCTATCCCTAGGGGCCGTGTACTCTCTCCCACCCCGCCCACCTGGGGGTACACTAACTCTAGGTACACGGCCCCTAGGGATAGTGTATCCCCCGGTCGGTTGGGGGGGGGGGGGTAACGGCCCCTAGGGATAGTGTACCCCCCGGGGGGTACATGGCCCCTAGGGGCCGTTACCCCAGAGTCGGTTGGTGGGGGTACACGGCCCCTAGGGATAGTGTACCCCCCCCCCCCGGGGGTATATGGCCCCTAGGGATGGTGTACCGGGGGGCACCTCCTCCCTGGGGGTATGCCATCACTGCCACACCGGGACGACGGAAGTCAAGAAGAAAACGAGAATCTCGAAAGCGGGTCCTGGCGCCCCCACGCGGCCTCAAGCGGTAACTAGCTAGGCCGCGGCTCCTGACGTCTACCTGACCACACCCTCCACCGCCTTCTTGGCGCCCTCCTGGACGGCGTTGACCACGTTGGCGGTGTTGTTGGCGACCTGCTGGACGAGGTTGGCCCAGCCCCTCCTAGCGTTACCGCGCATCTTGCCGACGACCGGGTTGCTGCTGATGCTGTCGCGGAAGCTGCTCATGCTGTTGCTGAAGCTGGTGAGGCCGTTGCTCAGGAAGGACGGGAATGCCCAGTTCTGGTTGCCGGAATCTGCGGGAACAACCGAGCAAAATGTCGCGTTAACGCAACACTTGCGTTAAGCGGTTTTCGAATTGAAAGGGGGTCTAACGGCCAGGGCGAGCGCAATACCCGTTCTTTTTTTCATCTACGTCTTAGTAGAAGTAAGCAAAGAACGAGTAAAAAGTAGATTTTTAAGTAAATAAAAAAAAAATCCGATATTTCACTGAGAACTTAACCGATTCCTCTCCAAAACACAGGGGGGCGTACAAAAACAATTCAAAGTCATTCCCTGGGTTGCCGGGGGCCGGGGGCCGGGGGCCGGGGGCCGGGGGCCGGGGGCCGGGGGCCGGGGGCCGGGGGGGGGCCGGGGCCGGGGGCCGGGGGCCGGGGGCCAGGGGCCGGGGGCCGGGGGCCCTGGCCGGGGGGCGGGGGGAGGCGGGAGATGGGTATAGTGCCGGGTAGCGGGTACCTTGGGCCGAGGCTGGGGCCGGGAGTTCGGCGGCCACGACCAGGATGCCGAGGAGTAGAGCGCTTCCAAGTCGCCAGCGCATGGTGATGCCGTGTCTTGGGAACAGAGCGTCGGGTCGGGCCGCGGCGCCGAGGAGCTGCTTTTGTACCCGCGGCTCACTGCGCCCAGCCCCGCGGCACCTGCGGCACCTGCTGCGGCACCCGCGGTTCCTGCCCGCCGGCACAGGTGCTCACAGGTGCGTCACAAGCGCGCTTGCTCGGCACTGTCCATCCTTACAGCTAAAACACGTCTTGACTCTGCCCCGCCTCTGCAACACCACGATACACTGCCGTGTGACGGCCCCGGCCTTTCGATGAAAAAAAAAAACAAACAAAAAGACAACAAAGCGATTTCTCATACTCTTTCTACGTTGCGGCCTATTTCACTCCCATTTCGGGCTTCTCCGGAATATGTATCTAGATCCGTACATTTTTTTTGCAGAATTTTTCTTTTTGAACTTCTTATCTGCCGCTGATGCGGTGCCTGAGAGGTCATGCAGTGGTGTTTACGATCACGTAATAACCGGCAGGTGGGCTCTTCCACACATGAGACCGGTGGTGAAACCGGCCCAACCTGAGTGGTCGGAGGCCGCCCACCTGCCCCCTGCCCTCCGTGTCATGCCACCCCCTCGACTCACTCTCTCTCTCTCTCTCTCTCTCTCTCTCTCTCTCTCTCTCTCTCTCTCTCTCTCTCTCTCTCTCTCTCTCTCTCTCTCTCTCTCTCTCTCTCTCTCTCGGCGCGCAGAGCGGTCCCCTATTTAACCGGCTCCAGCACCCTCCCCGTCTCCAGTCGAGCCGTCGCCACCATGGAGTACGCCAAGATGCTTCTGGTTCAAGTGAGTTTTCTTCAGAGGTCCCATTGATTTGGGCTCTCGCCGTCCGTCCGGATTTTCCGCCACAAATCTCTTTATTTCTAATCGCGCAGAGTAACAAGAAAAGTTTTTTTCAACAACTTTCTATATTTAGTATGCCGAGCGCTATACATTTAGATTGGAGATCGCAGCCGGAAATCACCTGATTGTAGTTATATTCAAAGTGCCTCAAAGCACAACCACATTTTTTTCCATAAATTTTCTAAAGATCTCTGTCAGTTCCGAAGCCTGCTCAGTTTCAGAGAAGCTCTAGAATACAACCTCATTATTTAACTTCTGGAAATGTGTTTGGTGTCCGAGTGCCGGTGTTGGGCGGTGACCTTGAACCCGTGTGCGCGGCCGTGTGTGTGTCGGGATGTGCCCCCTGTAACTGGAATGTCGCCACGCCCAGAGAAAGAGAGGGAGAGAGAGAGGGGGGGGGAGACTTATGCCAGGGCGTATACGAGTGCGAGTGAGCGCAGTATAGTCGCCTGCTTCCCCCACTCCGTGACCTTCCCAACGGTGCTTGTGAAAGTTTTGCGCCCCCAGGCCGCCCCGCCGTTCCGGTGGGCGGACGGGATGTAGATGGTGGCGATACGAGAGCGACAGAGATGGCTGGTGACTCACTCCACCCCCACCACCCATCACCGTGACAGTTCGAGATTTTTTTTTTTTTTTTTTGGGGGGGGGGGCGGTCTTTAATGATCTCGGCCGGAAAGCGGTAAATATTATCAAACTTTTTTTCGTAAATTTGTGTGTGACCTGAAAGAATTTTGCAGAGGTCCGGGTGCTCCGGACGGTCAACCACAAAGCAAGCTGCCGATGTGAAGGTCAAGCAGTACCTGCCCCCGCTAACGCACGCCTTCTCTCTCCCTGCCGCAGATGCTGCTAGTGGGAGCCGCGCTGGCGCAGTCCAACCTAAGGGCCTCCAGCGGGTTCCCGCAGCTGCAGCCGTTCCAGCCTCTGCAGCAACAACAACAGCAGCAGCAGCAGCAGCAGCAGCAGTTCCGGTCCTCGTTCCCCCAGCAGCAGCAGCAGCAGGCGGCTGTCCCCGCACAGCAGCAGGGCGCCTTCCGCACGCAGACACAGACGCAGAAGTCCGGCGTCGAGTCCTACCAGTATATCACCACCATCAACAACGGGCAGCAGCAGGAGAGCACCAGGACCTTCGGCGCCGCCGCCCCCGCCACCCCCGCCGCCCCCGCCGCCGTGCCGGCCACCCGGTTAGTAAGCAGGCCTGAGGCCGTGTGGCCCGTTGGCCGCCCCCAGTGTGTTGGAGACCGCCTTCGTTCAGATCCGATCCTCCCCTTCCGCCCACAGGCCGTTTGCTGAACAGCAGAGATTCGCCCCCGCCCCCGCCCCCCGCCCCGCCCCCACCCCTGCCTTCTCTGCCACCCCCGTGGACTTCGCCAACGCCGTGCCCGCCCCCGTCCAACAGCACGACGCCCAGGTGTTCCAGCGCCGCCCCGCCCCCGCCGCCCCCACCCAGAGCATCTCCTCCGCCCCCGCCCCCAGCACGGTGAGGAGGATGCAAACCCCTGCAATCATGCGCGATCAAATACCGGCTTGAGCATCGTGATCATATGTCAGTATTTTAAGTTTCTGGGGCTTTTATTCTTAAACTTGCACCAAAGGTGCCGGCGACCCGCTCTGCACTTTGTGGGAGCACACTTTTTTTTTTTTTTTACTGCTAGTGCCAAATATTGGCCCAGGTGTGGCTGGCTGCGGGCTGCGGCCACCGTCTTGTGCGCCCTGCCTGGCCCTGCCTGGCCCTGCCTGGCCCTGTCACTCACTGCTCACCGCCTTGTACACGTCACCGCCACACAATCGACCTTGACTTTCCCCACCACCGCCCCCGCTAGCCAGCACCGCCCCCCCCCCTTCCCCCAACACCCGCTTCTCGGAAAAGGGCCTCCAATTCTTGGAAGGCGGCAACGCAATCTCAAATAAATCTGTCGCGGAGGTTCCGGTCCGGGGGTCCGGGTCTCAAACGCTGTGTGGTTGGTGTGTGCAGCAGGACTTCCAGCATCAGTTCCAGCAGCAGTTCCAGCAGCCTGCCCGCGCCCAGCCCGTCGCCGCCTCGTTCCAGGACGACTTCTCGGCCCCGCAGCAGGCCAGCCAGGACTTCCAGGACTTCCAGGAGGCCCCGCGCCCCGTTGTCCCCCAGGTACAGCGCGCTGCTCACGGCGGAATTGTGTCGTCGTGAGGTTCAGAAGTACGCCCGAGTGGAGCGGCGTTTGCTGACCGGGCAGGTTGTTAACAGGTGACCCGCTCCCGAGGTCAGCACCAGCAGCCCCGCCGCACCGCCCAGGCCGGGCTCCGAACCGCCAGCCCCGCCAACACCCCCATCCGGGTGAGCGCTGACGGCATCCTGGACCAGGCCGACACCCAGGCCCAGGAGGACGAGACCTTCCGCGAGCAGGCCCAGAACGCCCACTACACGTTCGCGTCCTCTGTCGACGACAAGCTCACCGACAACTCCCAGGTACGTTCGTAGACACGGCAAGGGGCCCGAGGGGTCAATCATGCAAAAAAAAAATTTTTTTTATCAATTTACACCCTTTAAAAAATTAGCGTAGTATGAGAAAAAAAATCGAAAAATATTGAAAAAGTAAGAAAAAATAAAGGAAAAATTACGGGGGGGGGGGGGAATCAGGAAACACTTAAATTTGATTCTGAGTAATGGTAGGAGGGGAGGGTCCGCTGGCGAAGGATCGTTGAAAGCACCTGTCTGTCCCGCGCAGGTGCGACAGGAGACCCGCGACGGCCTCAAGCTGTCCGGCGTGTACTCGTACTCGGACGGCTACTTCCGGCGCACCGTCCACTACGAGGCCGACGAGAACGGCTACCGCGTCGTGAAGGAGGATGTGGAGCCCATTGGCGACGGCCCCATGCTCAACCCCAACGGCGCCGCCGAGGTGCAGGCGCAAATCTCCGGCCAGAACTTCGGCTACCGCATCACCGCCGACGACATCCGGGAGCAGAAGAAGGAGGCCGTCGTCGCCCCGGCCGGCGCTGGGCTGTCGCCCCTGCAGCAGCGCTTCCGCGATGACCGCGTCTAAGCGGCCCGTCGCCAGCGTATATTTATTGAGCGCACCTGGCTCACACTGTCCGCCGACACCGCCAAGGATTTTGACAAATTTTGACCAATTTTGACCGTCTTGGGAGGCGCGACTGATATGCCCGCTTCACTTTGACGGGACTATTCGTTGTGCAATTGATTCTTTCGCACACACATGCACATGCTCACAGTGTACATTTTGTTATCTAAGTTTGCACGCGTATGCAGTTTTTTATGCTTTCACTGCCGTTGGCAAACAAACCCAGTCCATGCCGAATGATGTTTCAGCGCAGGCCGTCTATGTATCTATTGTGATATTGTTGTATTATAGTGATAAATGTAATAAAATTATAGAAGTCACATTCGTGTTTCATTTTCAAGGAGGTAAGAAATTGCTTCATTCCGCTGTAGTAGTATAAAATACATTTATTCGAATGAATCGATTCTTGCACACATACCGTGTAAAACATCCCGACTTATTTTTATTTTGGCGAGAAAGAGAGAGAGAGGGAGAGGGAGTTTCATTATAACTCGATTGAATGTCGACACGCTTGGAATTCGCGGTGCGTTAGT
Source organism: Odontothrips loti (assembly GCA_038380765.1). Classification (NCBI taxonomy): domain Eukaryota; kingdom Metazoa; phylum Arthropoda; class Insecta; order Thysanoptera; family Thripidae; genus Odontothrips; species Odontothrips loti. The sequence continues at coordinate 12,006,033 of CM076257.1, read as the reverse complement.
CCGGCGAACTCCCTGAGCACACGTTTCACTGGTGACTACTCGACCTGTAGGCGAAGGCTCGGATTTTCCGTCGCGAGCTGGGGAAGGAGAGGCGGTGCGGAACTAGCAGAGAACCGTCTGCGAAGGAAACGGGGGCAAAGTTATTACTTCCAGCGGGGCTCGAGAACGGAAGTGCGAGTAGAAGAATACTTAGGTCGAATAGGTCGATTAGCCGCTCACCTGCTACGTCAGTGACGGCGGGGGTCGGCGCGGACACCCGCCGGCGCTGCAGCTCGATGGGCCGCCGCCACTCCAGGGTGGGCGACACCAGCGGCGACAGCAGAGACGCCGAGCTCAGGTCGCTGAGGGTGTCGCTGTCGTCGCCGTGGTCCTCGTCAAGGCACACGGCCACCCCCGTGTCCGTGGTGGCCGACGCTGTCGCGCTGGGGGGCCAGCACGACGTGCTGCTGCTCGCCGTGGTCCGCGACGCCCTCGAGGACCGTGACGAGCGTGAGGACGTGCGGGGCAACGAAGGACCTGCAGGGGGGAGCGAGGCGGTATGAGAAATAGCGAAGACATTGCCATGCCGTCTGCGGTGGTTACTCCCACGGCCGTCGACCCACCAGAGCTGCGGCTCCTGGTCGTCAGGCTGGTGCAGGTGACGCTCGTGAGGTCCGAGTCGTGGTCCGTGGCCTGGGTCACGTGGACGCTGGGCAGGCCGGCGCCCACGTCAAGGCCGCCGTCCTGGTAGCCGAAGCCGGGGCCCAGGAGGCCGGCGAGGGCCGCGGCCGCGGAAGGGGACATGCACAGGCCCGACGGGGCTACCGCGGCGGCCCCCTCGGGGGTGGGCGAAGCCGGGGGCGTCGCCGGGGCGGGGGCGGTGGGGGTCGTCGGCGTCCCCGGGAGCTCTGGTGGCCACCGATGGACGTCCGCGGCCGCCGAGGACTCGGACAAGGGTGGCGACATGGAGTTCGTCACCCTTCCAAAGGCAATTTACAATTAGAAATCGCGCGTTCGCATCGAGGACACGTGACTAGACTACGGTTGGCTCTCACTAACGCACTTGATTTTGACGTGGTTGTGGTGGTGGTGGAGGTGGTGGTGGCGGGGCAGCGAGGAGATTGACTCCTGGAGCTCCCCGCCGGCGCTGTCGCCGTCGCTGGCCGTCGCCTCGCTGTCCGGCTCAGTGCACGTCGTCGTCGTCTCGTCCAGGGAGGTCGTCGACGACGTGTGTCGCAGCTGGCGGCTCTCCCGGCGCTCCCGGCGCTCCCTCTCCGCGTTCTCCTTCATCAAGACTCTGTGGGAGGCGGAAGGCGACCTGGTTAGTCAATGAAAGTGATGCCGTGTGCGGAGTGCGGCTAACATGGACATTTACTCGGCCTTCTGCTTGAGGATCTTCTGGGCATCGGGGTAGTAGACGAGCGTCTCGTGGAGGTCGTTCTTGCTCAGGACGAACAAGTTGGAGAAGCCTTTGGACCTGCGAACAGGCAGAGAACGGCATCGTTAGCTGTCCCCGGAGTCTGGAGGCGCTCCCGGAGGCCGGACCGGAGGTGTTATCCCAATCCCACTGTGACGTCACAACACAACTCGCCTCACCTCACGTCAGCCGTCCTGCGGTTCCCGCCGGCCAGTGCCAGCAGACTGATCTCCCCGAAGACGCAGCCCTCGCTGAGGGTGGCCAGCACCTCCCCGTTGTTGGGCGCCAGCACCTCCACCTGCCCGGTCTTCACGATGTACATCTCCTTGCCCACCTCGTTCTGCACGGCAACACAACAGCGCATGACGGCGCGCCAAGGCTCTCTGACCACAGGGCGGCACTCACCACCACTTCACTCTCACCTTCCTGCAGATGAAGTCCCCCGGCAGGTACAGGCACGAGCGAAGCTTGAGGACCAGGTCCCTGATGAGGGCCTGGTCTGCGATCTTCTGGAAGAGGTGCACCTTGGCGAGGGTGGTGCCGTGCACGTCCAGCGCCACGTCCGTCTTGAGCTTCTGCGGCAGAGAGTTGAGGATCCTCGCCTCGTCTGGAACAAGGACATGCAGTGAGGGCAGTCCGAGCTGGCCGCGGCCCTGGAGGGCAGCTGCGTGGCCTCGGCCTCCCCGGCCTCCTCACCGAAGGGCTGGTGCTGGTCGGCGAAGGTGAACCAGCTCTGCACCCGCCGCTGCACGTGGTCGGGCAGGCTGAGGCTCCGCATGTGCTCCAGGGTCTCGTCGAGGCGCTTGCGGTGCTCGGTGCGCGTCCGGGAGGCGGTCGCCACGATGTCCCGGATCTGGCCGATGAGCAGCGCGAACACGAACACCCCCATGAGCCAGGAGCACGTCATGAACAGGTACTCGCCCTCCGTCTCGGGCCGCGGGTTCTTGCCCACCGACGTGGCCGTCTTGGTGGCGAAGTAGAAGCAGCGGATGTACCTGCCGGGGCCAGGAGGTCGATCAGAAGATGCGCTACACGGCCATCCGCACGCCTGGTTCGCTCGATACCCCGCGCTCGAGAGCCCCCACAGTCGGGGAGTGGAGTATCGACCGGGGCGCCTGTGATCTCGGCCGAGGCGGCGTAATCTATGGACGGCCCGGCCAGTGCCGGGGGCCGGGGCCACACGGCGCCGCCTGGAGGGTAGGCAGCCGCCGCCGCCGCCGCGCACGCGTGCCCGGCGGGCTGGCCTACCCCTCCGCTGACAGGCGCTCGCCGTCGTCCTGCGCACCGCCTGGCTGAGGACCCCGGCTGGCGCCGATACCCCTAGCGGGGCTCTGCGGGGGGTATCGCTACTCACGCGTTGCCCTCGCCGCCCTTGTAGGTCCAGGAGTTGGCGCCGAGGCCTTCGCGCGCCGAGAAGGCGTAGTAGCCGCAAGCGTTGAGGTGCACCAGGTACATCATGTAGCTGAGCGTGCGCGCCACCCGGACCAGGTAGGGGGACATGAGCAGGCTGTCCAGGTGGTCGAACAGCTCCCAGAAGGTCTGGATCTGGAATGAGGCGTGGGTGGGGGGGGGCACGTTAGCACCGTGACTTCGCAGCTGAGACGTCCCGGAAGCTACCCCGCCCTCGAGCGCCGGACGACGGGGTGCTCGAGCGCGGGGTAACTCCCGTGGGCGGCTGCTCGAATCGGATGCTCCACGGTAAAACGTCTGTTTCTGCCTACCCGGAGGATACGAGGCAGCCGCAGAAGGACCTGGTGCGTGCCGTAGGTGACGTACAGCGCGTCCAGCGGCACCAACGAGAGGATGTCCATCTGCAAGAACCACACCATGTCGGGGCCCGGACTCGGAGAGCGGGCTCACGTTCAATATTTGGGACTTGAGGTAGACTGAGCATGGAGCCAAGATTTTTTTTTTAATTCAGTTTTTTTTAAAATTCAGTTTTTTTTTAAATTGGTCACATGACCTTTTCTAATAATAAAAAAAAATACACTGAGGAAGCTAGTGGTCACTCCAACTCATATCTTTCGCATTTTCTTTCAGAAAAAGTCATGTGATTATTTATTTAATTTTGATTTATTTTGTAAATTCTGTGGCCAAGCTGATTTCAGCGCTAGCCTCAAATCTTGAATAAAGGCCAGGTTATCAAATGAAAAGCCCCATCACGCCCCTGATTCATTTTCCGACCCGAAATCGGTCGCTATGACCACGACTGTTTCATCCTCAGTACGCCGTGTCCGGCACACGTAGGTGTCGTGGTGTCGCCGCCCACCTTGAACTGCCACTTGGCGAAGTAGTGCTTGCGCGTGAGGTGCTTCTCGCGCACCCAGAAGCCGTCGTAAACGAAGATGACGTGCGGCTTGACGAGCACCAGGTCCAGGAGGTAGACGGCGTCGCAGGCCAGGTCGCAGAAGAACCACTGCACCCAGTTGTCCTGCGTCTGGTAGGGGAACGTGGATCGCAGGGGGATGGCGACGCAGTTGTACACGAAGCAGGCCGAGACGAGCAGCAGCCACGCCAAGTGCCAGTAGCCTGCAAACGGAGCACGTACAAATCTCTGTGGACTTGGAAAACGTCTAGAAATCTTTCACAAATAGCCCTGCCTGACAATTTTTTCTTAATTTAATTTTTTAATATATATTTTTTTTTGTCAGTGTTCGCAGCACACCGGCGCGCCGGTCTCGAGCACGAGGGCCTTAGACTCACTCTGCGGGTGCAGCACGCCGCCGTTGCGCAGCGACTTCACGAAGCGCCCCGCCAGGCTGGTGGGCTCCACCAGCTCCAGCTCGTCGCTGAAGGTGTCGACGTGCTGCTCCAGCTCGTCGCGCTCCCGCTCCCGCGGCTCGTTCCGGATCGCGATGTCGACCAGCACGTCCAGCTCCGGGAACGGCTCCGGCCGCCCGATGCAGTAGTCTGGGGGACAGCCAAGACGCGGGACTTGGACACGGCTCGGCTCCAGGATCCCGAAAATGGAGTCACGTGAACGTTTTTGATAGAAAATGAGGAAGATGAAGCCTGCCACTACCCTCCTTAGTCACTATCAGAAAAGGCACGTTACCCCAGTTTGGGGATCCTGGCCCGCCTGGCTGATCTTAACTCCCGGGTCGCAAAATCTTCACCGTCAGGCAGAGTTCTAAAAACGGCAGCCTCCTCAAAGTCCCTTCTCGCCCAAAATAGAGGTTTCCCATGGGAATGGGACACGGAAGATGAATAACGAAAACACTTCCAGATCGGAAACTCTCGAGGGCAGGTATGAGAAATATTAATGCACAAGGGCCGCGTCAGATATGCCAAATAACCTCCACAAATTCACTCAAAACGCCATTCAAGTTTCGCACACCTTCTTCAGCTTGCGTTTCCAGGTCTGATTGGAAAGCTCTATTGGGCGGTGACTCTGACAGTGAGTGTCATCACCGTTATCACGGACTCACCAGAGAGAGTGTCCCGCTGCCGGACCTGCCGGAGCCCCCGGGGGACGCCGGGCTCATCGCGGGCCTTGGGGCGGGGGCGGGTGGACAACCTAGTCGAGAACCACTTCCACCTGTGGACAGAGCAACGGACGAGGTGAAGGCGCAGTCAGATACTGTTTGGTCACTGCCTGCATGAGCCATGTGTGGGTGTAGATATTTCCAGCGGGCTCTAAAGCGGAAGAACGGAAACACTTCTCGAACGGAAACTCTCGAGGTAGCACGTATGAGAAATCTCCTAATCGGCGTTGTTACAGCTGCTCGCCCTATGTGCGAGCGGTACGTCACGTGGTAAAGTCACTGTACACCAAACGAAACAGTTTCACCGCGCAGTCAGTTCCAGTCCCTTCCCAATCATTCCAGTCACTCACCGAAATGTTTCCTTGGAAAATTTTGAGAGGGCAAAAAAAATCATCCGATGGCATGTTTGACCGCTGGTGGCAAAACCTATGTCGTCCCGGCTTCCGCCAGGACCCCTGCCTTCAACTTCGGTGATCTTACGGGAACCGGTGCTTTACGGCTGCTAGTTGGCCCCGGGACACAGCACTAGAACCCGCTACCCGGCTTGCGCCGGACGGATCTCCCGGCAACCCCTAGCCCGCGCTACTGCGCGAGGCCCCCTCCGCTAACCACGGCCTCCGGGACTCCATCATACTGTAGTGCCCTTCAACCGCAGTCTGGTTTGGCCCCACTCGTCGTGGGAGTCCGCCCCTGCGAAGATTTGGAGGACATAGGTTCCCTTCGTACACGGCCGAAGCCGCTGTACTCTACTCGCTACGTACCGAGTAGCGGCATGTCCGCACCTGCCAGATTCGGAGGAAGGAAAACAGAAGCTTCGAACCCTAGAAGCTCTGCACATCTCCCGAGTCTCCCCCCGGGATTGCTCCCGAGGCACAGAACGCCCCCCCGGGCGGGACCCTCGAATCTAGGGAATCGAACCCTAGACCCTCGGGACCGGGGGTTTGTGCCGGCGGCGCCTTAGCCCGCACGGTCGCTTGGACAGCCATACCGATGCCGCGTTCGGAAGTATTCTCTAGCCACTATCCTCGAAGCTGTGTCAGAAGAAAAAGTTGAGAGACCGGCAAGATTTGAACCATGGCCCTCTCGGTCGCCGACCGGTCCGCTTAACCATGCAGCCACCGAACCACGATGGTAACAGCAGCGCGCTCCCGGTACTGTAGCGCCGCGCCCCGCAGAGCAGAGCAACTGTAGCAAATGTCCCCAAAGCAGAACTCAAAGAAAAATGCTGGACCTCGATTTCCAGTCTCTTCCAGTAATTTCACTTCACGAATCTCTCCGTGTTCTCCGTGTAATAACATCATTTGTGGACAGCCTTCCAACGCCTGCGGCAGAGTCGTCTGTGACTCGCATGAGTCACTCGCAGACGCTTCGCTTCGGCATCGGGACTGATGTTTCGTCGGCGACAGCGGCAACGCCCTCGGTCGGGTCGGGACAGGCCAGGACAGGGTGGTTGCACGGTGCCGCCGTACCCGGCGGTGCCGCACGGTGCAGTGCTCGACCTCGACGACCTCCACTCCTCCACCGCCACCGCCACCGCCACCGCCGCGTCGGCTGCCGGCCTGCCCGAGTCGTAAACGTTCTTATTCCCTGGCCGTCCCCGATGGCTGTGAGTGATGTCGCGAGGGGGGGGGGGGAGGCGAGTGGCGAATCTGTCGAGGCGCCAACCGAGCGGCAGCGGCGGCAGCAGCGGCAGCGAACGATAAGTAGCACCCGCCACCAGCCCCCACGCCCCCTCCCCGCAGCCCCCGCAGCCCCCGCGGCTACCAACAGTAACGGTAACTAACATCCAACGTTAACGACTAACTTTAACGTCCAACGTCTGAAGTTAACACCATGCGGCGCCCGGCCAGAGGCGAATGAGGTAGGACCCGCACTCATAATTTTTTTTTTTTTTTTTTGGGGGGGAGGATTTCTCTGTACACGCACTCACACGTACACACACACACACGCACGCACGCACGCACACGCACCAACCAACACAACAACAACGCCGATGCCGCGTCACAACCAGTCACAACACCCAGTGTTGTCGGAAGCTCCATCTATTCTGGGAAAGGCCCCGCCTACGCTGCCGCCCTGCCAGCCCGTGTGCACACGTGGCATACCCAGCACACCCTCCAATAACCCAGCCTCTGTTCGACACACACGACGCTCCCCCCCCTCTCTCTCTCTTTCTCTCTCTCCCTCTCTCCCTCCCTCTCTCCCTCCTCTCTCTCTCTCTCTCTCTCTCTCTCTCTCTCTCTCTCTCTCTCTCTCTCTCTCTCTCTCTCTCTCTCTCTCTCTCTCTCTCTCCGCACCCCCTTTCTCCCTGTCTCTCTCACCAGATCAGCAGGTCCCACGCCGCCCCCTTCGCCCAGGCTGGCCACCTCCCCGGCAGCATCTCACACTGGATGGCGGCGGCGGCGACTAGGACGGGTACGTCCTCTGGCCGGGGCCCTGGAGGGATTGTCCCAGGGAGCGGGTGACGGCAGACTGACGGACGCCGTCGCTCACACCGAGTGCCTGGACCACCCCCCTGCAGGGCTCGGGGAAGGGGGGGGGGGAGGCACCCCCCCCCCCCCCCTACCCTTGTCGTGTTGCTGCATACAATGTCATGCCTAGCAGCACCATGCCGCGCCACGCCAACGGAGAGAGGGGAGGTGAGGCGGCTGGAGGAAGCAGGTGCGAGAGGAACCGGGCGCTCTGCAATCCGCACTGTCTCCCCCTCTCTCTGTCTCTCTCTGTCTCTCTGTCTCTCTCTCTCTCTGTCTCTCTGTCTCTCTCTCTCTCTCTGTCTCTCTCTCTCTCTCTCTGCATCGCTACCTTTGTTTTCGCGAGTGGAAGACAAGGACAGCACGACGCACTGCAACGGACCTGTTAATTTACGGAAGCAGACAGGACCGAACCAAACGGAAGGGGAGTGGTGGTGGTGGGGGGGGGGGGGGGGGCAAGAGTTGTTGACGGCTGTGCTGATGATTCTCGGGGCTGGATAATTAAGTCCCCCCCACCCCCTCCCCTGCAGCAACCGCAAAAGTGGCTAGATTGGCTCAACCCCCTGACCTGGCCGCTACCCTCTTCCTCTGCATAGTACAGCGGGCAGGGTGGGGGGGGGGGGGGGCTGTCACTGACATCCAATCACTTCCCCAGTGGGGCTGCACAGAAGGACAGCGGTCCTCTGACCACGGTTTCTCATTCAGTCCTGAGCAGCAGTGTGCAGGCTGCGGTGGGCATCCCGTCCGTCAGCCAAGCGTCACGGGACAGCACTGTGTGCACCGTGGTTGTGGGCGGGACCTGCACTTGTCACGTGGGCCTGTGCCGGCTCTGCCCTGCCCGCGCCCGCCCTGCCCCGTGTGGACTGCGGACTCTGAAGCGGACAACTTTGTCCACGGGAGCTAGATCACGACGCAGAGGAACCTTCTAGTGCTGCACGATAACAAATCGACGTCCACTTGCTACCTGCTGCCTGCCGCCGCCACTGTCAAGTGGATTTCGGTTGGCTTAACAAGAGTGTTGGGCTGGTTTTATCACGCCTAGGCTGGAGTGTTCATCAGAAGTCGTTGTTGTACCTCCACTAACAGCTGTTGTTCACACTAGGTAACTGTGATCAGTACAGACAAAACTAACACTGAGGTAGGATTTGGTCACAGCTGCAAGGAGCAATTTCATCCCTGAGCTCAGTTTTGTGCCTGTTAGATACAATTTTGCACCCAGATTTTAGATGTGCCTAAAACTGCATCCAGCTTGGGGACAGAATTGTTCGCTGACGTTCACGAAAAAAAAAAGTCTTCGTAATCCGAAGAGAATTCTACGAATCCTTTTTCTTTTTTTCCTCGTAAGATTTTGGCAGTGTTTGGAGCGAGACAGAGATGTTGCCGGTGCGGGCTGTGCTGGCTCCTGGGGGCCAAGAGGGCACAGGGTACACGGGAGGCTGACGGCAGCGACGCGGCTGCCATCCCGCGGCCGACTCCGGTACTAGCTACGAAGGGAAGGGAAGGGGGTAGCTGCAGACACCAGTGGATGAGGTTAGGCTAACATTGCTAGTGTTGGTGGTTTTGCTGAGGAATGGCCGCGGACAGCACCTCAGCCGGTTGTGATATGTGTGGGGGTGGGGGCACCAAGGGGGATGGGCATATGTGTTGCGCTGAGCTCACTGTGTGCTAGGTGACACGGACTGGCTGAGATATGATGTCAGCATTTCCATTTGTGTTGCCATTTATTATTTTCCCCCCACAGAGAGGACGGCATGTTCGCGGATAATATGTGTTCAGGTAACCAGATGAATTCGTCACGGATTTTGACGCCCTTCTCCGAAATAATGCTGTATGGAACTATTGTGAACTTACTAGTCAAAACTAGTGACCGTTGGTCGTCGATGCTGAGTGACCATCCTGTGTCACCTGCACTGCCTGGGAGGTGATTTTCGTTGTCCTGCCATTTCTGGCTCGGACAGATAGAAATCTAGGTGTGCCAGCTAAACGCTGACCTGGTGTACCTAGCTTTCTAACTGGGTAAACTAACTATTACAACTCAACGAAAATCACTACGTCTGGCTGTGCCTGCCAAGAAATAGTTTTTTTTTTTTTCAGTGTGGGCCTGTGGGCCTGCGTACCATCCCTGACAAAGCTGTAACAAGGGCATCCGAACCACCCTTTGTCACCAGCCGGATGCAGAGGCTACAAACAAAAACAGAAACAGCGTGTGAAACTCGGGATCTGTGCAGAGTGCTGCGCTCCGCACCCCCACCAAGCAGTGCGGGATAACCAAGGAGTCCGTTTGGGAGCAGACGAGAATCTGCAGCTGTACCGCTAAGCGGCCGAGCTCACCTGCCCATGGGTGGGTGATGTCAGGTGGGGCACAACCATTGTCGGCATGGAGGGAGCCTCCAAGCGGCGAGGACGGGCATTCCGTCCGGGTCCGGTCAGCGCCAGCTGCGCCAGCTGCGCCAGCACAGTGCTGTTGGGCTACTGCCGCTGTCAGCTGCTGTCAGCTGCTGTCAGCTCGCCGCCGACAGGGTCTGTTGGCGTCGTCTGCTGCGCGTGCCTGCGGGTTCGGCCGACGACGACTGAAAAGGAGACGAGAGTCAGAGGGACGAGCGTGGCCCTTCCCGCCCAAGTCCGCACCACACTGGCCCCCGCCGCCTCGCGCCGCCCCCGCCGCCCCCAGCATCGATCCACCCCCCCCCCCCAACCCCTCCCCACCTCCAGCCTCCGCTGGACCTCCCCCTCCCCTCCTCAACGCGGGGGTGTCACCGTGATCCCGTGTGTATGTGTGTGTGTGTGTGTGTGTGTGTGTGTGTGTACACTCGCAGAAAAAAGATTAGTTGTCACAACAAATACTAGTAACAGGCAATAAATTTTGATTGTGGGAACTAAAATTTCGTGCCGGGGGAACTTTGTTCCAAAAAAAAAAAAATTAGTCCTCGCAGCAAAATTTGATGCTTTTTTCAAAATTAGCAATCGAATTCGCTGTAACCACTAACACTTTTCAGCGTGCAAGAAAAAGATTAGTTGCCACTACTAGGTTTCTTTTTAGTAAAATTTCGTGAAAAGCAATAACGTTTAGTTTCGGAGGAATAACATTTGTTTGAGCGCGGATTATACGTTGGTTGCTACAGCAAAAGGTTCGTTGCGGGAGCAAACTGAGTTTCGCCCACGCAGCGAACCTCTCTCGTACTTTGTGCACGGCCCCCAAACAGTCTCACAACCGTCTCACAACAGTCTCACAACAGTCTCGCTATGCACGACCCGTGACGAGGCAGTAATCGCCGAGCAGACCACAGCACAACGTGAGTATCAGAGGCCAGCCACCCAAAATATGTAACTCGATCTCCTTTTGATCCCTGTCGTGTGCGAATAACAATAGCGCCAACACACAAAGTCTGCTTCTTCTTCTTCTTCTTCGACTTTTCTTCTTATTTCGTATAACCCCCGGCCCCCCGCTGACTATCAGGCACATCCCTCATGTTATAGAGGTGGGGCCGTTGGTCAGTAAGTAGCCAATTCCAACACGACGTGTTGTTTGGATTATTTTTTTCCTGTGGTGGCCAAACTGAGGCGGCGCCTTCTGGGTCCGTGGCCGTTCTGCGGCGCGGAGGTCGACGGCCCGACATGCGCGTTGCTAACACGGGAAGGGGTGGTGCGGGGCGGGGCGGGGCGGAGCGGGGCGATCCGTCTCTGTCAGTTTCTTCTTAGGGGAGGCGTTCACGAACGGCGTGGTGGACACGTCGATGTGTGATGGATCGCCCCCGGATCTGCAGTGAAACTACAGTTCAAACTGCAGGACTAAAACTACAGTTTCTTTAAACTGTAGTTTACGCGCAGATAACGCGAAAACCTATACTTTGCCCCGACTAACTAGTACTTTTTCTGCACTAAAACTACAGTTTTCTGTTCATAAACCACAGTTTAACTGTAGTTTCCTGGCGTGCTTCACACGACCCCTGGCGCCCCTGGCGCCCCTGGCGCCCCTGGCTCTCTCGGTCAGCCCGCCAGCCATTGCCGCGCGCCCAGCCGTACACCTGTACCTGTGGGCTGCGTGTTTCTTTGTACCTACAGGCAAATCGCAAATTTCATTTTGTAACTCAAAGCATTTTTTTAAAAAAAAGCCTTTACTCTATATTAACTGTGGTGCAGGTTTCCGTGTTGTATTACAAAGTACAAGGCCAGCTACAGCTGACCTGCTCTGATGATTATATGCACGTGCCAAGGGGTCTGGGCGGGCCGGAGGGGAGGGGCCGGAGGGGAGGGGCCGGAGTTAGTTCAACGACCATCACACCTCCGCATCTTTCGTAACGGACGGGGTCACATTTTGGACCCGTGGCTCAATCGGGCCACACCGCAAGCACCCTACACCTCAGCGCCGAGCTCCGTGCCGTAGCGTTGGGAAGAGCTCTGTGCAAAAGGGAGGGCAGGGCGTGCCGTGCTGACGTGCCTTGTTTTCAGAAATTTGGCGGCCGTTGTGGCCGTTATGGCGGCCGTTATGACGGCCGTTGTGGCAGCCTGTAGGCCGTTGTGGCATGTGACCTGAGCGAGAGGTTTAGGATACATGGTTGTGGCAAGCGGTTGGCAGCCACTGCCCCTGCCGGGGCCCGCCTCGCCTCGTGGGTCAAACGCCGGCCACGTGGGGTCAGCGCCGGCCCCGCTGGCCCCACTAGGCCCCGCTGGGCCCCACAGGCTGCTGGCCGCGGCGTGGCTACTCAAAATGGCACAATACAATGCCCATTTTGCGAAACTTCTCATATGAGAGAAACTCGACATTGGGGGGAAAAAAGCAGAAAACTAGCTGTGATGCTGAACACGGAAGAGGAAACAGAACAAGAAATGTAGATGTACCTCAGAATCGAATTTGTTGTCTGCGACGAAACATGTCGAGAACCAGAGGACGGACGGCAGACGGCATAACCTATTCGGGTTCCGAATGTGCTTGATAACGCCGCCACGCCCATTACGTAACGGGCTCTATTTTTCGATGAAATAAACTTGAAATAGGTCAGTGTTCCCGCTGTTGGAGGACGCCACCGTCAGCCGCCCGGGGCCAAAGCGATGATGCGGTGTGACGTCATGCACAGGAGACTCCCAGGCCAATCTCAAAGCGATGATGCGGTGTGACGTCATGCACAGGAGACTCCCAGGCCAATCTCAAAGCGATGATGCGGTGTGACGTCATGCACAGGAGACTCCCAGGCCGATCTCATATCGTCCGACGACTTTCTCATACGCAGTGAAGTCCGCAGGAAATACAACGCCGCGGCTGCGGAGGACTCTGGCACCTAAACATGGATCGCAGAGTGCGCCCCTTCCGTCCCCGGCGGCCCGACGAACGCCCTTGCTCCCGCTTGCTCCGCACCGCCTTGCTCGTGCATCCAAGGGTGGAATTAGAGGGGGGGGGGGGCAACAGGCCTTTTGCCCCCCCACCCTGAAGAGCGCCGGAAATTGGCAACCGGCATAACTTTCCGCCTGTAAGTAGGCAAAAAGCGGGACATTGCCCCCCCCCCTCTCCCCTCAAGCTCTCCCAGATCCGCCACTGGCAGCAGCAGCCACGTGATCGAGACGCTGATAAAGTGTTGGCGCTGGCGGGAGAGGCGCAGCTTCCTCGCCGGGACACTAATTGTTTTCCAGGCAACACGACTCAGAACTGTTGTTGACGGTTTGTCGATCGTCGCTTCCGCATTCTATCGCGGTTCGGCAGGGCCCTGTAAAAACTTCCGTGGTAAACGACGGAAGAAGCACGGACCCTTCTGTACGCTGAACATGTCCGTGCACGGACCGTTTTGCGCACAGAGTGGGTCCGTGCACGGAACTCCTGTGCACGGAATGTGTCCGTGCACGGACTCTTCCGTATGTTTTCCGTGGTCAGTTAGCCAGCGCCCTGCCTACGTCCAGCAGTTAGAGTAGTTCCCATCCGATGCCTAGCCACACAAGAATGATTGGTAGTCTGGCGGTAACGCATCCGGTCTATGGAATATCGCCGGCTCAATGATACCGCACAAGTCGTGACTTTTTTACTTTTCTCCACGAACCCACAGAAATATGAGGCACGGACGTCCGTGGACGGAAACGTTCCGGGCACAGAACGCTGCACATGGATGTCCTGTACAATTTCCGTGTTGTTTTTTTTCGTCGGGGGGGGGGGGGGGGTTGGTTGGTTGGTATCAGTCTTAGAGACGCTCTCCGTCTCAACTGGAAGGGGTGTAAGCCCCCGTTCTCGACTAAGGGGGGGGGGATATTCGGGGGAAAGCTAGAGGTGACAGCACAGGTGTGTGAGGCTCACCAGCCGAGCTTCAGCAACAGCTGCTGCAGCTGCTGCAGCCGCAGTTAGGGTGCACACCACGGCCCAACGTGCTGCACACGATGCACACACAGGGCCAGCCATGCACTTCCTCGTCTGCGCGGCCTGATCCCAAACAATTGCGTATTTGTAGCGCCCCCCGTGATTGGCTGCGATTGGAAATGTCTATTCTCATAGCGGCAAAGCAGCGCTGCTAATGAGTTTGTTATTTTTTTATTTTTATTTTTTTCCCTTGAGCGCAGCCGCCGCTTCCGCCTGACCTTGGCCTTGATTCGGAGGGTTTCGATGCTGCTTATCGCTGAAATGGCTACTAGTGCGAGAGTCGTTCTTCGCGCATCCCCCCCCCCCCCCCCCCGCCCTCGCCCCCCTCCACTGTAGTGCCCTACTTATTGTCCCAGGGTATATATATATGCTGTACTCGTCTCTACTCAAACTTTCCTCCCCTCCCTCCCTTTTTCCTTTTCTCGTTCGCTTGTGTCGGAATGGAACACGTCCTCGAGTGCACCTTACACAACGCCGCGTGCGAACACGCCACGCACACGGCACGCACACGACACGCACACGCACTCCCGCTGATCTTTGCTCCACGGCGGACAGCGGATGTTTGTTGCAGTTCGCCAAGGCCGCTTAGACGGCGATCACACCCACGCTGTTTATTCAGGGCGCGCGGTTAGTGTCACACTGGCCAGGTTACATGTTAAATGGTCACGGAGAAAAGCGACATGTGTTCGCACAAACAAGTTTCCAGAGTTGATTTCCATAGACAAGCAGTGAATTTTTCGTTCTGAGAACTGGAATTTTCTACGTGCTATAGGAAGATGGTAGGTCTCCCTGCAGCGCGGTGAGGTACGCTGGGACCGTCTGCAGGAATCGAACCTACCGAGCCGAGTCACAGGGACTCCAGCCCGCTCCAGCTCCAGTCTTCTCCAGCGCTACCCTCACACGCTGCAAGGATTCCGAACCATGACGCTCCATTACGGCGGGCCAGAGCGGGCCTGTGTCTTGCGTGTCCTCGCGCTCTCAGGGCGGCACTTCGTGCACAACGCCGCATACTTTTCCCGCAGTGTCCCCGCTGGGCGCCTGTCGGGTAGGCAGCCCCGGCGTCTGCGTGCACGCGTGTCGTGCGGGCTGGCCTACCCCGGCATTCGCAGGCGCTCGGCGTCGCAGCCGCGCGTCTCCCGCTGAGCAGTGCCGTGGGGGGGGGGGGGGGGGGGCACGGTGAGTCCGGGTCAATCCAGGGGTGATCCGAGGTGATCCGGGATAATCCGGGATAGTTCGGTGGACAGGACTTTGTCAAGTTGTTCCCCCCTCGATGTTGCCCCGGTAAAAAGAGTTGTATATGGGACCATATACGAATGGTATATAATTGCGTATACAATTGTATACAAATTGTATATGATCGTATATGGGCCGTATACAAGTGTATACGAATCGTATATGAGACCATATACGATTCATATATGATCCCATATATGAGCTGTATATGAAGTCGTATATGGGTCATATACAGTCACATTCACATATATACAACCATGTAGGAGGAATCATATGGTCCCGTATAGATCCATATACACTTGTATACGGCCCATATATGATGTGTATGCAGTATGTAAACACATTATATATGGCCCCATATACAATTATATACGATTCGTATATGGTCCCATATACAACTCTTTTTACCCGGGATGGCCCACAAATTCGCCGTTGCGAACCACTGCGGGACGTTTCCTGATGCATCATCGGCCGGGAATGCGGCGGCAGGAGTCCGCGGGGGCCCCCGGGGTCCCCGTCGGCGGGGGGTGGCCGTCGGCGGGGGGTGGCCGGCCGCCGGGGTGACCGCGGCCGCCGCTGACACCGACTTGCCTCGCCTGGCCCCGCCCCGCCCCGCTCACGTGCACGCCGCGTGTCGTGTCGTGGCGAGGCGTGGCGAGGCGTGGCATAGCGGACGAGAGGGGAGGGGGGCTCGGGGCAGGCGACGGCATAAAGGCTTTTGGTGACGCCGGGCCGCTGTCAGTGAGACAGCCGATCCTGCTGAAGGCACTGACAGCAGCTGCAGCAGCAGTCAGCAGCGTCAGCAGTCAGCAGTGTCAGCAGTGTCAGCAGTGTCAGCAGTGTCAGCAGTGTCAGCAGTGTCAGCAGTGTCAGCAGTGTCAGCAGTGTCAGCAGTGTCAGCAGCGTCAGCAGTGTCAGCAGTGTCAGCAGCGTCAGCAGTGTCAGCAGCGTCAGCAGTGTCAGCAGTGTCAGCAGCGTCAGCAGTGTCAGCAGTGTCAGCAGTGTCAGCAGTGTCAGCAGTGTCAGCAGTGTCAGCAGCGTCAGCAGTGTCAGCAGTGTCAGCAGCGTCAGCAGCGTCAGCAGTGTCAGCAGTGTCAGCAGTGTCAGCAGTGTCAGCAGTGTCAGCAGTGTCAGCAGTGTCAGCAGCGTCAGCAGCGTCAGCAGCGTCAGCAGCGTCAGCAGTGTCAGCAGTGTCAGCAGCGTCAGCAGTGTCAGCAGTGTCAGCAGCGTCAGCAGCGTCAGCAGCGTCAGCAGCGTCAGCAGTGTCAGCAGTGTCAGCAGCGTCAGCAGCGTCAGCAGTGTCAGCAGTGTCAGCAGCAACAGGTGCCGCGCAACCTGGAAGCCCTCATCCACGTGGTGGCGGCGTCCTCAGCGACATGTTCCCCAGCAGTAGTGGCCACGAGCACGGCGTGCAGGTCAGTGACACGTTCAGTGACGCGTTCAGTGACACGTCGAGTGACGCGATTTAGTGACATACAGAGTGACATACTGAGTGACACGTTTAGTGCCCCGTTGCAAATCGTTGTGAATCGTCCCTACACTCTCAAAAACAGAAGCTTGAGTCTTGCTCCAATACATTTTTTATGCTTTAACCGCAAATTGTCCGCCAAACATAATATGCTTGAAACAAGCATCTCCGCGAAGAATATTGACTAAGCTTGAATCAAGAAAGCTCCTTAAATACGCATGCTTGAGCCTAGCATATAGATGCATGAATCAAGCATCAAGTATTCATTTTTGAGAGTGAGCCGCAGTGCACATGGCCATGCTGGCCACGTTTCTCCTCCAGTGTATCCAAGCCCATCGCACTTCCCAGGGAAATCCTAGAAACGGGACTGTAATTATTTGCGAAACAGTGGTCCATATTCCAACGGGTAAATGGAGTGATTCAGCTTCATTCTATCCATGTTTTAGTTTCGTTCTATCCGTTTGTCCGTCCCGGCCACAAGGCGGCGCTGGGCGGCAACCTCTCGCACAGCGACAGTGGTGTCGTGGTTAGCATGGCTGCCTCCCAAGCAGCCGGTCCGGGTTCGATTCCCGGCAAGCGGTCAACTGACTCTACGCCTCCAGCGCTGCAGTGGGTATGGAATGGCAAGACGGGCATCCGCAGCCGTTCTGTGAACAGACCGCGCCGCCACGGACACAAATAGGACACAGTAATCGTTTACAGACATCTCTCTCCCTTATCACCTCCCCCTCCAAACGGGATCCATGACGAAGATATCAGCAAGGCCAGTTTACTTCTTGGCATCGATGGTTCGAATGTCGGAACCGTCAACAAACTGGGAATGGTCGCTCTTTACTCGCTCTATGCTGCTGATATGTTCCCACCGTTTGGTGCGACACACAGGCGTTGCGTTGTGTCTTTTTTCCCTTTCCAAAGCATGACCGGCGCCTGGAGGGTTGGCACCCTCGGAGTGCACTGGCCCGGCCCCCCCCCCCCCCCATGGATGTCATTGGACTGCGATGTAAACAAGAGTTTAGCTAGATTGTCTTGTCTGACCTCCTTCGCGTCGACAAACACGCAGTCCGCCTCACTGATTTGGGGTGATTGCCTCCTTCTGCACCGTTCACCGTCGAGGGGGTAGCCGGCTATGACCCACTTCGCCGACAAACGAAACGTACCCGTGCCTATCTTCTCGACAACATCCGAATTCCGTTGGTTTCTACGTCCACTCTGTCATGCGACTCTGACGCTCTCGCCGAACCAGTCGGCGGTCAGCCTCTGCCAGGGCGCCTGCAAAGGGCGAGGTAGGCAAGGCCGCCGGACACGAGGGCTTGGCGGGACTGTCTACCTCCCCGGCGTCCGCCTGCGTCCGTAGCCCGGACAGCGAAGCGGCGCTCCGTCAGCCGGCGGAAACTCCCCTCTGGTCCCACCCCTCCGGTCCCTCCCCTCCGGTCCCTCCCCTCCGGTCCCTCCCCTCCGGTCCCTCCCCTCCGGTCCCTCCTCTTCGGCCTTCTCCTCCGGTCCCTCTCTTCCGGGCCCTCTCCTCCGGCCCTCCCCTCCGATCCCTCTCCTCCGGTCCCTCCTCTGCGGCGCTCTCCTCCGGCCCTCCCCTCCGGTCCCTCCTCTGCGGCCCTCTCCTCTGCGGCCCTCCCCTCCGGTCCCTCCTCTGCGGCCCTCTCCTCCGGCCCTCCCCTCCGGTCCCTCCTCTGCGGCCCTCTCCTCCAGCCCTCCCCTCCGGCCCCTCTCCTCCGGTCCCTCCTCTGCGGCCCTCTCCTCCGGCCCTCCCCTCCGGTCCCTCCTCTGCGGCGCTCTCCTCCAGCCCTCCCCTCCGGCCCCTCTCCTCCGGTCCCTCCTCTGCGGCCCTCTCCTCTGCGGCCCTCCCCTCCGGTCCCTCCTTTGCGGCCCTCTCCTCCGGCCCTCCCCTCCGGTCCCTCCTCTGCGGCCCTCTCCTCCGGCCCTCCCTTCCGGTCCCTCTCCTCCTCCCATCCTCTGGAGGGGCTGGGTTTAACACTCCGGCTGTAGACGGACGTGTGCGGCTTTATCTTGCCCGCGCTCTTCTGTCTATGCTGCACCCCAGTGGCTACTTCACTCTGGTGGGTATACGATTCAATTTAGTGAATGGAGTGGTGGAGGGGGTGTAAATGGAGGGTCGTCAACGAGTAAGCAATTAGAGCGTCGCATGAGTAGCCCCCCCCCCTCCTCCCCCCTTCTCCTTCCCATGCCAACACATATCGCGACCATAAAGCCTCCTGGGAACGGGCGGGTAATTGAATTCAAGTCTGCAATTGAATCGAATGGCCAAACCGATAACGAGCCGACGGAAGGGGACCCCGCCGCTCCCCACCGCCTGCTGGGGGCCCCCCCTGCGCCCCCCTGCGCCCCCCGCGGCCCCCCGGGGTCCCCGCCGGCGCGTGTCTTCAGGGGCGTCCTCCGTCCCTCCGCCCGCGCGGGGCTGCCAACGCAGGGGACGTGCGGAACCACGTTCAACCAAAAAAAATTAATTAATAACAATAACACCGTTCTTCTAATTCCGTTTTCGGGCTTCTCCGGCGTGCTCTATAGGATGAGGAAGATCTCTGGGAACGTTTGAGGCTTTCTGCTGGCCACGTGGACGCGTAGGCCGAGCCGCCGGCCGCCGGGCCCGAGATCACATAACAACCCGGGGCGGGTCGGGTCGACCCTGTGCGGCACGGCGCGGCACGGCGCGGCACGGCGCGGCACGGCGCGGCACGGCGCGGCACGGCGCGGCAGACCAGCAGACCGGCCAGAGTACAAAACGCTATCGCATTAACGTACAAACAACAGTCTGCTCCAATGCCGGCCAATGCCTCGTAATCCTTGTTGATAAGTCCCGTCACAGGCTAAAAATGCGCGAGAGAGAAAGAGAGGCAGACCGGCAGAAGCAGGGAAAGAGCGAGGCGGCTTGGAGGAGTTTATGCCGGTTTATGCCGTTATTTTTTTGCGGGGAAAGCTTCCTACGCCCTCACCAACTGCGCGCTCCCTTGCCCCTTTCCTTTTTATCGACTTTCTTTAAAGCGGTAAACATGGAACTCTTCCGTTCTATCCGACTTTCCGAATTATGCCGTCCCCACGAAGCAGCAAGCAGGGGTTTCTGATGAGACTTGAAAACGGAGGTTGGAGAACGAAAACACTCCAAGAGCGGAAACTCCCGAGAGCAGGTATGAGAAACTTGAATGGGAAGAGTCCAATATTTGGCGGAACGCTTGCATCCAGATTCATACCGGCTCAGGAGAGTTTCCGATCTGGAAGTGTTTGCGGTTAACAGCTTCCGCTTCCAGAGCCTCGTTGGAAACCCCTATTGTCTGGTGATTTTGTGCAGGGAACTGTCCAGGGTCTAATAATTCACTCGTTTTGTTGTGGACGAGATTGTCACGTTAGGTTGTTGTCACGTTCCGTTGTTGTCACGTTAGGTTGTTGTCCCGTTACGCTGTTGTCATGTTACGTTGTTGTCACGTTACGTTGTTGTCACGTTACGCTGTTGTCACGTAGTCACGCTACGTTGTTGTCACGTTACGATGTTGTCACGTTACGCTGTTGTCACGTAGTCACGTTACGTTGTTGTCACGTTCCGTTGTTGTCACGCTCGACCTTTGCTGTTCGCAGAGCGCCCTGTTCGTCGCCGTGGTCCTGGTGGCCTGCCTCCTCAGCCTGCAGCATGGCGCGGCCGCGCAGCCGTCCCTCGACTTCCTCTTCAAGGCCCCCGACGAGGACGTGGTCAGCCTCCCGGACGACAACGCCTGCTACCTCGACGTGAGTGGAGCGCAGATTTCCCTCTGATCACTTCCGTTTCGAGTTTCCCCGGAATGGCCTATTTACACGGTGTTTCCCGCCTCAGGGTAAGGTCGAGGAGCTGTGCCAGCGGTGCGCCAAGCTGACCAAGTCCAACCTGGTGTACCCGATGTGCTGCGAGGACAAGGAGGCCGCCAGGGAGTGGTGCGACCGCTACCTCCACTTCGGGCGGGAGCAGTGAGCGCGGCCCAGCGCCGAGCCCCCGAGCCTCAGCCCGGACCCACCGCCGGGACTCCGTCCACGCCCCGCCACACCACACCTGGCAGCGCCCACGCGTCCACATGTACCTCTGTGAAAACTGTACACTGGAAAAGAAAACTCTTCTTTTAGAAGGATCTTTATGGAAGTTCAACATGCAGGATCCTTCTAAAAAAAGGGTTTTCTTTTACCGTGTAGTGCTCAAACTGCATTTAAAGCGACGTCAACGCGGAAAACTGTGGTTTGTCCGAAATAACCGGTACTTTTTCTGTACTGAGACTATAGTTTTCCCTGCCCAAACTACAGTTTTACTGTAGATTCCGTGGCGACCAGCCCCCACATTGTGAAGATGACCATAGTGTGTAGACAGCGGCGGGGAGCTCCGCCCGCAGCCCCACGCTCAGCCGAGATCGAATGTGTTCAGAGTATTATTAATATTATTATTATTATTATTATTTTTATTATGACAACGGCATAAGTCTTGCCGACAGCCGGTGTGTTTCGCTGGCCGTACATGCTGCAAGGGATCAACAGGTGTGAATTTATCGCTGTAGGAATTCAGGAGTTTCGAATTTAGGCGTAGAAATATTTCGGCATCCGCTGGTACCAGTGGTACCTCCGCCCTCAAAGTCTCTTTGGCTTCCTGCACCAGCACCACCTGAGTCAGTCATATATCAGAGCACCCTCTGGCACCGACCACCCATTTCACCATCTGTGAAACTGATAGATCATGGCTAATGGCTGCAAGGTCTGGCCTGTTATGGAGGGCTGCTACCGGTGCTGCTACCACGTGTGGTTTTTATCGCCTGCGTAATTTTGTTGGTTGGCTGCACCTACTTTCCCTTCGATAGGGCTTTAGTATTTTTTTTAAATTATTATTTTAAATTTCAACCAAACTTGTGACCCAGTCATTTGGCAGTTCTCACACCTAAGGTAGAAAATCAATTATGGTCACATTGGAGGTCGTGTTGCCCCACAAATGATACAGGAGGCCCATGATTGATTTTATGACTCACCATGTACAATTTTGTGCATGCATGAGCTTTGGAATAACTTTGTGCACTTTTAAACATGGTCATGGAGTGCATTTTGTTTTGCAAAAATTGATGCAATAGCTTACGCATGCACAAAATCGTCCATTTCACGTGCAGCTTGTGCTGGCAGATGTCTCCACAATAGTATCAAGTTGTACCAAATAAAAAACAGGATTTTTCATTTTAAATCTGTTACCAAAAGGAGAGTCTTAGTTTGGATTCGACTTGCGAATATGCTGTTGTAAAAGAAAAAAAAATAGGCTTGAATGACGAGGCTCTGGCGTGACGAGGTATTGCGTCTGCAGCGAGGGCCCTCTCAATCGTGATGAAAGCCGTGACTTACAAGCAAAACTATACTTAAAGAATTTTTTTCTTAAGTTTTTTTCGGTTTTTCTTTTTAAATTTCTCACTTTTAAAAAAATTTGAAGGCGTACATTGCCCCCCCTTTTTTTTTCGGAAGACCCCGGTCTGCAGCTTAAACTCGATGCAGTCAAAGGTTGGCACCAGGAGCCGTAAGCCGTGGTGGACACGGACGCCACCCCGCGGCGGTACAACATGCACGCACCGTACACCTCGTTTCATTAGAACTGTTTTTTTTGTCTCCGTCCTGACTTTCTCTCCGCAGACTTAGCGCCGGTTGGAAAAGGAGGCCACAGCCCCTCCCCATAACTTCCAGGATTCAGACGAGTCTCTCGTTCTGAGTCGTTTTCGTTTGTACTGGGTGTCCCTGTCGTTCAAATACCCAGTTCGCGTGCTGGATTTTACCGGTGCTGAGCCTGTGCGTGGAGAAGGCCCCTTTCTGTATTCCCATTAGGGGAGAGGGGATGTATAATGACACTGTAAATATCAGTGAACCCCGTCCAGCTGAATGTGATGCGTGAACCTTTTCACTACCTTAGTATTTTAATAATGTGTGTTTGTGAGTGTGTATGGGATATGTAAGCGATGTGTCGTTAGGCAGGAGCTGGAGTGCAAACTGTGATCAATAAATATTCATTTTCTATACGATTCAGATTCACTTTCTTTTTCTTGCTGGGCACACGTAGTATTCAGGCTGAAAAGCGCCACACACTTTTCTCCCCTTTCGAAGTTCCCTGCGAGGTGGAAATCGGAGCATTATCTAATGAGGGCCCTTATGACACGACGACAACGAAACAACCACTTGCAGCTCGCAGCTCTACGGAAATCCGACAAGATTCGTCTTCATGGGGCACATCGGAGCAGACAAGGAGACCGTGTCCGGAGGGAATGCCTGGAAGCCTAGAATGCCTACCGCGGGATAGCACTGCGCAACGCGCATGCGTGCCCGCGTGTTTACTCTGTCGGTTGCTAGGCAACACTGATGTCGTCTGCTAATGCGCCAGTCTGCTTTCCCTCTAGAGTAAAGCCGTCAATAAACTTTGTAAATACACAGGACACGTACACCACACTGAATCCGTACCGTAGCTAGAGCGAGCTAGACCGAAGATGGTTACGCGTGACAATCTCGACGAGTGGCTGAAAGATGCCCTGGAACAGCGATTGGGCTCTGTAGTGGAGGACAAAATAGCGGCTTTGGATAAGTTGGATCCCAGGACGTTTGATACTGTGAGCAATGAACTCGTGCAGTTGGTCTACCGCTGCAAAGAGATGGACGACTTTACGAACAACCTAGCTCTTCAGGACAGTTATGTTTTCACCATGGATCGAGACCTGAGTGCGTTACATGACGTTGCCCTGAGTGAGGGTACAGCCAGAGCCAGAGCTTCTGCTAGGGATTCAGCCAGCAAATGTTCCAGTGTGGATGTAAGCCCAAGGAATGAGAAGACTCAAGATTCTTTTACCAACGAAAAACGTGGGCGTGGTGCCAGTCACAGTCACAGTGCTGGTACCGGAGCGCGCATGCAGGCCCTGGAAGTGCTGTTGAGGGTGCCCGTCAGTGACATTGTGGGCTCTGCAAACTGGCCCCAACTTCAGCAGGAGCTCTGTGAAAGTCTGCGAGACGACAGCTGGGCTATGTTCACGCAAGTGTTGAGGGTGCTGGGCAGACTTTCTTCTTCCATAGCATTCAGTCCCGTCCGAGAGGGTTTCCTCAGCCTTCTAGAAGGGCTGACGCTGTATTACCTAACACGACAACTGCACCAGCAGTTACCGTCAGCACTTCATGGCATACAGCTGAACAATACTGTGCACCGAAGGATTATCCTTATTTCGCAGTGTTTGCTGCAAGTATTGAACCAAGTTCCTGGAAAGTGGATCCGTTATGGAGAAAAACGGGCTCAGGAATTAGTTGATAATTTTGTAGATCTTCTTTCCATGCATACTCATCATCACAGAACTCTCAATACAGATCAGCAGGGTAAAGACATTCTTTATCCGTTCCACATTTTCTCCATTCTGGACCCTGAAGCTAAGTGGTGTGTGGGTGTGATGCATGCAGCTTTTGGACGGAGCATCCTGCTGAAAAGTATCATCAAGTCAACAAGCTTAATGAGGTTTATAGTAGAGGAAGTAATTATTTGGTTCATGTGCCAAATGAAGCTCTCAGACAGCGTGACACCTATTTATGAGTTAGGAAATAGTGGAAATATTAGTGGTAACTTCATAAACATGACTGTGTTTACTCAATGCGTCTCTCTTCTTCAGTTGTTCATTGACTCTGATCGAGGATATCTGATGTTTCCTGTCCTAACAAGTATTCAGGAAGAACCTGTTTCAGTGTACAGTCTACTTCTAAAAATCGTAGGATTCCTTAATAAGACTGCTAATGAACCCAAAATGAATTATAGTAGCAAACTTTTGAAGACATTAGAAAATGTTTGCTCTTCATTGATTTTAAGTCGTGGAACTCGTACACTCCATGGTAGTAGTGTCGAATTAATTAACTTACTCTTAGAACTGCCAAACAGAGTGGAACATGTCTCTCTTCATGCTCATAATATAAGCATATTAAGCAAAATATCTGAATCACAATCTGCAATCAGGTGGATGTTGGGAAGACCTATCAGAAGAGCTCGTGAAGGAATGTCCCGAGGTCTCTCTGATTTTAGACTTTCACTGTCGTCTGCTAGTAGCTCAGGTAGGGAGAGTGCCCTAACTAATCGCACTGTTTGCATTGCAAGAAGAATTGCAAAAGCTACCACTGCTGCAATACGAGATGGAAACCGATTTACTGCTTCTTATGCTGAGGCCACGTCACCACTTTGCCAACTCCTCCTTCTCAGTGAAAGACTCTTCAGCACTCCTGAAGGGTACTATGTGCTAGAGTCTGTTGAAGGGCAGCTCGTTCCTTTAGCCGGACATCTATTCATGCATGTTAGGAATATGATGTATAACTCTGATCTAGAGTTACTCTGTATTCAGCGGTAAGTTGTCATCAGTAATGTATAGGAATTATACAGTTATTGTTTATTTATTTTTTTATCATCTTTTTAACTTGTTTCTTTTCCTTGCTATGTACCTCTCAAAATTTCAGAAGTCTTGAATCATTTTTAGTTGGTGTAACCCTCACACCCATGGGATTTTTGTCAGTCAATGGAGTGGAAGGCCTAGTGAAATGTCTAGTTGCTGCTTATGTGGAAAGCCCTATAACCACAAGATATCAGGAACCTAGATTTCTGCACCTACTGCAACTGTCGTCATCAATACCTGATATTAAGTTACATATTCACCGCAAAGTCTTAATGAAGTATGCTTTGAACAAATTATGGGCTGCTTATGATGCCAAGTCTGAATGGGTGTGGCAGGAGGCAAAATGCCAATTCCTATCACTTATGCTTAGTATTTGTGCAACACCAATTGGTAATATTTTTCACCTATTGATTTAAGACACTCATCTTTTTTTCCCCCTCAACCATGCTTGTCCTTTTTTCCCAGTTGTGTATCAGATGTTGGATGACCTGGACCAGGAGGATAGTATTAGTGAAAGCACATTAGTTGAGGAAATCGAACCACTGTCCTTCAGAGAACTTCTTGCAAGAGGCTTACAGTACACTCATGAAGCTAGCCATATACAAGAAATATCTTTTCATCTTTTACATGCTCTTGCTCATAATATTGAAATTGGTTTTGTGCTGGAGGAGAAGTTAAATCTGAAGGTATAAAAGCATGTTTTGATTGATTTTTCCGGCATTTAAACTAGTTATAAATTTTCAGTGTTATCATTTCAAGGAATGCCTCCAAAAATTGCTTCTTGATAACAAAATAAAGGAGCCAAGTAACGAACTGACTGTTGACCCTTCTCCTCGTAAAGAGAGATTGGTCAATACTGTTGATGAATGTACACGTTCTTTTAATCATGTTCTTATCATAATGACCCAGGTGATGTAAAATTATTTTCAAATGCAATTATTCAATTCTCTACACATTTGCAGTGCTATTGTTTTGTTTCCTTGTTGAAGAACTTTTGATTATCAGCTCAGAGATATGTCGAGCTGTGATATTTTTGCTTCATTACGAAGTCCAAGGACCCCCAGAACTCATGCACATACGAGCCGCCCCAGAGTTCAAACTGAGTTGCAGAAGTTCTTGCAAGACACTCGACATGGGCTGCATGACAACATGTGGATATTACATGCAAGACGAGCCTATCGTGCCTCCAGCCGAATAGAGTTGAAGGTTTGCCAGAATGTGAGCAAACTCAAATATTTTACAAATCAACTAGTATCTTCCTGATTGATTTCCATCCCAGGTGCCTGTCTTGTTGGATTTATTAGACCAAATTCTTCAAAGCCAGCCCCCACTTACTCCTCCAGACACCCCGTTGAGGTGGCCAACACATGTTGACTATACTTCACATCCTCAGCAGCATTTCCAAGCAGTTGATATGGTTATAAGGTGGAAATTCTGTATATAGTATAATTCATTTTTTAGAGGTATCCATATCACATGTATCATAAATTTTGATTCAGATATGGATGTCAAGCAAAAGCATTGAACGCCAACATGATAAATCAGCATGTTGAACAGCTTACCCTCCTCCTCTATCAAACCCGATCACTTTTGGTTCACCAAAATACAGAAAGTGGCTTTGATTGGTTCACCTCATCAGTGTTTCTTATGTGTGCTGGTAACATAGACAGGTAAATCTACGATTTCATTGCTAAAGCTCTTGTTCAATTTGTCACTGTTTTTCTGTCTCACATTTTCCCCTTTGGGTCTTAGAAGCCGGAGTGTCTTGCAGAGAATTGCAATGCTACCCACAGGTCCTTTCATTTGGCCCTTGCTATCCCAAAACACCATGCAACTGACAGCATCTGTTAACCAGCAGTTGCAAAGTCTATTAACAGAGTTTGTTCCAAAAGCGTACAATGTCCTACTTGTAAGTAAATAAATAAAGCAAAATCCATTTGTATTCTTTAAAAATAAATCTGAGTAAATATATAGATAGGTATGTTCATCCTTTGCTTCTGTATTAAGGAAGCAGGTGTTCCATGGTGGCTAGTTGCAGAGCGGCTAACTCGACAATCCTTTTTGCCAATCATTGCTCTGCCTCAACTTCCACATGTAATAGCTCTGACTGCTTTACATTCCTGGGAATACAGCCTCTATATGAAGACAGCTATACTTGTTCATGTGCAACCATCTCTTTTGGAGATGTCTCTTCACAGTTCTGTTTTGTCACTGCTTTCAGTAAGAATTTTTCTTTTTCACGTACAGTAGATGAACTTTTAACCATTTATAAGTGAAATTTGCTTTGTTGCTACACAGGAACTGAGAATGGACAATTTTGTTGTTGGTGACTACCTTCCATTTATGGATAAACTGGCCAAGCTGAACCGTCCACACATTGTGAGAGATCGCATTGCTACAGCAACTTTGTGAACTACATAGTAAATCCTGTAATTAGTGTATCATATGAATGTCACGAAATAAAATTCTGACTGCTTCCATTCTTTTTTAACGTCAGGTATATATACCTATTTAAGACTTTTTATGTCCACAAAATTTTCTACAGACATTACTTGAATGAAAGAGAGAAGGCAAGTGGTATTTTTCTTTAAAACAGGCAAGCAACATTTACTCTGCAAATTTGCAGAGCCTTTACTAGTAACATTTCATTTGAAAAACAGTTGCATTAGATTTTATACTAAATACAGTATATACAATAATCAACATGGTATCTAAAGACTACGACTCATATGGCTTGAGAAAATTCAAACCATAAAGAAACTCACCATGTACTCAATATGAAACAATTACATACAGACATACAAAATAGTTTGAATGGAATACGGAGTGAGTAAATGCACACTAACATGACATTAAATGTATCACATAAAAATGATCGAAATTGTTTACCTTGCAACAAACATCACTGGGAGAACAGAAGAATTAACTTTATCCATAAGAACTCGTCAGAAATCATACAGATGTTATTCTTCAAAAATGTTAAATAATTTTGCTACTTCATTCAGGTCATCATATTTCCTGTCATCTTTAAGAACCTGAAAGATAAAACATCATTGAAGATTAATTTCAAAAATTTACGAGCCCAACTAGTTTTGTAACAACATCGATATATTTTTACCTGTCTTGCAACTGTCATTCGCCGAAACACATTCCAAAGAACGATGCCCACAACATAGTCATCCTTCAAATAGAATATTACTCCTTTCCCATAATCATTCTCTCCTTTGCTGTGGTCTTTGCCAGTTGAGGGGTCTTTTTCAGTGGTCAATTCAGTGTTTGATTTGTTTTGGTTAGCCTGCTTTGACAAGAATGAGAAGGATATCCTTATTAAATTAATGAATACAACAAAAGTTTCAGAAATACAGACTCAGTCAAATTTCACTACCTTCAGATTTGAACGAGTATTGTCATCAGATTCTACCACAACTGTCTTAGGACTATCTTTGTCAGAAGCCTTTGCAAATACAGCTACAGTGGGTAAACTGGAGTCAACAATGCCAATAGCTTCGAAGCCAATATCAGGTCCCAAATCAGACCAGAACATTGATTGATGCAAGTATGGTTTCCCTGAAAGAGTAACAAAGCCATTTAATGAGGCATTTAATTTAATTTCTGATGAAAGAGTCAAAACCTGTACGAGACTCACCTTGTCCAACCATGTTTTCACCAGCTAAACGGCCAGATATAACAGCATGGTCATGATGTTCAACACGTCTGCGTCCAAACTTGACATCATAGAAACAGGAACAGTCGCCTGCCTGCACAAAAAAAAAAGGAAAAATATTAAGGTTTTGTCTTGGAATATAAATTAAACAAATATTGCATGTTGTAAATACTTTTACAATACAATTCAATCAGACAATCTTCAAGTACTTACAGCAAATAGATGTGATCGAGCTTCTAATTCCGCATTTACAAGAAAACCTCCACAATCTGGTTCAACTTCAAGCCCTGACTTCTCTGCCAAATCTGTATTTGGGTCCACCCCTACTGCTACAATTACTTTATTGGCTGACACCTATTAATAATAAAGGAGAAGCATTGTATCCTTAATTAGTTAACTACAACAACACTGGTCGAAAGAGGTTTGCAGTTAAGTTAAGTTCCATTTCAATCACAAAGGATTACCTCTTTCCCGTCACTTAATATCAAACTAACAGAGTTGCCCTCCAATTTCACATCCTGCACTTCGCTGTTTGTAATAACTCGGACTCCCTCATTGGACACTTGATTTGTAGTCCACAAACTTAAATACTCAGGCAGAATTTTATGCATATTTCCAGGTTCTTTGAAGATTTGGTACACTTTAAGTTTGGGATTTTCCAATTTTGCTACAAAAAAAAATGAAGCATAGCATTTTTAGACATTTTCTTCCTAGGCAAGAAACTGGTGATATACTCTCATGGAGTTTCATTGCACACTTAAACAGATCAACAAAAGAAGAAATAAGTACAGCAGTTGTAACAAATTTTGAGGGATTTAAAAAACGAAGTAGTTACCTCTTCTGGCTAAAGCACAAGCTAATTCACTGCCTACGAAGCCACCACCAACAATAGCGATGGATTCAGTTTCTTTGACAATTCTATTTAATTCAACATAATCTGGGATCCCCCTAAATGTCGTAACATACTTTTGGATTGCCTGAGGTGCTTTTGAAAAGACATCCAGCATTTTAGGTGTTGCACCTGTAAATCATCAGATAAATAGCAAGGGGTTTAGAGAAGATCATTAGCACTCCCTTACAAAAGTTGTGGTTTGGGAACAAAACTCCAAACATTTTCAGAAAATCATACCTGTAGCAAGCAAGCATTTTTCATATTTTATTTCATGTCCATCCTCAAGGTATGCTATTCGCTTTAACGGGTCAATTTTCTGTATCTTCCACCCTCGTGCAACAGCAACTCCACCCTTTGGACTATCAGCTAAGGACTTCACAGATATGTAAAAATCTTCAGGCTCATAAAACAAACTGGAGTGGGAAAAACATCAAAATATTAAAAATTGGGAGAAAAGGACATAAAGGTGCACACTTCGGGAACAAATTTAAGAAAATATACAGTGAAAATCTGAAGAATGCAAAACGTGCCTTTTTTCAGAACCATTCCACTGCTTAAAGGTCAGCTCATCTTCTTTGTCTGCATTTGGGTCATACCACACCTCTTTGGAGAGGGGTGGACGCATATAAGGCAAATAACTTTCCTCACTGACAATTAGGACCTTAAGAAAAAATTACAGAAAAATATAACAGCTAATTAAGAGACCAAAGCCAACCACATAGTCCATATTCCCTCTTCCTTATAATTTTGATGGCCACTTTGCCTTGAGAATGCCACCATGACGCTTAAAAAAAAAATCCAGCAATAACTTTACCTTTGCCTTTGCATCCAGAGATTTTATTGCACGGAAGGCAGCAAAACTTGCAGTTCCACCACCAACCAACAAGTATGGTATGCTGGCAGGAATTTCACTTGATGTGGATGGAATTTTTACTGGTACTATGTTACCCACAGTAATTAACAGAGAAGAAGTGTTAGAAATCACAAAAAAATTAAAATTTTAAAATACACTTCTTGGTGCTGTGCTTGGTACTAGTACTCACCAGACTTCTTTGCAGGTTTTTCATCTTTCTTTCCCTTATCATCACTTTCTGATTGCAAATTCCATATCTATTTAAAAAGTAAAACACACAAAATAAGCAATGTTTACTTAAGAAAATGAAGAAATTAAAAGGAAGAATGTGCACTGCAACTTACCAAGTAACCTGTTCCTGCTGCTAGGAGAGCAGCGGCTAAAAGACGTTTGTTGTTGTTATTTGGAGCACTCTCCTCACAAGTGCTCACTGGTGGAGGCGGAGGGCAGGTGTTGGTCTGTGCTGCCGGTGGGCAAGGAGGTACAATGGAACTTCCCCTAATGAACACAGAAATGAAGATGACATGATCCAGAGGCATTCCAAAAACAGCACACAGCAGTTAAATAGACCATCAACGCACCTGTTATCTACTGGTGGCTTGCAGGTTGCTGCAGATGGTGTTATTTGTGTAGTTTTACAGGACCCATCATCCTTGGTACCTCTGGGTTTCTTGGAATAAAATCTACTAAATTTATAAAGGGCATCTGGTCGGACTGGAAAAAGTTTTGAAACACCTTGTGAAAAAAAATTCCAGCAGCCATAAAGCAACTTAAAATTTGAGAAAATAGACCATAGAAAGAAAGTTTTCATTATGATGAAATAATGTGAAACAGTACAACAATGTGAAACCTAACCTATTCCATTTAGAGGTTAGAGCAAGTACTAATAAGTTAAAATGAACAACTTGAATGGAAGGTGTAATGAGTGACTAGTGAAAGATATCCTGAGACGTAAGGGAGACTGGTTTAAGAGAGACAACATGAAAAACGAGTGATAAGGTGCACTGATTGTGTACTCGAAGTGGTCTTCCACTTACCTAGAATATGGGAAGAGGATCCTAAATGACAGGTCTGGCGATGGACATTACTTAAAAGAGAAAATAAATTTCTATGGCGTAACATTGTTTTTTTCTATTTTTCAAAAGATATTATTACTGTTTACTTGAAGCCGAAATTGTGAGGGTTTCCTTGGATTTTAAGAAACAATGATGAACGAATCACTTTCGTTTGTTAACCGAGTTGGTTTCCTAGTTTGCGGACAGCATGAGAAATTGTACTAAAACTTCGATCTTTTTCATTGTTCACAGAAGTGGAGTACGTATCACAGAATGACATACCATGGAACCAAACAAAGTGGCTTTAATAATTTCCAGTCAGTTCAGACAAATTTTGAAACATAAGCACGTTGAATATCGTAATTACAAGATAAAATTTAGGCTAGATTCTTGTTGAAACGGAAGACAGTTTGACCGTGGCATTTGAGACTCATCGCTGCCCGGGACCCTCCCCCTTTGTTTCGTTCGGTATTTTCGCGCCAAAACGCCGTCCGGCGTTCTGGTAGTTCTGTCAGGGGTTCTGTTCTGGCGGTTTTGTATGGCGCACTAACCTTAGTACCGATTAAAGCATTAATTTGTACAATTTCAGCTTAGAATCTAACATCCAAGCTCGTGATTGAATCCATAGTTTGGTGGAAGTAAGTTAGTTTCAAAATGGCAGCAGCAGAAGTTGACCAGAGAATACGTGATATTCAACGCGCCTATCTTGACTTTCTGGATGATGAGGTTTGTACTTTTTCGGAGAATTTATTCTACAGCGACTTCCTTCTAAAGTTTTCAGTGTTCCATTTTCTATCTGGATATTCTTTTAATTTAATTGTATGATCAACAAGCAATCCGATCCTGTACCCACTGTACCCAGCTGGTTAATGTTCATTACCAGCCGGTCTCAGATTTTTGTGAAAGTTATTTACTTTGTTTTCTGTCGCTTCCAAATACTAACTTCTGTGTAAACAACGACGCAATTGTATCATGGCAGTATTTTGGTCACAAGACACACTTCATTATAATAAAATCTCTATATTTTAGGAGGATCAAGGCATGTATGCTACCCGAGTGAAAACTATGGTTGAAGATAAGAAAACTAGATTAGTTGTTAACATAAATGATCTAAGAAGAAAAAATTCAACCAGAGCAGCAGAGTGAGTATTTATTTATTGACTCTAATTCCCTCTTGTCATTTATGTTTATAGTTTATTTAATTTCTGAACTTTCAGGTTACTAAGCAACTCTTTTGAAGAGATTATAGCTTTTCAACTGGCACTAAAAGAATATGTTGGAAGCGTAGATCCTACATTTGCCAAAGAACACAGCGATTTTTTTGTAGCTTTTGAAGGAAGCTTTGGCAGAAACCATGTCACTCCTCGTACTTTGATGTCTCACTACCTTGGAAACATGGTTTGTGTGGAAGGAATTGTCACTAAATGTAAGCTACTCTATAAATCATAAGAATCTAGATATTTGCCTGCACTTTGAACTGCATTAATTGTAACGTTATTTACAGGCTCTTTGGTACGACCCAAGGTGACTCGGAGTGTCCATTTCTGCCCAGCAACTAAAAAAGTTCTTGAGCGTAAATACACTGACCTCACATCTTTTGATCCCTTTCCAGCGAGTTCAGTTTATCCAACTCAGGTAACCCAAAGATCTAAGACTGTACAGAAAATCTGCTGATGTTGCTGTATTTATACATCTTTTCTTACCCTTCTAAACCTTTTCTGTATTTTTATTTTTAAATTTTTCAAATAATTTGTTTTCTCTGTAACCAAGGATGAAGATGGAAACCTTCTTGAAACAGAGTTTGGTTTGTCATCTTACAAAGACCATCAGACTGTCACTATCCAGGAAATGCCAGAGAAAGCTCCAGCTGGCCAGCTACCTAGGTCTGTAGATGTCATCTGTGATGATGATTTAGTAGATCTATGCAAGCCAGGTGACCGTGTACAGATTGTAGGCAACTACCGTTGTTTACCAGGCAAGCAGGGAGGCTTCAGCAATGCTTCTTTCAGGTATAGAAATGTTTCTCCATGTTATATTTCATAATGTATTCATCTTTCACATATTTTACCTGTGGTTCTTTTTGTAATTACAGAACTGTTCTCATTGCAAACAACATTGAGCAGCTGAGACGTGAGAATTCACTTACTGTATCTCGTGAAGATATTGCCAATTGCAAGCGGCTTGCTCAGAAAAAAAATGTATTTGAATTATTGGCAAAATCACTTGCTCCATCCATTCATGGCCATGAGTTCGTAAAGAAAGCTATTCTTTGTTTGCTTTTGGGAGGTGTTGAAAAGATCCTGCCTAACGGCTCTAGACTCAGAGGGGATATCAACGTGCTGTTAATTGGTGATCCCAGTGTTGCTAAGTCACAGTTGCTGCGCTATGTGCTATGCACAGCTCCTCGAGCCATCCCCACAACAGGAAGAGGGTCTTCTGGAGTTGGTCTGACTGCAGCCGTAACAAGTGACACAGAGACTGGTGAACGCAGGTTGGAAGCAGGTGCCATGGTTCTGGCTGATCGTGGAGTGGTGTGCATCGATGAGTTTGACAAAATGTCTGATGTGGACCGTACTGCTATTCATGAAGTCATGGAACAGGGTAGAGTAACGATTGCCAAGGCCGGCATTCAAGCCCGTCTCAATGCCCGGTGTTCAGTGTTAGCTGCTGCTAATCCTGTGTATGGCAAATATGACCAATACAAAACACCCATGGAAAACATTGGTCTCCAAGATTCACTGCTCTCTCGTTTTGATTTGCTGTTTGTCATGCTTGACACGGTTGATAACGACAATGACATGAAGATATCTGACCATGTTGTGCGTATGCACCGATACCGGAATCCCAATGAGCAAGATGGAGAAGCTTTGCCCATGGGCTCTGCTGTGGATATGTTAAGTACCTACAACCCTGATCGTAATGAAGAAGAAGAAATACGCACTGAGATGTATGAAAAGTATGATGCCTTACTTCATGGCAATACCCGTTCAAGATCAGAACAAATTCTCAGCATGAAATTTATGAGAAAATACATTCAGATTGCCAGATTTATGAAACCAATTCTGACAGAACCTGCTTCAGAAGCCATTGCGGAAGAATATTCTAGATTACGCTCGCAGGACAATATGGAATCAGATGTAGCACGTACTCAGCCAGTAACAGCTCGGACTCTGGAGACGCTTATTCGTTTATCCACAGCTCATGCCAAAGCAAGGCTGTCAAAGAAGGTTGAACTGAAAGATGCTGAGGCCGCCATTTCTTTGGTGCAATATGCTTACTTTAAGAAGGTACTGTTTTACTTTTTGCCTCAAAATTTTGTTTATTCTGTTTGTTAACCATTGATTCTTAATATTATTATTTTAGGTTGTGGAGAAGAAGAAGAAGAGACAGCGACGAGGAGATGATGATGAGGAGGATGTCGAAGCAGATGATCCCGATGCTGTGGAATCTGAGGGTGAAGAGGAGCAAGAGCAGCAAGTAGAACGATCCCAGCCTGCTAAACGACAACGGCGTGGCTCACAACAGGTAGGTTTTTATGTAATTGAAATTTTTAGAGCTGTGGGCGCAGTGCAAACAAGTAAGGCAATTTTTTAATTTCAAACTATCTTTTCTTCTATTATTAGACTGAAGAAAGCATGGAAGTAGAAGATGACCCAAGCGAAGGCCCATCTCGGGGTAAAGCTCATGAACTACATCCTGCACTGGCTCCTGAGAAAGCAGTTGCCACAACAATCACAGATGCAAGGTATTTTTTTTAGTTTTTAGTTTTTATGCCACTCAAAAATTATGCAATGATGTCTTTCATTTCACTTTTAAAACATTTATCTGATTTTTCAGGTTGAACAAATTCAAGAAAAGTCTAATGAATGTCTTCCAAAATGATCGTTCTCAGTCGGTTACGATTGAGAGGCTAACAGAAGTCATAAACAAAGAACACCATGCAGAGCCATTTGAGGCTGGAGAAATTCTAGCAGCTATTGATACTATGTCTGATGCCAACCAAGTAATGCTTGCAGACAACACCCTGTTCTTAATTTAGACTCTTTTTCTCTATGATGAAATATGTCTGCCTTCATTGACCCAGTGTTATGAAATCAGTAGGATGAAATTCCAAAATCAATATCATGTTGGAACAAATTGAAATTACAATGTGTGCCTATAATTTTATCTCCATGAGCGAGCCTTGGAGTGTTTCCATTTAATTTTATCTGGGTGCCTTGTATGTTCTCTTGTGCTCCCCCTATTTTTAAATAATTTTTAAAATATTTTTCAAAATTGGAACTCAACTTTTCCTTCCTCAATGAATTTTGGTACCTGCTGTTAGTCCCATGTAATTTAAGTAACCATGTATGCGTTCATGCCAAATTTCCATTGCTGTCCTTTTTTTCTTTTCTTTTTTGTATTTATTTATTTTCAAGTAATAAATTGCTATGAAATCCATCACATCAGATGCTGTCTCTTTTCAATTTTGAAACCTTTTTTTTCTTCTCTTCCTTTCTTTCAGAAGATGGAAAGGGAGTAAGTATTATATCAGCACGGCCTGTATCTACGTGCAGGTAGTAGGATGCTTCTATCATCCCCTTGGCCCTCGCATGTGTTCGTGTTCTCACGTCCGGCCAGTCCGGCCCTTCCACCCAATCATTGGATTGGCCTATTTATTCCGTCCGATATCCCCTCCCCTATCCTATCCCCCCCCCCCCCCAAATGTTCTCGCCGCGCTCGTGTGTGGCCTAGAGCTAGGCCATGCACGCACGTTTCCACGTTTGAGCTTGTTAGCCAGTTCTGGCTGTGGTACGGTATTAGGGCATCCCGGCCTCTCCTTCGCGCTACCGGCGGGCTTCGGGCTCGAGTCCGCCCTTCCACACCCTTCCCTGCGCCACACTCGCCTCTGCTTGTCGCAGACGAAACTTCCCTCTTCGCGCGTTCTCGCCTCGCGCACCACCAATTGTTGGCGTTCGTCGTTTGAAAATCTCGCCCGCCTGTCCCCGCCTGTGCCCAGGTCAGTGCGGCACGGCGCATGCCGTCCCCAAAGGCCACCGCTGCGCACTGCGCCCAGCCGTGACCCACAATTAGGCCAAAGGGGGAGGGGGGAGGGGTGAACATTTCTTTTCCTTGCAAGAGCACTCACCACCCTCACACGTGCACCCCCATCCCCATCCCATGCACCCCTGCTCATCTCCCTCTCCTTCCCTTCCCGCGCTGCCTCCCCTGCTGTCGCGCCCGTGCCCTCCTCTCCCCACAACATGTACTCGAGTTGCCCCGAGTTACAACCATAAAATTCATGCACCACCCAGGCTGTCGAATCCATGTTAAAGTAGACATCGCCAGCAGCCCTTTCTCGGCTCGTTTTAATCGGAATTCAAGAGATTTGACGAATCAAAGGTTAATATTCTTTGGCGTAGCACATCCCTGGTCATGGAGCTTTAACCTCACTTGCAGGTTATTTGTGAGGGCCATGGTACAAGGGGATTACTTTCGATCGTCCTTCCTTATCCTTGATGACAGTGTGGAAGTGACCCTCCGACATTCTCCCTCGCCAGGTAGCTTTGCAAGCGCCGTCTTTATTTCTGCTCCATCTTCGTCAGTGTTATGCTTGTGAATTGTACGGCGAGACGTAGGCATTCCTTGTCAAAGAGATCATGTCCGAGGCTCTGCTACTCTACTCTCGTCTCGTGTGTGTTAACCCTTTGTTTCATCCCTCTCTGTTTCAGCTGCCAACTTAAGGTGTGCTGTCGATGAGTAGGACGGGAATTGCTATTGCCCTGCGATAGGAGATGCAGATTCTCTACTGATTCAACTTGAAATATACACAATGAGTAATGCAGGTAAACATTTTCATGGGATGATTGTTTACAGCTATGCTCCCCGGAAGTTACAATACAATTTTTACTTTGCACTGATTG
Organism: Odontothrips loti; assembly: GCA_038380765.1. NCBI lineage: Eukaryota > Metazoa > Arthropoda > Insecta > Thysanoptera > Thripidae > Odontothrips > Odontothrips loti. The sequence goes on along the minus strand of CM076257.1, from coordinate 11,968,865 downwards.
GTGATTGCCTTAATTTCTTGGATAAATAAGTAGCCTGTCTGCCTGTGATAAATTCCCTACTCCTTTGGAATATTTTGACATGATATGAACAGTTATGTAACAAGAGTCCTTTAACTGACCCATTCATTGCCTTTTTTATTTGAGCAACATGTTTAGTGAAACCATCTTCCATCAACAGCTTGAAATGGATTCTATTTTATTATCATTTCCATTTTCCCATTGTCCTGTTAGGAAGACCACACAGTCCCATAGTTGTCAGTGTCTTATTGGAACTTTTGAATCATTCTCATTATTGAAACTGCTTTGATTTTTTGCATCTAGGTGGAGGTCATTCTGGGCGTCGAAGGTGCAAAAGCGAAGGAGTAGAGTCCGACGGTGTGTCTAATGGGGCCTATGAGCAAAGTTATTGTGCTGAAATACAACGTCCCTTATCAAGGGTAAGTTCCGTGTTCCTGTTGTTTGGTTCCAGGTAACTGTTTGTGGAGTGTTTGCTCACCTGTTTTGTTTGAGGTTCATCGTATCCTATATCACCTGGTAGTCTTGGGAAAGGTTTTTAAAAGACTTAGAGCATTCCCATGTCTGGGATGAAAAAAAGAAGCCCTCAGGCGCTTAAAGATCAGTTCTAAAATATTTGTCTACCTTATTAAGTGCTGGTTAGGCCAAAATTTACTGATTTTTAGTTGTTACTTTGCCTCATTTCATTTATATTCTATTCAGTCCTATGGCAGTCCAGTTCAGAAAGTATTATTTATTGGTAATGTTTTATACATCTTTCTTTATGTGAAGCAGTGGGCAAGTACAGCTCACCTTATCAAAAATTTTGAGGTACATAAATTCCAATTCTGTTTGTGTATACTTTGGTACTTCCACAGTTGCGTCCACATGTAATGAAGGCAAGGGATGTATATCACCTACAGGAGGGCGATTCCTCTTTAAATAAGGTACTTTTGCATAAGGTACTCTCAAACATTAGTGACAAGTAGAGTGTTGTTCCAACTAAAAATTTCTGTAGCTTACTCTCCAATGGGAAATACTGTATGGTCAATTGTATGCTTAGTTTTTCTAAAAATTTGATGTGCTCTTAGAAACCTGCTTGTTACCAACATTTTCAGCTATTGAAGTTAAACTGTGCCTATAACTGTTCTAAACCATGTTGTGCTTAAAAAAAAAATATCTATGTATTGAGGAGTGTGTGGTAATGATTGCTTCATTCCTGTATTGCTTGTTTCTTTCTTGAAGTCATCAAAGGGGCTGAGTCTGTTCTTTTTCTATTAATTTGTTGCTATTGACCCAAATTGGTGACTTTGCAAAACAGAAAAACTTTTGATATGATTGTGCTTTTTGATTATGAGGCTTCAATATTAGATAGAATGTTGTTGCATATTGTCAAAATACATAGCTATTAATTTTTTTAATATTTCTTTTTGAGCCAAACATAAAAAAAACAAAAAAAAAACTAAATGCTCCCTTTTTCTTTTGCCTTATTGAATGCTGTGGTAGCTTAGTATTGTCTGATATTCTGCCTTTCATCTGGATTTCTGATTCTTCTCAGTCAAAAAAAATGTATTTGTATTAATAGAGTTCTTAATTCATGTCAGGGTCAGGGCAAGTAATAAGAAACTGTAGAAAGCAGAGGCTGCATGTGACTCATAATTAACTTGCTTTCAGGTACGGTTGCCATCACCGGGCCGAAAACCTTTCCAGAGTGTGAACGCTACAGATCTCCAGTACTTCAATGGCAATCTGCCTCTTGACTGGAATGCTCAGCTATATAATAAGACTTCCCAAATGTTGAGATCAAAGCTGCAACAATCGCCCAAATTGCCTCGTAATTTTCATCATATTGAAAGTAATTGTAATGATCATGGAGACATAAGTGGTGCCAATTTCAGTCCTAGTTCTCCTAAAAGAGGTCAAGCCCCAAAGTGTGAAAATGGTTGTTCAGATTATCATCGCTTTGCTTTGAATCAAGCAATGGAAAGTAGTCCTCATCCTGAGGTTAGTAATTAATTTAATTACAGGCTATTGTTATGCTTATCATTTGTCCTCTCTATTTAAATGTGTGATTTGTACATACAGGAAAGGTATTTGCATGAAATTGAAACGCTCCGGAACAAGTTACACAGTTTGGAACAACTACGGGGAGATGGAAAACGTGTACGAGAACGAAGTGATTCAGAACTGAGTAGTGCCACCACAAGTCCACCTGACCCACGCTTTAACCACCATGTAAAGAAAGAAGTAAAGAGACCTCGTGACCATGGAAACTCTCCTCCAAAGTATCAACAAATCATACCCCAAGTGCAGGAAGAAATATGTGTAAGTTTTTATGGGTTTTGAGAATTCATCTTAGTCATACTCCTTAACCTCGATTGCACTTTCATGTTCCTTCTCCCTAGAATGGTGTTGAAGAGGATATGCCTTCACCTCAGTCACCTGAGAAGGGTTCTGGAGGTATACTTGCTGTTGCTTTTAAGTAAATCAATTGTATTGTTTATAGAGGGTTGGTTAGAGATGTAGATTTTTTTTCAGGAGACATTGGAGAACAAAATACAAACAATGATGCTGCCACCCCCAGCAAACCGCATGGGAAAGCTAAGAAAGTCCGGGAATATCCTGGGCCTCATTCCCTTGATGGCTTAAGGCCTAGCCTCTTCTCCCATGTTCCTCCTTTCATTCGATTTTCTCTACATGATCAAAAAGGTTGCAATTCACCTGAATTTCAAACTCGTTTTAAATATTTTTTTGACAATAAAATAGTTAGTGTTCATTGGTTATTTGCTGTGTAATTGCAGGCCCTGCCTTACCTCCATCAATTCAACGTAACCTGAAATGGAATCTTAGTACAATTACACCTCTTGTTGTGCGGCGCACTGTTGTCAACTCAGGCTTTCGACTTATTAGAAGTATGAAGGGTTTTGTCATGTATTTCACTTCACTGTAATGATTACACTGTGAATTTTTTATTTTATCCATCATGATTTTGATTTCTGTAGATTCAAATGAATGGACTGGTACATGGGGCAAACATATGAAGTCAATTAATTTTAAAGTGCTGAAGGATTATCAAAAAATTAACCATTTTCCTGGCACATTCCAAATTGGACGTAAGGATAGATTGTGGAGGAATCTTTTCAAATTGATGGCAAAATTTGGAAAGAAGGAGTAAGTATTGGTTTTTCTCACACATTGGTCTTGTAGTGGTAGACATTTTTCTTTTGTATTAAATTCATGTACTTATTTTTATTATTGCAGGTTTGGGTTTATTCCAAAGACATATGTTTTACCTCAAGATAGTAAAATGCTGCGAGCTGCATGGGAAAGAAGTAATGGGAAAGAAGCATGGATTATTAAACCAGTATGTAAATTTCATGTTTTAGTTTTCGTTGACTCTTAAGTATTCGTGTTTAATTACCATTATGGTCATTCATCGTGTAGCCTGCATCAGCTCGAGGCACAGGCATAAAAGTGATACATAGATGGGGACAAATTCCAAAGAAGCGCCCACTCATTGTTCAAAAGTATGTGGATAGGCCATACCTAATAAATGGTTGCAAATTTGATTTGCGTTTGTATATCTTAGTGACAAGTATGCATCCTTTAAGGATATACTTGTATGATGATGGTCTTGTGAGATTTGCATCTGGTGAGTTAAAAATACAATATACTTTCCTGTGTTAAAAGTATAATACCAAGCCTGTGTGTAATTTTATGCCATTGTTCTCAAAGTCAAGTACTCTGAGGATCCTGCATCCTTGGCCGACCGTTACATGCACTTGACCAACTACAGCATAAATAAGCTGAGTAGCCAATACACACACAATGAAGATGAATCAGCATGCAAAGGACACAAGTGGTAATTTGAAGTGAATTGATGTTGTAATCTTGTGATCAACACTCTTCCTTTATTTTTTATTGTCTAAACTCCACTTTTCAGGACCATCAAATCATTGTGGAAATATCTTGAAAAGTACAATGTTGATATGGCCGCTTTGTGGGAGAGATTAGTTGATTTGGCTGTGAAGACTGTGATCAGTGGTGAATCTAGCATTAATCAGTTGACTCGAGCTCATGTGAACTCTCGCTATTGTTGTTATGAGATCTTTGGTTTAGATGTTCTCCTTGATCAAGATCTACGACCTTGGCTCCTAGAGGTTAGTTGTTGGCTGGTTGGTATACTTAATATTTTAGAAAGAATAAGTACTCAAGTTAATTTTTTTTTGACATAGGTCAACATCTCCCCTTCTCTTCACTCATCCTCTCCTTTGGATTTGGCTGTCAAGGGGCCCATGGTGAGAGACCTGATGAATATGGCTGGCCACCAGATACCCTGCAAATTATCTCCTGCACAGCAGGTAACACCCTGTTATAGGTTTGTGCTGTTCTTGTTAATGACCTAAGGCTGCAAGTAATGCACCTCTAAATCAACAACATTGCAGGATGAGCTGTTTCAGCAGTACAATAGGACAGACTTGCCATCATTGTGTTTAGACAAGAGACTCTACACTGTTGTGTTATCTGCTGATGAGAGAAATAAGCACATACTTCATCAGCAAAGTAATAGTCGAGAAGAAGTAAGAAACTTTTTCTCTATTATCATGCTGTGACTTTATTCTTTTAGATTAAGTTTTCTTATATTTTTTGTATTTTCCTTCCCTAGTATCTTCCAACAATTTTAAATGATCTCACTCCTGATGATGTGCGGCATCTTATTCAATACGAGGATGAGTTAACTCAGTGTGGCCGGTAAGTTTTAGTGTTTAATTTTTATATTTTTGAAATACCAATGGCTAGATAGCAACGATTACCACCACCACCAGTCAAATACCATTACCGGTAGATGTGTCCCTCAAGACAAAGGCATAAAAGATTGCTCTGTAATTCAGGTTTCAGAAGATATTCCCAACAACCTCATCTCACACTTATCATCAATTCTTTGAATCTCCAAGATATTACAATATGCTGCTGGATGCATGGGAAGCAAAGTACCACAATAACAGGGAGGAAGGTGAGCCAAGGGGATAGAATAGAGATGAAAACTGCATTTTTATAATATATTTTGCTCAGTTGTGTATTAGTTGTCCCGTCTTTTTTTTTTTTTTTTTTTTATTACCACAAACCTTTGTGTTTAGGTATTCGTAGACTGGAGGAATTGTGTGTTCAGAAGTTCCATCTTCAAGTCCCAGTGCCAAGTTCTAAAGCAAAGGTAAGAGGACCTTCATGTCCATTTGCTCTTTCATCAACACATACTGGCTGGAGTATCTCTTTGGACTGCCATTTGTTGAAAACACAATGTAACCGGTTTTGAGTGAATATTTGTAATCTGAGGACACACATTGCCCTTGAGTTCCGTTCAGGTCAACCAGTGTATCATTTTTTAAATTTAATGTCGGTGTGGGTGCAGAAACCTTCACAGATCATTAGCCGAGTTCCTGGTCACTTACTTTGTACCATATCTAGTGTGTGGTAATATGTTGCAACTTGCAGCTAAAATCACAACTAATCATACTGATCTTGCTCACTCACTGTAAAAACAAAAAACTTATGTGCTTCACTTTTGAAAAGAAAAAAAAATTGTTTTGAAGTTAATTGTTTGGTTTTCTCCTCCTCCCCTTTCAAACACACAACATAAAGGACATTAAATTGTACTGTACTGTTCATTTTAGGAAGGGTTTGATCCTGAATTGGATGGGTTCTTTGACCCTGATTTGGAGAATGATAGTACATCATCTTGTGAGTGAGTTTGTTGCCGAATCGGAATGCAACTATCCAGCCATGTGTCGAATCCAATTTTAAATACATTTTTTTCCCTTGCCATTTCCTTTTTTTAGTTTTCGATTTCCTTGTTCTTTCATGTTATATTTTAACTTGGTTGTGATTCATAGTGAGTCTTTACCTTAGAAGAGAGAAAGGCATGTCCTACATGTCACTTCATTCAGTGGCTTCTCGCAAGAGATGTAACCTGTGCATTTTGTCCGGTTTGTATCCCTATTCGTGAAAATGGCCGTGCTCCTGTCCGCATTTGGGTTTGCAATCATTATGACTTTCAAATCGGTTTTCTACTTTTTAACAAATTATGTATTGAAAAATTTTCTGATTGAATTGGAGCTAATCTGCTTGTGGTGAAAGCAATCATATGAGGTACTTTATGATGTGATGCAGAGCTACCTAATTGGTGGAACTTGTTTATTTTGTAATTCATTTTGATGCCCTGCTGTGCTCACATCTAACTTAATATATAATATAGTTTTCTTCATATGCTTGCTTACTCTCATTTTCTCCATGTGAAGAATATGGTGTGACTTCTGTTTTATTGTACTTTCATTTCACCTAGTACGATGAAACCTGTTATCATATTTTTAGTCAATGAATGCTGTACTAGACACCAGGGAACAAGATAATGAGAAGAACTAGTGTGTGACTCATCATATTGTGACTCCTTCAAAACAGTGCTGCCGATACCACCTCATCACCTTAGTCTTGCTGAGGTGGGATCGGTTTTGCTTGCTCTGTAAAACAGGATTGTTGCACTGAATGAAACTGTAGTGTCTTCCTTATAGTTACGTTTGTTTCCAATGTGTCGAGTTTATCTGTACAGTATATGCTTATTGATCACTACTATTTCTGTGCCCTCTGCACCTTAAGGACAAGATGTGCAGACTTTTCAGGAAAGTTTACTGCCAGTACAAAAAGGCAGAACACAGTAAGTCGCAATTTAAATCTGTACTAGGTACGTCTGTCAATATCCCCATGTGTACCATGTGTATCAGAAAATATAGTGTAGTGTTCATGTAAAGAGAAAGTTAAAAGGAAAAAACAAAACAATAGTGGTTAAGATCTAGAACCTGGAATTCCCAATCAACAGAATGCACATTTTAAATGCTGTGAATGCCTTCCATTGATTAAATTAAGTTAATTTTATGTCCATAGTGTCGCTCATAAACTTCTTAGTTTGGTGGAAACCAGTGTATTGATTTTAGTACAACTTTATTTAGACTGTGATTTTATTTCAGTCTCCGTGTTGTGTCTCTATATTTAATACTTAATGGGAAATTAGTTAGATGTGATTTTTGTTGAAGTTTTCTTAGAAAATTTATCAATGTGTGTGTTAATTACAACTGAGGTTTACATTGTCATGGTTTTAGAAAACTTGTATAGAACTAGCTGCTGTTCTTACCACATTCCATCTGTGGTGTGAATTGTAGTCTATTGAAAATACTGATAGGGAAAATAGTGTAGATTTTGTGTGTTGATAATTTATTGGGAGGCTTCAAACTTAAGAATGTTAGCCTTTATCCAGGCCGTTGCAATTGAACCTAAATTTCAGATTGCTGTAGAAATGTTGAGATTTCTTAGACTTGTCTCCACTGAACTTTTAAAGTATAATTCATTTGCACATATCAAGGCATTGCCAACAGATACCTATGGCTGTGTGATGATACAGCCATTAGTACAACAGCCATTAGTACACTGAGCTTTTTATATGTTGTCACTCCTCTGCAGTTTGTCAAAATTGCTACTGTATTTCTCTTCCCTTTGGTACAATGACCTCTCACCATTCTTCTTGTCCTCTTTAATGGTAAGACCCCTGAATATCCAAACCAATTCATATTAGAGTTATTCAATATCAGCAGGCAATTTTCATAGCACAGGAAAAGAATGCTACAAAAGTTAGTTGATGTTTAATTATGAAGAAGAGGGCACAAATAGGTGCTAATCTTCTGCACACTGTTCTGTCCCTACTTTGAAGAGAATGAGCTGAGTATAGCAAGTATGTGTAATCATTGTATTCATTTGTTGCTCTTAAATAGTGTTGTAGATTTTAAAGAAATCTGTGGTAATCATCTATATATTGAGTTTCAAGACTTAACTTTTGCATATATTTGTAGACTCCCCTTTCAGTTTGACATTTCTTAAACCGTATTTTCATGAACCAGGTTTAGTTGTCAAAATTTATGTGTACGTGTGTGTATATGTGTTAATAAACTGTAGGATTATTATTGTGTATGCAGGACTGAACACTGTTGGATCTAGGAATGCCTTATGAATACATGTTTCTATCAGTGTGTGATCAGTATCGTATCATAATATGATGCAAAAATTTGTCTTGCCTTTGTTTTTAAGAAAATATAACTCTGACTATTGAAGTATTTTTCTTTGGTCATTTGGGAAATATGTATCTCTTTAGGTGATCTGAAGAAACAAATCTTGCTAGTTGTTCTCTGAAAACAAATATCTCTCTCACTTATCTCATAAGCTGAATAATAACTGACCAGGTTTTATACCTTGAGAACATATCATCCAGAGAGTTACGGGTTTCTTGAGAACATGTCAAGATTCAAACTTGTCTATTGGATTTGGCAATTTAAGGTTGGAAATGTAACTGCTGTTTGTTAATGTTTCCTGAATGTAGTTTCTGTGTCTGTAGATTAGCTCGCCATGAAAATTGTGCACTTTTGTTGTGGTTATAATTCTAGGGCTCTTTACATATTTCATCACACTATTTTGGCATATTTTTTCACCCCTTGTCCATTGTCATAGGCTTAACCTAACCTTCCCTTCCCTCCCATGCATTTTAGACACAGCCATCGCACTTGACTTGGACCCCATATCCCTTAAAAGTGTGACATGATATGCGAAGGGCCCAAACCTTGTAAACTGTGGTAGCACTGGTTTGTGAAGAATCCTCTGTGTTATATGTGTTAGTATTGGCTTTGTGTCCACTCTAGTTTACTGCAGAACATAGCAAAATCTGTACAGGGAAGTAGGGAAAAAACATTATGTGATTATTGTATGGCTAGGAAGCGTTATAATGTTAACATTCATGATGGATCCTTCCTTGTAGTGTATGCAACAAGTTTTAGTTAGATTCTATTTTGACAACATGATCTTTCCTGCTTTCACTTCGTGTCTCTGATGATAAAAATGCTGTATCACAGCCGTTAATTATTTGTGGTTGAAATCATTTTAAGGTCATTGATTGAATAAATACTGTAGAAGTGTTTGTCAAAATAATATCCCTGCAAAATTTAGCTCTGGGAGGCATGGCAGCTTCCTTCTGTAGAATATACAATGCGCTAAGTGTTTAACTTTTTTATGTGGGTCCTTCTCATCAGACTGCAAAATGTGTAATCATGAGGAATGGCCCATATATCACAGATTACATAATCATTCGGTTCATGTGTTCTGCATGTGTGTCTTGAGTAGATGTGTGTCCCTCGGATTCTGGTTGGTAGGGTTGCATTGGAGGCATGATATTGCATTTGTATTAATCAGTTGTGGGCATCTCCCCCTCCCCCTCCTTTTGTAAAAACAAATTTTTTTTAAAAAGGTGTAACATAATTGGAAATTTTTGGTTGTTTTATTTGTTACGCAGCCAATGACTTCTTTGCCTTTGGGCAAGAAGTACTGTTGTCAAGTTTATCCATAACAGTTTTTCTGATATCATAAAAACAGACCTATTACATATAAACTGTGCATTAGAGCTCAATCAATGTATTTTTAAAATGCCATTTTCTGCTCAAAATTAATGTGGCAACAATTAACTTATGCAATAATGGCATGTTTTCAGTGCTGTACGAACCCCCAGAATATGGAAGCCGGAATGAGAGCCCCTGTGGAAGCGGGCATCTCTAGTAGCACCTCATCAGTTGATACGTAAGAACATTGTGGTGTAGTTGTGCATCTAGTGTACATTGATTGATCTTAATATTGCTTGGAGTTGGTTAAACATATCAATTTAAGAAACTAACACTTGCATGCCACGCAGTGTTGTCACCTGGTTTTAGCTGCTTTTTTTTTTCACTCGGTAAAATACACATGATTTCTTGACACTTCATCTTCAATTGAGAACTTGGAATTTGATTTGCAATATAATTATGTTGTATGCATGTGAAATTAAATATTTACACGCAATCTGCATCTCCTTACGCTAACATATCTCCTTACTTTTTGTTTGGTTGGATGGATTGGTAAACATCTTGCTTCCTTATTTCCTTTTTATTCTAATTGTGAACATGTTGAGCCTCAGCTGCAATTATATTCCCTTTTGATACAGTTGTTGAAAGTACTTAATGTAATTATTCAAAAACTCAGGAGACTGGTGGTTCTATGAATTTTTTTTTATTCAGCCTCTATTTGGTACTAATCAATGGTAGTGTGTTATAAATATGCAATTTCCTTAGTTAAGTGGTAGTAAATGCATCTGTATATTGTGTAGTACATGTCTCAATATCCCAGTACACTGTGTACTTGTTGGAACTGTATGCCAATATGGTTACATTCACTGTTCAGAATGCTTTTATTGTCGGTCTGCTTTTAACTTACCTTTGTCTTTAAAATGAGTGCAGTCTCTAATTCATGTAACTTCTAAACTAGCTGTGCACTTATTCTGTGCGTAAAGATATTTTTGGCTTGATATTTCCCCATGCATGGCTATAAGAATTTTTTGCAAATTGCTTCACCAGAAGTTAGTTTCTGGCTAGTTCCTTGTGGTGTTTACATTTTTATGTTCTCTGTTTTAGACTGATGAAGACAGCAAAGAAACGTTCAATGAGTTCCAAGGAAGGAAGTCCATCTCTCCATCCAAGTCCGAAGAACTCAAGTTTGTACCTATGGAGCTCTGCACGTATCAAACTATCAGCGGCGAGGTTGCGCTCTCACAAGTTACTGAGTCAAAAGAATCGACCATTGTCATACCTGTCGCGGTTGAGTTGCACTGATTCAGACTCAAAGTCACTTACTTCAATTGCAGAGCCAGTACTGAAGGAATCGCTCGCCCCTGTGCCTGCAACTGCTGCAGGTAGCTGACAGTACCTGTGCAGTGCACCGGTCTCTTCCAGACGCTCTGCCTGTGCCACTGTGATAAATGCTATAACAAGTCTTAAAATGCCAAAAAGTGTATCTAAAGTCTCTGAGGTAAAATCTGATACTTCCATTTTGAAGTCATCTAGCACTATTGCAACTGCCAAATTGACTTCCCTTTGTGATAAAAAAAGTACTGATGGTGGTCTGAAAGACAACTTGATGAAAGACAGGGCTTGTAAGGATTCAAGCAAACTCCTTGCATGTCCAACTGCAAACTCTGTCAGTCATAGCTCTTCAAGTAGATCCAAGCCACAAGAGGTTAATGGGAGATCTGTTTTGGGAGCTTTAAAGTGCAGAAGTGCTTCAGCCACACCAATAATGTCCCGGTTGTCACACTCAAATAAAAGTGATAGTTTGGGTCTTGCCAGCCCGTGTAGGAGAGGTAAGGGGAGAGAGTTATTTGATATCTTTCCAACATCAGAAAATAATTCTAAGTGGTGGGAGGTACTCATACCTCTCAAAAGAGACTCAAACAATGTAGGGAGACCAACTGGTAAACATAACAGCCATGTCAAAGAAAATCTTCTGAAAGTGCAACAGCCTCAATCTGATAAACTTAGAAAGCTCTCCTCTGAAACGAAAAAGAATAGTTCACACGCTGTCTTAACAAAACTGGACAGTGCTAATGTTAAAGAGCAGGTGAACATAAGAAAATGTTCATAAGTAGAATTTTGTTTTATTTGAGTGGTTTTCTTAAATCTCCTATTGCATGTCAAAGGGTAGAAATATGGATTGTTGTGTCATTTACGTTCAGAAATGGCATACCTTAGTGGAGCCCAGTTTAGCCTTATTTCTTGATTATTTCATTGACATTAAAAAGCAAGATGTTGTGCTGTGTTATGTGTATTTCATTATAATTTTAAATTTACTCCACAACAGTGTGGAAAGAATGTGAAATGATATTCAATTCTAGTGGCAAAATAGGAAACCTCATACATAATTTTGTTTTGTTTTGTAAGTTGTGAATTCAGTTTGTATAGAAATGAATTGTTATTGTTTCCACATGCATGTCAATTTAAATCATGTCCTCCATTCAAGATCAAAACTCAGATGTACATGAACTGATATGCAGTTATAACACCATTTTTGCTCACTATGTACTTTTTGAACTTCCCCCTTGTTAAAATTATGTGTGCTTTCTCTGTTGCCAAATTGTGTAGTGTGAAGAATGTTGTTCTCAGTGGTATTTGATTATCATAGAAACCATGAGCTGATATTGTGTGTTCCAAATTGATTGTTGTGGGACCAATTGGGACACAGCTTACAATTCTTCATGAAACCAAGCAACAGTGCTGAATGTCATGTGGTTATATGTACTTAAACCGCAGGACTCGTTCCACTGTAGAGCTTTTTGTATAGTTGTATTTGTTTGAAGTGATTAGACATTATGTCTCATTTTGAAAGGTGTTGTAGCCTTTTAAATTAGTTTACAAATGTCACTATCTTCTCCTTGAGCCTTAATTTCTGTCACTGGCCATTTTGAGATGGATCAATTGTAGGTGTGCTGTGTGCATACATTCAGGTAGTAAGCCCCTTTGTGATATTCTGTTCCCTGACTTGTCTCCATTACTAAAGCGTAAAATTTTAGTTAATTCCAAATTCATCAGTTTGTTTTAATCCAGAAATTCTGCCAGTAGTACTTCTTGTTACTTCATGAAATTTGCAGCCTTGAAAGCTGACAATACTCTTAGTTTCCTTTCAATCAGTGTGATGATTACTTGCATACTTTTTGTCACTCTTTGCTGTTTACTTTTAATGCGAGTGGTTTTAAATATTAAAAGCAAATAAAAAAAGACTTTTTACGTGAAGTATACCAAGTGTTTGGAGTTCTGCCAATTGTAGCCCCCCAGCTTTAAAATATGTGGTACTTTCCACCCAAAACAATTTGGCCATGAAATCCTGTATTTTGTACCTAACGTTGATAATTTTTCTTGCTTTTTGTGTGGATGAATTTCTGGCCCAAAGGACAGCTTGCAGCTTGCACTCAAACGCATATGAGAATGTTGCTTTCCCTGTTTTATCTCCAATCCCAGTCCAGTTCAGCTTTACCGTGAGGAATGGTTTAGAACTCCTAGTGTTCCTGCAAGTATTGAATGCCCATATGCATATGTTAAATAAATTTAGAAAAAGATGGCCCTCCAGATATTTCTGTGTTGGTAATCTTGCTATTTATTCTATAAATTCACTTTCAATATTGAAATATTTGTACTTTTACATTCTGTATTGTACTGCTAACAAATTAACTTGCAAGGCCTCACATTCCATCTACGCAAGGAGAAATGATCTCTTTTTTAAATAGCTCAGGTTTGATAATGAACTGTGGTAGCTCTGAGGAAGTTTAGTGACTATCTTTAAGGTACAGCACTTTGTAATTGTTCTTCATTCTGATGAAATGTTTGTCTGATGGGTGGGAATGATTCTTTTCCGATTTTAAAAAATATTCAGGTGGTTGATATTCTTGACTGAACTACTGTATTCAAAAGTTGCTGACCAAAGTTGGCGACGTTGACTGAGCTCAGTGAATGAAGCTGTGATGTCCGAGATTTCATACCTACTTAGTTTTTGCTTCAAGGTTGTTATAGTTGAAGTTTTACTGTAATTGCTTTCTTTTGTTGTGATACTCAGGCCTGTAAGAGAGCTAGTTTTGTAGTTTCTGTGCTATCAGTCACAGGAAAGCACTGAATGAAACTGAAATTAGCTGCTAAAACTATTTCAACTTAGAACTTCATTACCATGTCATCGTGCTTTGGAAGCTACTTCAGCTATTCGCTGCTAAGTTAATAACAGTGTACTGTGTCCTCTCTCCTTTTGCGGCCCTTCTTGGTTATATTTCAAAATCTGGATCGGTGTCTGAAATCGTCTTACAAAAACTGCTGATATTCGATTTTTCTCAGGCAGTTGTACTTATGTGGCTTCAAACTCACCAAAAGCCACAATCTACCACTATGTGTATCCGACGGGGTATCAGGTACCGGGTGCCGACCATGGCACGTTCCGACGTACCGGCACTTAGCCTCGGCGCTTCAGCCCTTTTCAGCATACAGTTCCCATCCTTTTTGTGGATGTGCCAAGGACCCAGTGCTTTTTGTGTCACATGTTCTCCAATCAAATAAATCTGATCTGTTGGTGTACTGATTGTTTTTTCACCTCTCGCCTTTCTTCCATTCACATACCCATAGATCCACAGACCCCCTAAGTGCCCTAAGTTTACGTATCTGCGAGCGTCGCGAGCGTGCGTGCGAGTGAGCGGCTGGCGACGCACGGCGTGGCAGAGGAATAATAGCTCTTTAAGCTCTATGTGTTCGTGCACGTACCTCGCTTTAAAAAAACCCCGCCACCCCCGCCTCCCACCTCCCAGTCCCTGGTCCCAGCAGCAGAGGGCGCCACTGCAACAAAAGAAAAGCTAAGGAAGGTGTCAACTGTCTATTGTTTGAAGTTTGAAACTTATTTACGCCTCCCCTGTTTACACATTTCGTTTTTTCGCCGTAGCTTCATACTGGCCAGAATGACATTAAAACCGCAAAATGCCATGCTGCAATACGACTATATTCTTGACAAACCAACAAGGAGGGTAAGGATCTTGTTATACTTTTCCTTGACGTTAGTGAGTCTAGTTTTCCGCTGTCTACGTCTTATTTTTGGGACTCTTTGCGGTCGTGGTTTTATGTTTAGTGCACCATGAATACATGTCATATGTATAATACAAGCATGTCATACAATTAATCGTAGCGTGAGATGAATTGGTCCACCCATCTGCTATTCTGCAATGTCTTTGCAATGTCTTGTGTTCTGTGCTGTTGCATCCATGAAAAACTCTTCTTCTTGTCATCAGCTTCAGTTGGTGAAGGACACTTCAGATGATGGTGGCAGACACATATTCACTGCAGTGGATTCTCTCCTTTCTTCAGTTGTGGAAGCGTATGAAATGGTGGGTGAAATGACTTCATCTGACAAGCAACAGGTGTCTATGCGGCTGGCTGCTGTGAAAGAAAAGTCATCCCAGTGCAATCATGAGATGGTAAGAAGCACCACTTGTTCAGAGTTGTGAGAAACATGTCTCCATTGTTTCCTTTCAACATTTAAAAATTAACGAACTTTCTTATCATAGATTGGGGGTTCTTTCGATGGACTGGATTGGAAATGTACTGCCCAGAGTGTGCTGGACACCCTAATGCAAACTGTTGAAGAGACCCGTAAGGCTCAAATGTTGCGGCAACTACAGTTATGTGAACATAACTTGAATGGTATACTGAAGTGTGGATTCATTGAAATAATTGTAACAGAATATAAGGTAAATGGTATTTTATAAACAGTCTAGTCACATAAATCTTTTTTTATCATTATTATTATTATTATTTTAAATTAACAAGTAGTGTTTAATAACTTATTTGGTTCTATGTAATTTAATTGCAGAGACTTCTCTTAAACACTGCTCGCCTTCTTGAATATATTTCTAAATATTTAAGCTGGGGCACACTAAGAGGCCAAAATGTCCAGAATGTTCTTCTGCTTTGTGCATCCCAGCTTCAAAAACTGTTTCCTCTTTTCCTCCATGCTTTGGAAGTCACAGACCGTGCATCAGAAATGTGTGAAGTTAGTAGTTTTACGCTCTTTTTGACCTTTTTCCTGTTTCACCCATGTTAATTTTGTGCCCCTTTTTAAAATTTTTCCTTGTGTCTACTCCTAAAATCTTTTTCAGGAAGTTAAACATTACATTGTAGGCCGCATAAAATTTTGTCTTTTGAAAGTGAAGAGAGTCATAGAAGGTGTGCCAGAAGAAGAAGATAACTGTGATGATCTTGGAGGAGGATTATTTATCACATATATGGATCAAGCACTCACTTACCTTGCTGTATTTGACACTGCAAATAATGGCTGTGATGTTCTGTGTGATCAGTGGCGCAGCTCTGTGGAAACAGTTTTGCAGCATGCAATGTCAATAGCGCAAATTACATCACAATTTGATTTCAAAATGATTCATGCAAGTGGAGAAAAGGTAAGCATTGTTTCTCGTACTATCTTTGTAGCTGTGTTGTTTTAATTCGCATTTCTTTTTCTGTAATTTAGGTTCTGAGAATGTGTCAGAATTTGGAACAGGAGTATAAAAGTGACAATAGAAACTCTTCAATTTGCAAGCTGCATGCGAACTCACTCTCCAATGCACTAGAAGAGCTTGAACAAAGAGTCTGTGCTTCTGTCCTCAAGATGTACCTTCAGGTAGGTATCCTTTGATTCTGTTGTGTTATCTAAGTTTTCAATATTTTTTGATATTTTTCACTCATATTCTGTTTTCAGGTATTCTCTGATCCATTCGCCCCTCTTCGTGCCCTATGTGCATGCTGCTGCACAAAGCAGGAGGAGGAACAAGCTCGGAAAGCAGAAGACCTCTCTGATACTATTTTTAATTTTGATGCTCATACTGATCGGATTGTACAAGTTGCACTGTTTGCTGTTGCGTGTTCAGAGGACCAAACTCGTTAGTATAAATTTTCAGTAATATGGTAAACTTGGTAAAACTTTTGTGCTACCATCATTTCATTCTGTCTAGGTATATCAGGTATTCGTAGCTGTTTGGCGTCACTTGAATCTCTGGAAGCCCATTTAGTCCCAGCTTTGACCACACTTTACTTAAAGCAAACATTCTCTCAACGTGCTCTTGCAAGTTTGCTAGTTGAACATTGGAATTCTGAGGTGAAGGTGCTCTGGCATCTTATTGATGGTATTGTGGACCCTGCTGCACTTGCTCAGGTACTGTCCCAAACTTCAGTTTTCTCCAGTAGCTGTGCTATTGTTGATAACCTATTCGATGTTGCCAACATTTTTGTGTTATTCAGGTTGCTCATGATGTAATTTGGCCTCCTACGGCGATCATTAAGAAATCTATTATCACTGAGAAAGCTCTTGAACAAAGTGAGCTTATTAAGCTAGTTAAAACTGTTGTCAACAATGCGGAAGTTTTATCCAACCAGCTACAAGTGTGTGCTGCAGAGTTGCACATGAGTCAGTTTCCTACTACTTGGCAAGCATTGAAGAATTTGCATTCAGGTGCTTGATGGAATGAAGTATCTAGCTCAAACATCCACTTCGTAATATTCATACCTGCTTCATTTTCTTTTCTTTGTCTTCTTTCAGCTGTCAATGAAGGAAAAGCAGTCCTACAGAAATTACAGGTTCCAGATCCGAGTCTCAGTGTAGGTCGTGTTCTGAAACGATGTGAACTTTTAGTTTCTTGTATAAGACATATCCAGCCTTTGTTGGAGGAACTTGATAATCCAGATACAAGATCAAATCCACCTCAGACAATGGAGCATACTCTGCTTTCTGTGTCAGAAAAAGAGTCTGTGCCTATTGCTATCACACCTATGAAGAACAAAAGTAAGGAAGAACCATATCTTTCAGCTCAAATTTTAATCTTTCGAACATAAAGCTACTTATTGTTTTCAATTAATAATGGAATAATGCATGAATCCAATCATTTCAGCTCTCAAGAAGCAGCTTCTGAGTATTGGTCTGCCATCGGATGCTGAAATTGAGTTTGATACAACAGATGCAATTACCCAGGACCTTATGCAAATGTTTGCAGATAAAACATTACCTCAATCACGATTCATGACAAGTTTTCTTTATAATGTGAGTAATTTTGATTCAGATGTTTAACATTTCATCACTCTTCCTAGGCAAGACTGCTTTAGTCAGTATTTTTAAAACTAAAAACAACAGGAAGGACAAGTGTGACTTCAATTGTATTTCTTGCTTGCTCTCAGGAAAAGAGAAATACCAGTTACCGGTTGTGTGCAACTCCACAAAGTACTTTGAGTTGTCGTGTTTTTAGCAGGAAGGCCATGGACCCTCAGGACCAACTATTCCAGCAAACATTTTCTTTAAATGTTCCGAGTAAGGAAACAATCCATTTAACTGATTTTGTCTGTCTACTGTTTCAGTCTGTCCTTACAGCATCTTTCACTTTGCAGAACTGGCTAGTCTTTCAGATACCTTACGTGGTCAAAGCAACTTTGCAGCTCAGCCACCCTCACCACTCTGTCACCAGCTCCAAATTGCAGGTGGTGAAAATGAGGAGAACACATCGAAGGCCATTACCACCCCAGAACGCCTCAATGATCTGCTCCATGTTCAAAATAAAATAGATGCTGTGAAATTATCTTCCCAGTCCCCTTATTATAGCGAGTCTTTGTTTAGCCATCCAATTTCTGAGAAGAACTTTTAATGTTTGTGTTGCAGCATAAATGCTCAACTTTTCAAAAAAGATCTCATTTACGTACAATGTTTGTGACATAACTTGTTATTTCATTGCAGATCTATTTTAAATATTGTGTCTTATATTATTCCCACATGTTTCACCATGTTTTATTTTATATTTTGTTACTCAAAGATATATGTTAGTTTTATGTATGACGTTCCTGCAATTGAATAATGTAAGCCGTTCACTGACAGAAAGGGGGGAAAATAGAAGTCTTAGTTTCGTTTGCAGGGATGAACCACCTGCACCCCTTTTCTTTGTTGAAATTTCTTATTTGTGGTTTTTTGATATCTTATCGTTGAACTGTCTTAACGGTTTTGTGAGATAAGTGAAGGTCGTCTTCCAATAAAAATAATGAGTCAAAATAAAAAAAAAGGAGATTTAAATATATTTATTATCATTTCACCTCCTATGCAATCCCAAACATTTGAAATGAGTATAAGTGTTCTGGGTACAGGAACTATAAATTGCGCCCGTGTGCACCAGCACAGTGATGATCAGGTGTACAGAGAAGGGTAAGTGCTGGCGAGGCCAAACACGGTAAGCGCGGTAGGGAACTCCTTGAAATATAGCTTCAGCGGCACTGAAATGGGTGTAGCCATACGTTTTTGGAAAGGGGTTCTTCACAGAAGCCGGCCGGGCATGTGACGTGACGGTGGGGGTGGGACAGGAGAGGTGCTGCCCGTGGAGGCGGACCTGTGGTGAGAGTGCGCCGTGGACAGGGCGCACGCCTCAAAGTGGTCCAGGAACAGGAGCTGCGTGGCGGGGGGGAACACCCTGCCGCATGCCGGGCAGGTGACGTCCTGCCGGCTGGGGGACGACCGCGGCGGCGGCCCCGGCACGGCCATGACCTCCGCCTCCTCCCAGACGTTCTCCCGCTCCTCCCAGCTCATCCTCGTCGACGCGGAGGTGCCCGTGGGGCCGTCGGCGGCCCGGCTGTGGCTGCGGCTGCGGGTCAGCACCCGGACCTGGTGGCCGTGCGGATGGTGCGGGGTCGGCAGCACCGGGCTGGGGCTGGGGGCTCGGGGGCGGCGCGGCAGCGCCCGATGCGGCTGCGGCAAGCTGTCCACCACGCTGACAGCAGTCATGACCTCCTCGCCGGTCTGTGGACGCACTGGGAACGCAGTGACGCTGGCGAGGCCCGTGCTCGTGAAACCCACTCGCAACGAGCCCTGGAACAAGGAACACTTCTGTGAGCAACGGTAACCAATCCGAGCCATTC
Source organism: Odontothrips loti (assembly GCA_038380765.1). Taxonomy (NCBI): domain Eukaryota; kingdom Metazoa; phylum Arthropoda; class Insecta; order Thysanoptera; family Thripidae; genus Odontothrips; species Odontothrips loti. Next base: position 11,949,519 of record CM076257.1, on the reverse strand, counting down.
GGAGAGCCTGGCCATTTAAAGGCAAGGCTGCCGTCCCGATTCTTTTCGGTCCATTTTGTTTCTGACCTTTTTCGCGCACTCGTACCTCGGTTTTCACTCACCCCTGAATTACCCTCGGGATTCCGTATTCTACCCTCTTTTCCCTCCCCTCCACTTGTACATCAGTTTCGTTGTTTCTCGTGAGGTCTATGTCGCAGGACATGTTGGACGCCGTGGGACTCACCGATACAGTTTTGCGTGTCTCGTCAAAACAACCGCAGTCCGGCCCCGCGCTCTAGCCACCGGAAGGGGTCCGCCCGCCCCGAGCCCTGAGGGCCCCCGCCCGCGCCCTGTGCAGTTCCAGTTCCCCGGGTGCAGTTCTGGAACATGGACGGTGTGCATGAGGGTGAGGTGAGGTGAGGGTTAGGGGTGTCGATGTGTACGCCCGTCCCCGACACTCCCGCAGCAGCAGAGGGGACCCGAGGCTTCCAAAATCTTTCGCGCTCACTCCACATTCGCCTCGAGATCCTTCATTAACCCCCGTAGGTACAGGCAAAGTCTTGGACTCCCTGAGGAACACACTCTTAGGGAGCGTTCACAATCCACGTGACCTGAGTGAGCTGGGGGAGTGGTGCTGGGGCAGACTGTCGTTGGCGCGGGCCCGAGTCTCCCTGAGACTGCTGCGCTGCGGCAGGCCTGGTGGGTTCGACTCCCGCAGACGGTTCCACGCACCACTCCCCACGCCGATATTCTCCGCGTCCGAATCGCAAAAATGCACGTTCGGTTAGGTGTTGCGTGGTTCCTGCTCCCCCGGTGGGTGTTACGCAGTTTGTGCATTGCCTACACGGCAGCCTTACCTGCACGGGGGACGGTGGCGAGCAGTCCAGGGTGGCGTCGGAGCACATGGACACGTCCAGGTCGGGGGTGGTGGCTCTGCTGCTGCTGGGGACGTCGATGTGGGGGGCGGGGCCGCTGATGCTGCCCATGCTGGACGACGAGCCGCTCAGCTCCACGGGGTAGCACGGCTCGTCGCCGGCGTCTTCCTGGTGCAGCCTGTCCTGGCGCAGCCTGTCTTGCTGCAGCCTGTCTTGCTGCAGCCTGTCCTGCTGCAGCCTGTCTTGCTGCAGCCTGTCCTGCTGCAGCCTTTCCTGGTGCTGCCTGTCTTGCTGCAGCCTGTCGTGATGCACCCCGTCCTGGTGCAGCCTGTCCTGGTGCAGCCTGTCTTGCTGCAGTTTGTCCTGCTGCCGCGGTCTGTCCTGCGGCGGCGGTGTCGGTGTGGGCGTGAGCGCCTCGGACAGGGCCGGGGAGACGCCGCGACCGTCGCGGTGGTGCTGCTGCAGCAGAGCCTCGCCGTCGAAGGAGTACTGGTGCCTCTGCCGCTCCAGGAGACCCGCCGTCGGGGAGGTGATGCCTGTCCTCGCCTGGCCCGCATCGGCGCCGTCCAAGACCACGTCGTAGAAGTAGGACCTCGGCCGGTCTCTGGCGGGCTGCGAAGAACCGCGATGGACAATGGACAGGGGGTCAGGATCGGAATTCCAGGGTGGCGACAAAGGCGCCGAGGCGGAGCCGAGCGCCTGCGAATGCCAGGGTAGGCTAGCCCGCACAACACGCGTGCATGCAGATGCCTACCCAGCAGGCGCCCTTTGTGGCCTGGCCAGAGCTGCCGCGCCAAATGAATCAGGTTCGCGCTAGTGACAATGCCGTGGTACCTGGTAGGGTGCAGGTGGACTGGCCGTGTCGGCCGGGCGATGATCGACGGCGTCCTGGAGGCCGCTGCTGCCGCTGCCCGGCGCACAGGAGTGTCTGCAGCCGCAGGCTTCCTCCGCCTCCGCCTCCGCATCCATCTGCAATCCGATATCCGATGTCAGACTGTCCTCGGACTACACGCTACAGACATAATCAGTCAACCCAACGAATGCATTCGTCGATTTCGTGAAAAATCGATTTCGGGACTCGCCTTCCTGGCTATCTCGCGCAGGATGTCCTCGGCCTTCTGTCTGCTCTCGGAGGCTGTCCGCTCGGTCCTCTCGGTCCTCTCAGCCCTCTCAGTGCGCTCAGCTTCCTCGTCACGCTGGTTATCAATCTGAATGAGGAAATAGCGCGCCATTCAAGTATTTTTGTTTTAAAAGGAAATCAGTAAAGTTTGGTTCTCAGAATCAAATGTAATCCTCGTAAACAAGATAACTGTACGCGTCTAATGCCTTGTTCGCCTCAGGACTTGCCTGTGACTGCAGCTGGCTGACGGTGTCGCGGTGCTCCTTCTTGGCCTCCTGCAGTCGCCGCTGCAGGTCCGACACCTCCCGCTGCAGACGACGCAGGCGCAGCTCGGCGTCCGCCGTGGCCGCCGCCGAGGCCGCCGCCGAGGCCGCCGATGAGGCCGAGGGCGCCAGGGTCGGCGGGGCGTGCGGCCGCGGGGCCGACGTCTTGAGGGCGTCGAGGCACGCGTTGAGCTGCGTCTGCTGCTCCTCGATGGTGCTCAGCAGCCGCTGGATGTACGCCTGTCGCGTCGCGTTGAAGCCCTGCCACCGCTTGTTGGTCTCCTGGATCTGCAGCATGACACCGAGGGGCGTGGTCAGAATAGAGTACTACGGGGAAGCTCGAAGCGGATGTCGTCGCGAAACAGAGAGGGACGCCAGGGAAGCAGATGACAAATCGCGTCTTTTTCACCGAAAACTGACCACTTCCTCCGCACTTCCCTTGCGTTCTTCTTCGCTACGACTTCTTACTTCCGCTAGGGGCTGGCACCGGAGTGCTCTATCCGGCTCACTCTGCTCGCAGTCTCACCGTGGTGATGACCGCCTTGAGCCTGAGGTTCTCCTCCTGCAGCTGCAGGCGCCGCCGCTGCTCCTCCTGCAGCAGCCCCAGCGGCACCAGGTCGCCGTCGGCTCCGGGCTCCATGTCCTGCGAAAAACACGCCGACACGACCAGCTTGTTAACGAACCGAACGGAACACACCTGGGAGACTGCCACATGCAACAACAACAAAATTCGGTGCAATCGCGCAAGTCGAAACGTAGCGCATCGCCGCTGAATATTTTTCTTTTTTAAATACCAACAACAACGGAAACGCGGGGGATGCACGTCGTCAGAGATATGACTCATCGGGGAGGGGCAGGGCCGGCAGGGCATGTGCCGCCCCCAGCCGCCCCCAGCCGCCCCCGGTGCCTCGCGGCGTTGGCAGCCTCCTCGGCACCGCGTTTGAAAAGACCTATCTGCACCCAACCCAACAGCTTGTTGTTGTTGGGAAAGGAAAAGAACGGCGTGAGGAAGGAGGCCGGGGCCGGTCCGGGGGGCGTGGAGCTCTGCCTCCCCTCAGTGGGGCGCGCGCGCGCGCGCGCGTGTGTGTGTGTGTGTGTATGTGTGTGTATGTGTGTGTTTATTTGGGGTCCGGCCCGCGCGTGTGGTGGCGTGGGCGTTGGGATGCCTGACGGACTCCTCCAAGTTCACGGCAACTGGCCGCCTTCCCAAACACAACGCAAGAGAGAGAGAGAGAGAGAGAGAGAGAGAGAGAGAGAGAGAGAGAGAGAGAGAGAGAGAGAGAGAGAGAGAGAGAGAGAGAGAGAGAGAGAGAGAGAGAGAGAGAGAGAGAGAGAGAGAGAGAGAGAGAGAGAGAGAGAGAGAGAGAGAGAGAGAGAGAGAGAGAGAGAAGTGCGAAACATAGAAACAGCCGTGCCGCACCGCGCATGCCTCAGCCCCCGAAGCCCGCTCTGGGAGGAATGACTCACGACTAGGCAGCCGTGCCGGGGGCATCAGCAGCGTGTGCCGGTCCCTGTTAGGGGCTGGCATCATCCCCCGGCATCACCACTACCACCCGAGCTCGCAGCCTCCGCAGCTCCTTCACTGCCTTGGCCGGCTCCTTGCCGTGGCCACCATTACTGCCGAATCGGGGCGTCTCGATTTCGGGATGGAAACCGCTATGATGGTTCAAGAGCGTGCTTATTCTGCGGCAGACGGCAGACCCCAGGTCAGGGACGTCAGGGACGTCAGGAATACGTCAGGGACGTCAGGGACGTCAGGGACGTCAGGGACGTCAGGAAGACGTCAGGGACGTCAGGGACGCGAAACACTGGACTCACGCGGTCGCGGATCATGGTGCACGGCGGACTCCTCGGCTCCGACTGCACGTCATGCTGTCAGCACGGTGTGTCTCCGCCCCATCCGAGGGTCCGCCGGCCGGGCCCCGTACCCCCCGCCGTCCGAGCAACGGCCCCGTCAGAGAGAGAGAGAGAGAGAGAGAGAGAGAGAGAGAGAGAGAGAGAGAGAGAGAGAGAGAGAGAGAGAGAGAGAGAGAGAGAGAGAGAGAGAGAGAGAGAGAGAGAGAGAGAGACAGAGACAGAGACAGAGAGAGAGAGACAGAGAGAGAGAGAGAGAGAGAGAGAGAGAGAGAGAGAGAGAGAGAGAGAGAGAGGATGTTGACTCAAGCGGCCGATAATGTGCCGGGGAAACTTTTCAGCACTGCTTGAATGGAATGGGGGGGGGGGGGGGGGGGGGGGCATGGCGGCCGGTGATTCCCCGTGCTCTCCGCGCGGGCAGCGGCGGCAGAGCGAGGAGGGGGAAGTGGAGTACACCGCGGCCGCTGTTTGTCACCGCGGGGGGTCTCATGAAGATTATTGCCTAATCTGCGCGGCCGGTGGGCGGCTCCCCTCAGGGCGCCCCCTAGAGCCCCCCCCCCCCCCCCCCCGGGGATTCCCCTCCGTCTCGTCCCTTATCAGCTGCTTATCAGCGCACTTTCGACAGCCGATCGTTATCGAGCCCTTCGCCGACCCATAGTTTAAGATTGAACCACTCCGCAAAATCCAGTGGTTAGGGGACCTCCCACTCCTGTGCAGTGGTGCATATGTCTCGGTACATGTACAGTTCAGGATAACGAGTCTCAGGTGGCGGCTGGCCGCGGAGTGTAGTGTGCGCGTGTGTACAGGCAGAGTTCACAGTTCACATCAGCGGCCCACCCCTCAGACCGCTGATCCGCCAATAATTGTGCATGTTTTTGCGCTTTATTTCCACTTCCTTCCTTTCTTCTCATTTCCCCCCTCTTTCCCTTCCTTTTTCCTTTCACCTTTCACCCGCCCTCAGAGGTGTAGCAGCTACGGCAAAACCCCCCTGCTTGACGCCACTGGACACATCTGTGACGACCGGTTACCGGTCACGGCGCGCTGGAAGTTTGTGCTTCTGCTTATGACGATGGATCCGTGGAGAAGAGCTATGTACCAGCGGGTCAGCGTTGTGCGTCAGAGGAGTGTGGCGCGGGTGTGTGCAGCGTGCGGTCCCGGCGTACACCGTACACTACCCTACACTTGCCCGCACACGCCCCTGGCCTGATCTCCCCCTCCCAGTACCCCTCTGGCCACGCCCACCACCCAGTATACCACGACCAATCCCCTCTCTGTGCATTCTGCCTCGGTACGGATTAGGTACGGAGGGGGCAGGGCCTTATCTCTGCGCAAAGTGCTGCTAGGACTCGGCATTGCGCGGGGGAAAAATGCCTTTTCCTTTTCGACCCAGCTCCACATTTCCGCTTTTTGTCGCAGTTTTCCTCGTCACAGAGTAATCGCTTGAGAGAGCGAGCCGTGGTAGCGGGCCTATGTGGAGCCTGTGCTGCCTGTGATGGCCAGCCTTGCTGCCTACTCACATTGCCGTTGACCACCATTGTTCGTCGGAGATCCGGTTCGTCGGGGGTTCTCTTCGCGCCGCCGTTGGACACCTGACTCGGGCTGGGGGCCGGCGCCGCCGGCGTCCTGGTGTCGTCGGCGTCCGTCTGAATGTGCACGCTGGCCCGGAGGTCCTTGTGGCTGTCGGAGAGCTCGATCCGGATGTTCCTGGTGCGAGGGGGCGACGATGGTGGCGAGGTGTGCGTTGTCATGGTGGCAGAGTCCCGACGGGAAGTGCCGGAGGCTTGGACGGGGATGTCTTTGCTGACGGGGACGTCCCTGCTGACGGGTACCTCCCTTCTGACGGGTACGTCCCTGCTAACGGGCACCTCCCTGCTGACGGGGACGTCCCTGCTGACGGGCACCTCCCTGCTGACGGGGACGTCCCTGCTGACGGGTACCTCCCTGCTGACGGGGACATCCCTGCTAACGGGTACCTCCCTGCTGACGGGGACGTCCCTGCTAACGGGCACCTCCCTGCTGACGGGGACGTCCCTGCTAACGGGCACCTCCCTGCTGACGGGGACGTCCCTGTTGACGGGGTCCTCCCTGCTGACGGGCCTCAATCCAGCTTCCCGAATGGGGACGTCCCTACTCCTCGTGAAGAGGTTGTTCCAGCTGGTGGGTACGTCCCGCACCTCCCTGCTGACGGGGACGCCCCTGATGTCGTCGCACGCCTCCCTGCCTGGGACGTCTCTTCCCGAGCCGAAGGCCGGCCTGGCGAAGGACACCCGCTGCGGGCTGTGCCAAGACGCCGGGCGCTCTTGTGTGCGGTCGGCGACATCCTCGATGGCCTCTCGGCCCCCGTCCTCGTACTGCCTCCTGGCGGCACGCAGCTCGTCCTCGGCGCGGAGGCGGCGGTGCCACGGACTGCTGCCCGCCGTCCACCAGGCGTCCTCCTCGTCCTCCTCCTGGCTGCTGGACGGCCATGTCGCCCACGTGGACCTGCTGCGCCGCAGCACCGGCCGCTCGTCCTCCAGGTCGTCGCTGAGGAGCCACTTGGGGAACGTGAGGCCGTGGCCCCGACGGCGTCCCCGGCCCTGCTGGAGCAGTCCGCCGAATGGGAGCGACCAGTCGTCCAGGAGCGCGGCCATCATGGCGAGGCGGGGGCGGAGTCTGCCAGGGCTGGTGTGGCGGCTGTGCTGGGGGTGGTAGGCCATGGCGCGGCGGTGTCGGTGCCGTGCCGTGCCCGTGCTGGTCGTTTTCGCTGTGGTGTCGAGTCGAGTCGTTGGGGTTTCTGCGGAGCGCCGCGGCCGTTCGGAGCTCTCGATCCTCCAAGAGACACGCGTTGGGGGCCGCGCGCCGGCAAACTGAGATCAAACGCCAGAACTGCCAGAACACCAGGGTCCTCTTCCCGAGGGTCTCGACGGCAGACGGCGGCGGGCGGCGGGCGGCTGCAGCGATGGACGATGCTATTCCCAGCACCAAGACGTCAACCCGCATGACGTCACCAGGACGAGCGGGGGCGGGTGGGGTCCGGCGGGGGCTGCGGGGCGGAGGCTGCCGGGGGCAAGGGGTTGGGGATTTGGGGGACATAGGGTCCCTTCGTACACGGCCGAAGCCGCTGTACTCTACTCGCTACGCTCCAAGTAGCATACGCCGGGTAGCGGCATGTCCGCAACTGACAGATTCAGAGGCAGGAAAACAGAAGCTCCGGACCCTAGAAGCTTCCGCACAGCTCCCGAGGCACAGAACATCGACAAAAATTTTGAAGGCGGCGGCAAGAGTTGAACACACGACACAGTCCACGCGAGAACAGTGCTTTAACCGGTTCGGCTATTGTGCGAATGCTTTTGACCGTGAAGGAGAACCACTGCTGTACCCATAGCACGGGGAAGAGATCTCTCGCCACCGTGACCGACCGTGACCCATCGGGAAGAGTTCGGGGAAAGGGGGGGGGGGGGGGGGGGAAATGGTCGCCTTGTTAGGGATGTGTCGGGGGAATACTGGGGGAATACGCCGGGAGTTTGTTTAACTAAACGCCACTGGGTTGTCTATTTTCTCGGCATTTCTCGTTCTAGTTTCTAGTGCCAGAGCACGACACTGGTAAAACTAATGCGTAGTAGGAGTGGTGCTACGCTCTAATACGAACGCGTGTCGATACAAATCGTATACGATTTGCTGTCCATTGAACCTGTCACGAATAGGCCTTTTATCCGTACCGAGCGCGCGAGCTACCCTAATGATATTACCTCGAAAAGCGAGATTAATTTTAGTAAATATTAACAAAGATGTATGGACTGATGATTCATGAATATTTTGAGACCAAGGTGAAGTCGTACATCGCTACGGTTCCCAAAGTACAGGGCTCACAAAATTCCAGAATGGCTATTGGATAAAAGGTCTAGTAGTTCGAATAGCGACGACTTATCATTCAACAAATAAAGACGTCGAAAAGTCTTTTCATTTTTTTTTTCTCCCTGGGTCGAAAACAGTGTCCGCTGTGTAGATCAAAAGGGAAAGTAGGGGAGTCGTATGTGGGCCGCAACCAGTAGCCAGTACTCACGAAGAAAGCCGTACCGTCGATGCCGGCACTGGAGTCGCGAAGGCCACTTCTTCTCCACATTGCGACGGCTGAGGAAGGGCCGACAGAGTCACCCTGGACCGTACTGGACGCCCCGCAGACTGCTCCGAACGAAACTGGGCACTGTCTGCGCCAACAAGCCAGCCAGAGGCAGCCAGAGGCCAGCCTGGTGCCCTTAACCAGTCGGGGAACACCGTGAGGAAGGTCCGGGTAAAAGCCAGACCCCAGGGCGCCCGCGGGGAGAGGAGAAGGAGAAAAAGAAGAAGAAAGAAAGACCAGAGCGTCAATTAAAAGCCGCTTCCTGTCTTGGATCTCCCACGAAACACTCTAGGCTAGAAGTATGCGTGTCAGAGAGCATTCACGGTATTCGGTACCGAACAACGGCAGATGATCGGAACGATTGTCAAAGGCCAGGGATACGCCTCGCGGGGCTTCCCCTTGCCTCCTCTCCCCTTAAATTTGTCTCTCGTCAGCAGTGCGGCCAACTCAAATAATTTATCGTCTTAAATGCAAGTGAGAATTTCTGACTGTCAGCCAACGCCGGACCACGGTACCGGTATCTTCTCGATTGAATGTACCCGTTTCCCCGCACATTTAATTACGAGGTAAGGTATTACCTCGTAATTAAATTATCAGCTTCTCTGAAGCATGGCAGCAGCAGTCTGGCCTGGTCTGGCCAGCCCGAGAAGTCAATAGTTACTTCAATTAATTTACCTTGCGAGCTGATGAAACTAGATATAAGATATCAAATCACAAAAAAATTTAAACCAAGATCGCTTTCCTTCCCATTCGATCCGAAGGGGCCAAATGACAGTCATGACAGTCTCACTGTCACTGTGATGACGTCAGAACAATCGACTTGGCGATAGCTATCGAAACGGCGGCCATCTATGTGAACAGGTCGTTTGTCTTAAACTAGATAAAACGCTTTCGCACTGTGTTTATTTGAGTTTTGGAGGTTAATCGGGAAAAACGGATGCGTTTTAACTGCTTGTAACATACAATTATTCCTTTAAATCAAATATTTGATGTTGATCTGTTCACAAAGATGGCCGCCGGAGACCGGTAGTTCAGGCCTCCTACCGCTAGGAGCGCTGAACCCGATACCCCCATAGCCAAAAAAAATCACTGACAAAAATCGTGAGTGAGTGGATACTGCTGAAATTGTTTCTCCCAAGTCCTACAGCCCTACAGAAGCACTCTCATTCCCATTCCATTTTCCTAAACCCGTTTGTGTTTCTGTCCCGCTTCCGGCCATGACCACGCCCAGTGTCCAGCGGGAGTGGTTCCTGGGTGTCGTGCCTAGTTAAACTGCTTGTGTACATATTTCTAGGCTTAAAGATGGCTGCTAAACGTGGCGGCGGCCGGTACTGTCATCCTTTAATTCGAATAGTTTCTAGAATATCGCGAGTGTCTGCATCGTAATGCAGTGCGAGCCAGGTCCTCAACTTTTGCTTTATCCTGGCCAGGGCAACCTTGCCAATTTAGCGGTGCTTAACATAACCTCACTTCTCGTGCATGAGTTTGTTTATTCCTTCTCGAAAGTCTAAATTTTGTGGCTGGTCGTTGATCCATATCCAACTCTATGATTTATATTCGCTTTAACTGCCGTCTTGGATTCAGCCTTATTGTGAAATCTCCAAGTCTTCCCAAGTGGATTGGGTTGTCACTGCCTGCAACTCTGTAACTTCTGATTCCAGCTTTCGTCTGGGAACCCAATCAGAAATGTTAACACGCCAGGGTAGGAAAAGCCCTCAAAATGAAGAGGATGATGAGTCGGGTAAATTGGACACAATCCTACAAGGTATGCCTAGTTGTGGTGCATAGGTGTCTTGAAAACATTCACTTGTGTAAGTACAAATTCGAACTTGTTCTTATTTGTATAGATGCAGGTATGCTGGAGGCTAATATGACCTTAGAAGATAAAAGGGATATTTATAGAGTTTTGCAAGAATCAAAAGTGGCACAGGTTGAGAAAGAAACCCACAAACTCGCTTCAAGTTCTCCACATTCTCCTCAAAGGCCCAGTGAATCTATACCTTCCTCATCCAGAGATCAAGATAAGACACCCAAGTCCAGTGAGTCAGCAACTGAAAGAAAGTATGCAGATGACATCATCACTGTAAGTAACTTATTTTACATTAAATGTTAGTGGAAAGAGTATGAATTTGCATTGAATTTTGGAATCAACAAGTAAGTAATCAAAATGATGTGGCCCTGAAAACTCAGGAAGATATTGCAGAGATATCCACACCACTAGAGGAAGATCAGCAACAAGAGCCACTTCCAGTACCAACTGTGAAGAAGGAAGAACAGCTTAGGGATGACAGAAGGCCTGGATCAGCAGCAGGTGTGATGATGATGCCTGATCAAACTCAGACTTAAATCAGCTCAGTTTGTTTGTGCTGCCTGATGTTATCTGAATTGTGCCTTCTGGCAGAAAGGTGAAATGAAGTTATTTACTTGCAGGTTCTGCAAGGAAGGTCGGTAGAGGTGTGGGACGAGGCCGTGCAGTGCCAACAAAGGGGACGAAGTATCCACCCCTTCCTGGTGTCAGTCAGAGGCCCCAGAAGCCTCTCAGCTTTCACTCCTCCACACCTCAAAATCAGCCAACCAGCCCACCACACAAATCTCTGACCTCTGATACCCGTAGCATAGCTTCCTCCTCCCAGGATCCTCCACAGAGCCCTGTTTTAGATAGTTTTAGTCAGCAAATTGGATTTTCTTCAAGTCCCACAACTACTGAATCAGGGGACTTGCCCAGGCCATGTAACCCAACACCAGACAGTACAAAGAATCAGCAAGTTACAGTTTCAAAAGTTGATGAGGCAGATGAAGGCGAAGATGACCATGTTGATGTGGTGTCTGATGATTCAACATCGGAGACAAAACAGGGTGTTTTAAGCTCTAACCATAATATGAAGGTATTTGTGTTCCAATATTTTGCAGAGTAATAACTTCTTGATGATTTCATACTGCTAATATCAGATACCCACATCTTTTATGGCTTCAGGTGGAGTCGCCAATCCCTGTCAAAGATGCTGAAGAGGATGATGGCGGTGGAGGCGGTGATGTTCTGACAGAACCTGTGCTTACCACAAAAATGGGCAAGTTGACTGTCTCAGTTAGCCCTTTTGAAATTATGCTCAAGTGAGTAGATCCAAATGCAAATCCCAACATTTGTCTTATTTGTGAGTTCAAAATAATTTGTCAATTATCGATCTTTGAAGAATCCTTAACATTTATTGGAACTTGTGACATTGTTTTGCTTGTGTAGTTGAGGTTGTGTGCACAGATTGTATCTTGTGTCTTCTTGTTTATATGTAGGCCCATGTCAAGCATGTCTGTTCCTCCTATTTTTAAAGAATTGGATGAGTTGACAGGCAATGATACTGAATGGGTGGCTCAAGCTAAGGAAGTTATTAAAAAACATAAAAATGCATACTGGGAGAAATTATTGGCAGAAAGCCCTTGGGTTACCATTCGAGATGGTGGTATCAATAAGCGAACTCTATACAAAGAAGAAACTCCAAAATATAGCAGGTTCTTTGGGGGTTCCACTGAAAAGCAAGGTATTTAGCTCTTTTGATGCTGTCATGTTGAGGAGAATTTTCTACCTTGCCAGCAAAGCCTGATCGCTGTAGTAAATTATTATTTTATCTCAACAGTGGCTACACCGGTCTTGTTAGAACGCCAGTCTAAGACTCGAGCAATGTCAAAAATGCAGGAATCTCTGTCGGACTCATGGCCAGAGCCAGAATTCCACAGTCTCAGAAGATCCAAACAGAAAGAAATGAAAAGAGAGGACCAAACAGGAAGTAAACAAGGAAGTGCATGCAATACGATTACAAGGTCAGATCCAGATGACGATGATGAAGTTCAGTGCTTAGAAGATGCTGCAGGAGGAAGTGGTAATGTCTGGCAGAGTTCAAGATTGGATCAGGTTTGTAGTATTTCTTGAAATTTAAAGAAGAATACTTACTTGGTAAATACAGATCTTGTAACTAACATTCTCTTAATCTGCTTCACAGAAGAGAAAGCCAACTGATAGTGATGCTGATATATCAGCAGAGGGAGGTGGTTCTCGAGATGTATTCGACTTTGAAGATGATGAGATTTGGACACCAGCAGCAAATAAGAATAAGAAAAATAACAAGAGAAGTGGCAAATCATACCAGGATGATGTGGAAGTAGAAGGGCGTCCATCTCAAAGAGGTAGGGGCTTGGGGGGCCCTCCTCAATATTCACGTAAGTTCTTGCTAAATTTTTTCTAATGAAGCATGCTGCTATGACCTTCTTTGATGCAATATTGATCTGTATGTGCATTTGTACATTTTCGTTGCTGAATCTAAACGTTTAAAACAGGAGGGAGAAACACAAAATTAAGATTGGCGAAAGGAACTTTAGCTCGGCCTTCAGAACATGCTACATGTTCCAACATCTCCAGGACCAAGAGTGGTCCTCCTGAACATTTTGAGGAAGATACTAATGCACGAAATAACGCAGATAGCGAAGACAGGTATTAAAGTTGGTGAATAATCCATGTTAGAGCGGTTTTATGACCCTGTATGTTTAACTTTTGATTTCTTGTGATTCAGAGTATGGGCAAATCAGACAGAAACTGACAACAGTAATGATATAGCACCTGCAAAATTCTATAATCCGAAAGTTATTCACCCAAGAAATACACCAACCTCCCTGTCACGGAGAAATTCGAGAGAAAACCGCAGGCCAAATGATTTTCCTACTCCTCCTGGATCTTCTGGAGGGGTGCTTGGAAGGCTGCATGATGTAAGCTTATTTCAAAGATTTGTTATTTATCGTTGGTGTTTTTTTATCTCAATGTTATGATTTACTTGCAGGAAGTGGCTGTAATTGAAACAGTGCCATGTCCTATTTGTTGTAAAAACTTTCCCAATACTGAGATTGAGGTGAGGAAGTAGACTTAATTTTTGCAAATTACCGTGAAAGTGTATTATGGCCTTCCATTCATTTCACTTATCCAACTCTATTTAAGCAATCTTTTTGTTCACAGGAACATGCTGGGCAGTGTTTCAATTTCAGTGTGGGGGAGTAAGTACAGTATGTACCTCTTGTATCATATATAGTGTTTGTCTGCTATTCAAATACTTCATTAATGGAGTGTGTTTTTGTTTTATCTCCACTTGTGGAGCTTATTTTAAGATGAAAAAGATTAAGTAGTAAGCCTGTCATTACTTATTATTGTAGCATCTATCTTATTGCTGACATTAATCTCATAATGAACTCACAGTTTGAATGTAATCATTGCTTGTTCTTTTTTCCCCCTCTTTTTGTTTTCCTACCTCTGACTTTTTACTTCCAAGTTCTTGTACTTCTATTTAGCCAGACTGCAAGCTATGCCAGATTGTGCCATTTTTGAAGCTGCTTTGTATGCTAAGAGAATCATGGAAATTTTTTTGACCATTGTGTTGCTATATGTAATCATTGGTTTGTTTCAGGGAGGGTGACAAGGGCTCTCAGGACAGTGAGGATTCTGACGGAACAGTTGCAGAAGGCAGGAAAAAGACTGACCAGAATGAGTGTAGTAATTGTAATAAACATTTTACTGTAGATGAACTGACAGTTCATGTGAAGGATTGTTTCAAAAATGTTCCTTCGTCTTCTGGAAATAAAAGAGGTAAGAGTTTTTTCTCTAGAGGTGGACTTCAAATTTGCCTACCTCTTGCCAAGTCCATATTATATTTTGGTTGCTTTCTTTATACAGCCAGTTCAATGGAAGTTGATGATGGGCCAGCCAAGAAGACATCTCGGCTTTTGGATTAAGATTTCTTATGAAGCTGTCATTGTTCTATTCCAACTCAACTGTTGTGTTAGTTTCTCTCAGTTGTCCTTTGTTACATAAATTACTTTCTGTTAAGAAAATGTTACATTATTTAGTTATTTTCATTGATTGTGGGGTTCAAACTCCTCTGTGATATTTGACTGTGTTAACTGCCGCACCCCAATAGCTTTTCTCTCTCTTTCCTTTCCTAATAATTGGCCAAAGGTTGAGGATGGGATTGGCGGTGAGGAGCTGCAGTGACAGTGTGGTTCAATACATTCTTAGGCTGAATATTGTTAGCAAATGATTGTTGTCAATGAGTTCTCTATTCATTAGAAGGGACCACTTTCTTGCGATGTATGTTCTTTGTATCCTTGTCATAATATAACAGCATTACTGTTTTCTTTTCTGTTATTTACATTGCAATAAGTGCATAATACCTTCATTCCTGGACTGCTGGTTTCCAGCTGAACATTGAACATTATCATTGCATCAAATATGAACAGAGCGCGCTCTGGTTTCTGCTTGCGGCCGGTTGCGAAACTGCAAATAAATGGAGCTCGTATACGTCATAGCATGTCGCCTAACCCCAACTATCCATTTATTTCTCGATGTCAATTTCGTTCTGATGTACAGCTGAAATGGTGAAAACATTTGAGCGCTACACTGAGCTTTATTTCTGGAAAATATCCGTAAATCTGTGAATGCGGCCGTCAGTAAACTAGGTGGAGTTAGGTTAAGTCACGCGACAGTGCTGCACTCTATCAGCCTTCGAATTTGAACTCACGCTCCGGCCCGGCTCCGGCTAGAGAGCCTGTACTCTCTAGCTCCGGCTCTCGGCCGAGTGTCCCTGGTTCTCCCCTGTGCGCGCGCGACTCCCCACGCTCCCCACAACCCTCACAATCTGCTCACAATGCGGTAGTTAAGGTTACGTTCACTTCGAACTACATTTTTATTTTATTTTGGGGACATTGAAAGCATAACACATGATTGCCATGTTTGTTATCAAAAACTTTGCGAGGGTTGTCAACTGTAGGCCGTGTTTTGTTGGCCTTCATTCATTGTCAAGAGTTTCTGGCATCACAGAAAATGCTTTACTCCCATGTTTGTACTTCAGTCAAGTTCGTGGGAAAAGAAAATCATTCGAATCGCTGTTTAAATCTGAAACAGATGTCCCCACTCCTCAAAAGAAATCTGCATCGGTCAGCCCTAAACATCTGACCCCTCGAGAAATAAATACAATATTGACAGACTTCATTAGAAAGCCAGAAATAAGGAATTTAGCTGCTGATAGAGGTCTCAGTGGTATGTATGATAATGCCTTTTATTCAAGTTAATTTAAGACCCGTGAAATGTGTCACTACAAGTGAAGTTATGTTATCTGTCCATTGCAGCTAAACACTTGAGGTTGGCATTTGTTCGGTTCAGATCCCTCTGTTTAAGCGGAGCAAATCTTCCAGTGGAGCTTGAAATCGTGCTCAGTGACATCATGGTAGGGGCTGCACTTCCTGATGATCTGTTTGGCCAATTCATGGAATTTGCCATGAAGATTTATCCACATATTCAGTGCAAGGAAGAACTGTCACGAATATGTGATCTTCGAGACCCAGCTGCATGGTTGGTTTGAGTTATCATTCTGTACAGTGTCAGCTGTTGTATAACATTTTGGAACTCATCTGCTAAGGTCTTCTTGTGTTATAATTTGTGCCCTGTCACCAGGTATCCGCTAGCTCGTGCCACTGGGAGGAAAATAATTTATCATGCTGGCCCTACCAATAGTGGAAAAACCTATCATGCGCTTGAAAAATTTATGGAAGCTAAAGCTAGTGTGTACTGTGGTCCATTAAAAATGCTTGCAAATGAAGTTTATCAGAAGTCTAGAGAAAAGGTTAGTTAAATTATTTTCACAGGTGTTCAAACTAATGTTTGTTAATAATGTAACACTGTATTTGAATTTTGCAGGGTATTGACTGTGATTTAGCAACAGGTGATGAAAGAGTATACTGCAGCCCAGATAATGAACCAAGCGATCGTTTATCCTGCACAGTTGAGATGGCACCATTACAAGAAATATGTAAGTTGGCAGCTTGAGTAT
The DNA here is from genome assembly GCA_038380765.1 of Odontothrips loti. Classification (NCBI taxonomy): domain Eukaryota; kingdom Metazoa; phylum Arthropoda; class Insecta; order Thysanoptera; family Thripidae; genus Odontothrips; species Odontothrips loti. Next base: position 11,933,470 of record CM076257.1, on the reverse strand, counting down.
ACTGCCCTTGCCTCCCTCTACACTGTTGCACAAAGAAGATCATTAGTTAACAACTTTTTATTTACCAGTTGATGTGGCCATAATTGACGAGATTCAAATGTTACAAGATCCACAGAGAGGATGGGCATGGTCTCGGGCCTTATTAGGAATCTCTGCTAAAGAAGTGCATGTATGTGGTGAGCCTGCTGCAATACCTCTCGTCAGAAATCTTTTAGCAACCGCTGGCGAGACTGTTGAGGTATTCTAAAACCATGTCAATTGGATCCATTCCTCTTGTTCATATATTCATGAGATTCCGAAACGGAGGATGAAATTAACATCTGTTGTGCATGCAGGTTCGTGAATACAAGAGGCTCGCAGGGTTGACAATAGAAAATTCAGCCTTACAGACTCTAAACAATGTGAGACCTGGGGACTGCTTAGTTTGTTTCAACAAACGAGAACTTTTCCAGGTAATGTTTTTAACTAATCTTTTTTGTTTTGCCCAATGCAAATGGTGAAATTTCTTAACAGACTCATTTTTTGTTTCCCCCTGTGTATCATATAGATAGCCAAGGAATTAGAAACTTTGGGCCATAGAGTAGCAGTGATATACGGCTCTCTACCACCTGGAGCAAAATTGATGCAGTGTAAGAAGTTCAATGACGATGTTGATCCATGTAATGTAATGGTTGCAACCGATGCTATTGGAATGGGGCTCAACTTGTAAGTCATTCTCCCCCTCAATTAATATTTTATTCACTTTTTATCAACGAGATGGATTAAGAACTAAAATTTTTGTTTTGAATGTGTACGATTATGAAGGAATATCAGAAGGATTATTTTTGTATCCTTAAAGAAAATTGAGAACAAGTCTGATGGGAAAAGATCAATGGAGTCAATATCAGTATCTCAAGCCCTTCAGATTGCAGGTCGAGCAGGTAGATTTGGGACACAATATGAACAAGTATGTATGAAATCTCTGATGTATACCGAATTATTCATTTGATGCTGCAGGCTGCATGTCATGACTGCAATTGATCTGTTTTTTGTTTTTTTTCAGGGACATGTAACCACTTTAAAGGACAAAGATTTAAACAGATTGAAGTTTATGCTATCATCCTTCCCTGAACCACCTGAAAAAGCTGGATTGCATCCGACAGCTGAACAGATTGAAATGTTTGCATACCATTTACCAGATAGTTCCCTTCAATCCATCTTAGTAAGATTCAATTTTTCTCTTTAAGTTTGTTTTATTTCAATTTATATGTATCTAACTTTTAATTGAGTCAAAACATTCTACTTATAGGAAATATTTACAGAATTGAGCCAAATGGATGATTCGCTGTATTTCTTGTGCAATATTGAGTCTTTCAAATTTCTAGCTGAGAAAATAGATTCTTTAAATTTGCCTCTCCGAGCGCGGTATACATTTTGCTGCGCACCAGTTAATATTCAGGATACCATTGTAGTGTCGATGGTGCTACGAGTAAGTACATGTGACCATATGGTTGTAGGAACAAGGATAAAATTGTATTGATGTCATGTGCATTTTCAGATGGCTAGGCAATACAGCCACAATAAAGTTTTGAACGCACAGTGGCTGTCAAGTCAAATTCAGTGGCCACCGCCTGTGCCCTCCAGTATAGCAGATATGAGGAAACTGGAGTCATTACATGATGTATTTGATGTGTACATGTGGCTAAGGTCAGTTTAATATTGAGTAACATGTCTCTCTGCTTGGCTTTTGCTTCCAACGTTTCAATATCTTTCCAGTATTCGTTTTCCTGAACTCTTTCAAGAAGGTAGTGCTGTTAAAAACATGAAAACAACGCTCGACAATATCATAGTGAAAGGATTGGAATCTTTATCTCGATTGATGTCTAACGTGGGGTCTGATAGGGAATCATATCAGGTGTTTAATAATGCATCCGAAGAAACTTCTCTTCAGTCATTTGAGCAGCCAAATGAAACAAAGACTGAAGAAGGTACCACAGTTTTAACTCCAGGTAATCAGCTGTTTTGATCAACAGAAATTTGTAATAAGAATGTTATCGTGAGTTGTGGCTGGTGAACTTACTTTTAGGTACCTTGTCTCATGACCTAGTTCAATCTGGAAGTATATCACTAGAAACATTGGATAGATTAAAATATGCTTGGATTCGAAATGAAATGTCCAACCAACAAGGTCAAACCCATGTCGAGACTAACAGAAGTTCTCTAGGTAACAAATTAATTTTAAAGGATTTGTTGTATTATAGTATGATCCTGTAATCACTGAATTTTGAACAACTTTTGTCTGCAGGTACAGCTGGAGAACCAGGCGGTCTCTCGCTGGAAACTTTGGATAGATTAAAGAGTGAATGGAAGCAGGTGTGTACTGTGGTTAGCAACTAGCAAATTCCCTTTGAAGTTATACTTCATTCTTTTATCTCATTTTGCAGGAACTGTCAAAGGCCGGAAATAAATAAATTGATAACAGTACCTATACAATTAATGTTGCGGTCCATGAAGGTAAAATAAAAGAACAAACTTCATATTCATTGTTTCTATTAATAAAAACATTGTACAAAGAAATACTCTTACTTTGTTAGAAGAAAACATCTTGCTGCCATGATTATTTTCATATGAGAAATTCTGTATCCAAACAGCATAAAGAAACAAGACTAAACTTAAAAATCTTAACTCAACACTAATTACTGGGCAAGTTCCTCTAAAAATTTAAAATAAAAATCATGTCAAAGTTGCATATAATTATTCACTTAAATTACAAGTGGCATACAAAAAGGCACAATGAAATAAATAATTTAAGCTTTCCCAGCAGAGTTGCAGACAAAGCACCTGAATGTGTGTGCACAGGATGAACACATGGAGAAAAATGGAAGCCTGTTATACTGCCACAATTCTGCAAATAATCTAAGTGCGGTATTTACTTAACCTACACAATTCCAGTCAACTAAAATTATCCGCACCACAATAAATATTGCAATGTCAAAATGGACCAAATGACCAGCTACATGATGGGTTATATATCTTTTATAATAGAAAATAAAATTGATTAACAAACCTCAGTATATACAAATAATTATGAAGTAAATTAAATTGAAGCTTACAGAACTTGGAAGATCATATGAAAAAGATTTTAAGGCAATAAAAACGTGCAAGGGTCCAAGAGTCTCAAAGTGTACAGCAGATGCAATATGGCAGAAAACTGGACACTAGGTAACAAGTTTGAAAAAACTTTTTCTTTCATATTACTGTCTGCATCATAGCTCCTAAAATATAATTTTACAGAACTGTGAAGGCTAAAATTTCTTGTTTTAATCTTCACATAATCCGGCACCTTTCTTCTCCACTTGGATCTCCCTGAAGACAAAAAAGCATTTCTTTCGTTAAAACATACGTTTATAATTAAGAATATTATGTACTCCTAGAAAGTGGTCATCACTGCTCACCTGCTGGAACAGCTCTTCCTGAGTGGAGCGGCTGTGGGTTGCACCAGTAACATACCCATGTGTTTGTCTTGATCGTGACTGAGTGAGAACCTTCAATTTATTGGTCATTGTAGCAATCTCCTGTGATAGGTATCAAGAAAATTATATCAATGAAACAGAATAAAATGAATAACAAAGAAGAAACAAGGGAGGCAGACCTTTCCAGAATTATTCATCAGCTGGGTAGTCATTTCATTTCCAGTAACCCATTTCTGGGACTTCATGACAAGATTAAATGGGGGCTCATGAGTTTCCCCTTGGTCAGATGACCAAATTGTCAGCCCTGTCCCGGGTTCCAACTTCACGGTGCGGTGGAAGCGGAAGACAGTTTCTTGTCCATTGGCTCGGCGCAGCACCTGCCAATTACCCAAACTCACTTCCTGTATGAAGAAAAAAGAAGATTTAAGTTCGCCCTCTCTCAAATTAATAAATTGTCAATGTGAAAATCATGTGCTTACCTTATTACTCTTGTTTGTAAGTTTGACAAAACGCCCTTGTGGATCGGCTTCAGTAAATTCAATTTCCCCTTTGGACGATTTAGTTGTCTCAATGTCAACAGACTCACTTGAATCTTCCATCAAAGTACGCTTCCTCTTGCCTCCGCCAATACCAAGACCTGTACGAGGAGTGCCAGTTGACACACTGGATGTGGCTGCACCCACTTGGCTGATATTAAGCCTCTCTTCTTCAGATTCCAACAGTTTACGGTATGCAGCAATCTCCATGTCAAGAGCCACTTTAATGTCAAGGAGATCTTGGTAATCTTGAAGGTGCCTGGACATGTCATCACGGAGCGAGTTCAGCTCAGCTTCTAAAGCAGCAAGTTCTTCTCTATGCTTCTCCCGTTCAGCACTATTCCTCCTTCGTTCGCCATCCAACAATTTCTCCAACTCGCTAATGCGAGACTACAAAATTAAACATAAAAAATTAACAATAACTGAATACCCCAAACAACTTTGAAAGGTTAATAAATAAATAGAGTTTAAACTTACATTGGCACCAGCTGCTAAGGATTCCAATTCTGATATTTTGGATGACAAGGAATCAGATACCATGCGTGACTGCTTCAATTCATCTAGTAGTGAAGCGTTCACACCAGAATTTTTCTGGTACTGTGCTTGCAAATTTTTAATCTGAAAATAAAAACAGGTTTCAATGAGGTAAAGAAAAATTACCCAACTCACTAGGACTCTACATTTAGAAATTCTACTAACCTTGGCATCATACAAGTATTCAATTTCCTGTCTGTTTGCCTGCATTTGTTCCTCATACTGGTCTCTTAGTTCCTGAAGACTGAGTTGAAGTTTTGCTTCATATTCTTCTGATAGTCTTCCATCAATTTCACTGATCTCCACTTGTCGCTTTGTTCTAGTTTCCTTCAACTGCTTGTCATGAACCTACAAAGGAACAAAAATTATGATATACGCTAGTCCAATTAACCCTGCTTCTAAATGAATAAAATTTGATAGAGGAACTTACAGCTTCCTTGAATTCAAAGTCCTCTTTCAGGCTTTGAAGTCGGTTTTCCATGTCAACACGCAGCAGAGTTTCTTCTGCCAAATTTTTCCGCATTTCATCGAGCTGCTTAGCAAGCTTGTCGGCCTCCTATACGCATAGAAGTAGTTTAATTTTAAACGGTACGCTACTTCATCAATATATGTAGAAGAACTGCAATAGTTCCTCACACACATACCTTAACGTCATCTAGGGCTTTCTTCTTCTCCCCGAGTGCTTGGTTGTACTTGGTTGTTATGTCATTGAATCGTGACTCGTACAAATTAGCATTTCTCTCTGCGGTAGCAAGGTCTTTCTTTGCTTTGTCTAATCTATAACAAAGGAAAGGAAACAAAATAGGGAATTAGATATACCAATGAGAGATTAACAATTGTAGAACAGTAGCAAACCAAACTTTGACGTAACTTTTAAAGCAACAACGACAACAAAAAAGGGGGAGGGGGGTCGTCTTTGTGCCGGTGTTTCTCTATTTCTCACGCGTCATGAGACGCAGCATCGTGTGAGTGACAAGGCCGCGGCCAGCGCGGCGCCTCCGGATGGCGACTTGTTGATCAGACCCTTCCTGGTCCAGGCCCAGATCTGGACCCGCAGCCACACGCAACAAGTGCTTCACACCCCGAGTCTGAGACTAGGCGGGGCCGCGGTCAGGGGGTGGGGTGGGGTAGTGTAGAGTGGGTGGGAGGGAGGTAGGGTGGGGTAGAGCGAGTTGGAAAAGGGCGCAGCCCAATCCCACCCCTCTGCTTAGGCTCTGCCCTGGTCCGCTCGGGCTCACCAGCCCGCCCGCCTGCCTGCCTGGAATTCAACCCAACCAGAGCACTGGCCCAACCCTACCTCGGAGCCCCAATCACAGACCGCCCAGCCCCAGGCAACGTCCAATTTTCCGAGTTCCGATTTGGCCGGGACCTTCAATAGGGAGCGGAGCCCCAGGTGCCGCCACAGCCTGGCCTCAGGGAAAAAAATATGGGAATGACGCCTTTTGAACGCCTAAAAACTAAATCCAAAACTAACGCCACAGCAAAGCTCCCTCCCATTAATGGCTCATTATCACTTCCAAGGAGTTAGTCATGGACATGGCGCGCTGGGCACGAGGTGATGCCCGTTGGCCCTGGCTGGGGCCCTGGTTCGAGATAAGGTGCAGCGCGGGCTAGGCTCGGCTGCTCGGCACGGCACGGCACGGCACGGCACGGCACGGACCGAGTGAGGAGGGCCTTCAGAGCTCAAAGCCTTCCACCCAGAGCGGAACGGAACACGCCGCAACCCGGAACCATAGGATCCACACCGCACCGCGGCGGCCAAGGTGGGCCACTCCGTCCCACTCTCTCCCTTCCCATCGTTGAAAAAACAAAAACAAAAAACAGTAAAATCCTTAATGTGTTTCGACTAAAAATGAGGGGAGCGGCCTAGCGGCTGGAGCATAGGCACGTGAACAAGCAAAGGTGTTCAAACAGTGCATTGCTGCTGGAAGGGGGGGGGGAGACTCGAACCACCACGAAGGACCCCCCCCCCCCCCCCCCCCCCCCCCGAGGGCTACACCAGCTACACCGCGCTGGGACGGGCCCGTGTGGCCCGCGGACGCCCAGACAGGCCGAACGGGCGATGGCGTCCGCCCGTAGGTATTTGTGTGCCTCGGCCAAGGGACACACCCCTCTCCCTTTCGCCGAGAAGCGAAACCGTGTAGCAGCAGCAGCAGCAACCTTGTCCCTTTTCCTAATGGGCGTCGAGGGGGACGGTTCCGAGGCGCGGCTCCCTAATCGAGCTCCTGCTGCCCCAGAGGCAGATAGGCAGGCTCACCTGTCGGCAGGGAGAAAGGAGGGGAAACCTACGACCCCGTTGTGGTGGAAGTGTCCTTCACAGCGCGCGTGTGTGTGTGTGTGATCGCGTCAGGTCGTACAAAGCCCGGCGCGGCGAGCCGACGCCGGTGCCTTGAGAAGCCGGCCCTGGCTAGAGTGCCAAGGTGCCACGGTGGGTAGCCACGACGGCCACGCGCCGCATCTCCTGAAGCCTGGTCAACGCCAAAAGTCACAAAACGTTGCCCCCGCCCCCTCAAACCCCACCTCCTCGCCCCCCTCCTGCTCCTGCCCGCGACAGACACGTCCGCGCCGCGCATACTACTCATGGAGAAAGAGGCGTGACGTCACCGTTATTTGCGGCGTCTGATCCAAGTCATGGGCCGCCATGGGCCGCCATGGGCCGCAGCCACAGCCGCGAGGCCGGGGCCCACCGGGGCCGGCTCAAAGCTCCGGTCCTCCACACGGCACGGCTGGCGGCTGGCACGGCAAGGGACGAAAGGGCTGACTAGCGGCCGCGGCGGGGGCGGGGCAGGACACGACAGCTGCAGCCCGGCTCGGCCAAGGACAGAGGGGAAAGGGGGAGGAGGGGTTCCCCCCCACGAACTGGCCCGGCCCTGGCTACGGGCTGCGGCCCCCGGCCCCAACCACACAACGCCCACGCCCGCGTAGCGCACGCATACCCGTATGCCCAACGTCGGGCGCCCGAATGAGAGTGCAGCAGTTGTCGGCGATGCCAGTGCGAGACGCCACAGCCGCAACAAATCGCAAATCGCACACTAGACGAAATTTTGCATGAGCGGTACATGGGTCACTGACAATCAATGGAAGTGTCCCCCCCCCCCTCCGAACACACATTCCTCTTCCCTTTAAAGATCGATATTTGAGGCGTGCAGAGTACTCTGAAACCAGTTAAGGCCCACTTTCTCTACTCCGATACGTCTAGAATAACATAAACGGTAAATGGACCGAGAAACATAGGTTGAAATGGGGGAATCATGTCGACAGCGCCAGGCCGTCTGCCGTTCAAGGCTAGCGGCTGCTAGCGGCCCCACCGCCGTGTGCGTCACTTTCTGCCATTGAAGACGGGCAGAAAGCACCGAGTAAAACCCGAACATCACCCACACGAACATAACCTGCATCCGACTTCGGCACTTGAAGACAGCGGCGCCCATTCACACTGGAGACTGTACCAAGTGTCAGAGAAACAGTCGTGCCAGCGGCATAGCGCGGACAAAGGGCTGGGGCAGGTATAAGCCATGACAGCGGCGGAGGGTGGGTGGGCGTTGTCGTAGGTACGGAGGGCACCAGCACGGCGTCCGACCACAGATACCCGTTGGGCCAGCGGCGGCGTCATACATACCTCGCTTTCAGTTCGGCATTTTCTTCGAACAGCCGCTTGGTGTCGATCTCCAGCTTGGCCTTCTCCTTGGCAAGCGAGTCCAGAGCTACCCGGGTCTGGTTCAGCTCATTTTCATACATATCCTTGATGTGAGAGACCTCCCGGGTAGTGGTCTCCTCCGACGTCTGAATCTGCCGGTAGAGTCGGCTGTTTTCCTGTTCCAGTTGGCGAACACGGTCGATGTACGTAGCCAAACGGTTGTTCAAATTCTGTAGCTGTGTTTTTTCCTCCATTCTTGTGGCCCTGGTGGGGCTCAAGGGGCTCGACGCCCTAGAAGACGTGGACAGCCCCGGAGTTGAACTCCCCGTCGAACTCATAGACACTTCCACCACCTTGGTGGTTCTCTTGGACGACTTGGTTGCCATTTCACTCGAGGGTCAGACGAGCACAGATTTTGAAAGGCCACTCGGTCAAAAGAAAGTTTTCTGGTCAGGCAACCGCAACTACACGTTCACAATCACATCAACACTCGCGCACGGGGTCTCAACCTCAGGACACGGCAGGCACGCCTCGCGCTCGCGTCTCGTTTCGTTTCTTCCTCTTCCTTCTTCCTCTCGCCGGTGGCCGGGCCACAAATTTTTCAAAAAGAAAAAGAAGACCCCCGATGCGCCTTCTCGAAAGTGACGCAAACCGTGCTCATTTTTTCAGTGCTGCAGCGCCACACACAAAACGCGTTCGTGATCTCTCACCATAAACCGTTTACGGCCTATATTCTGTGCTATTTTCTCTCTCTTTCTCAAAGATAAAATCAGAAAGTTGGTTTTGTAATTATACTTTGTAGTGGTTTATGTCTTAGCTGTCGGCCCGATACTGGTGCACCACTGAAGGTGTTGGTATTCTTCAATTGCTTTCGTCCAGAAAGTTGTAAAAGGCTGTGCGGTATGATGAGAAACTGATAACCCCTTCCCATTGTTTGTTTTTGTCCGTTTGGCCATCTGTGACACTTTTTCTTAAGGCGTTTTGTTTCTTAAGCTTTGCATCGGTCTATTCTCTCTCCACTGGTCAACCACCATGGAGTAGTGGTCAGCCTATCTGTCCGCCAGGAAATGAGTTTGCGGTTGACACTATAGGATTTGTTTTATTTCATCCGTTTTAGCTGCTGTAACCTCCCATGACTATTCGTCATAGGGAAGCACATATAAGAAATCCCATCTTTTAAGCTTTTTATGGGACCAATTCTTGAAATGGCGTTTGAACTTGCATCTTAAATCTTTCTCAGGTTTTCCTCTCGCTCGCCTTCTTGGTAAGTTCTGCCTACTTAAATGGCTTCAAGTGGGTGGGGGCAAAACAGACATGTTATGCAATCTTCAGTGTTCACCTTACTACATATACATGTGCTTGTGTTTTGAAGGAATGTTCCCAGTGGTTCCCTTATCTGTAAGTTAAAATCATGCAGGAAGTGATAAAAATGATGCATGTTTTGGTGGAGACGGAGGACACGTCAAACATTTCCTCACCACTAAAAACCACCAACCGAATCAAGGTAATATCCTGCCAAAATGTTTTGACATGTTGTATGAAATTTCTTTTGAAGTACATTCGTTACAACCTCTGATCTTTCTCTGTTTTCAGTTTTTAAGTTTCACAGTTTCAGAAAGTTACATTGTATTTGGTGCCTCAAGTGGTGGTCTCTATGTTTATGACCGAGAATCATTCGTCTTCAAAGCTCTTGTCCCTAGCAAGGTTTGTTCTATTTAAATGCTTTGTTAAGAGAAGTTCTTGCCAAAGTTTATGAAATTTACACTGATAATTTTACTCCTCCAGGAAGGCCCAATAACATGTGTCAAAATTTCCCCTGATGAGAAATGGTTTGGCTTTTCCACCACGCGGGGAGTGAGTTGTGTGCTAGAACACAGTGGTTCAGCAGTGAATAGGCGCATTTTGTCTCACGTTCATGAAGGGAGAAGTGTGACAGCACTGCAGTGGAACAACTGTAGCTCTCAACTGTATGTCGGGGACAATTCTGGCCAGATCTCTGTCATTAGTGTCTCTTCATATTTGGTATACCATCACCTAGACCATAAGGAAGATTCTTTACTTCTTTAATGTGCCTTTTAAATTTGTCTTTCAATATTCATTTTCAGACTCCTGCGGTAGCCTTAATGCAGCTGGATTCAGCAGTTGTGCAGCTTGACACCTGTAGTTACATGCTGCTCGCTTCCACGATGACCCGATCCTTTCTTTGTGATACCTTTCGAGAACAGTACCGCCAGATAGGGACTCGACTTAGAGATGGAGAGTTTGGAGGATGCTTTTACCATGTTGATGCAAAGGAGCCCCTTATCAGTCCTGTCCAGGAAACCAGTCATGAGCAAGTAGGTGCCCCTGGACCTTTTAGGTATGTACAGTGAGCAAAAGTTTGTTTTGAATATATTTTCAAGTGTAAGTTTTCTATTAACAAGCTGTTATCTTTTTGTTGTGTGTAGCTCACTGAGTGATGGTGAGTGGCTGTTGGCTGATAACAACCTTCAGAATATCAAGCTTTTTTGTGCCCGCCCTGGCTTGAGGCTTTGGGAGGTGCGCATTGATGGAGCAGTAATGAACACACATCAATTCAAACAGTTGCGGAACACGCCTCCTGTGAATGTGATACGTCCACCAGCAGTTGGTATTTATCCTGAAACAATTGACTTACGTCATCAGTATACACTGCAATTCAGAAAGCTCTGCAATCTGTCCAATAAGTATATCTTAACATATGATGCAAATGGTTTGTGTGTGCTTGATCCAATGACCAGTGAAATTATACTCTGGACCGACCAGTTCAAAAATATATTAGATGCCCATGTTGTGGATGATGTGATGTATCTTTGGATGGGAGATAGTAAACTTCATGCAGTGTCTTTTACTCCCATAGATAAATTTCTTGTTCGCATGTATCTTCAGAGACGATATATGTATTGTGCCCAGCTTTGTGCAGCTCATGTCAGCACTTTGAAAAAGGTGGCACACATTTCATTAAAGCTGCATATTCTGTTTGATTTGTCAAAAAATTAAAGAAGAAGAAACAGGGAACTCACTAGATGAAGATATTACAGCAAAGATTAATGAACTTTTAGATGAAGTATCCAAAACTGGACAAAATCAAGACCAGGCACAAATGCTCAAGTCAGGGATATTTATTGTGGGTAATGCACACTTGCTTTCTCAGAACAAAAAAAGGATTCACAAGCCTTGCGGTAACATTTCCCAGAAGTCACAGGTCAGTGATGCAGTTGATATCGTACCCAACTTATTAAGAAGACAAGATGGTCAGCCACAAGAAAGTAATCAGAGTGAAGGGGATACTATGAATGGCATATTCAAGAAGAGTATTTTGCCTTCAATTTCATCCCTTGATCAAAGCAATGGGAATACTGATGAAGATTTTGATCCCTTTCCTGATTTGCCTATGTCTTCTCTGACCTCTACGGAAACAATAATGGCACTGAAAAGTCTTACAACTACTGTGTCAGGAACTATAACACATGGTACGAAATCATTGAGAGAGAAATGGCAAAGTATTGAAGAGAGGCTTCGAGGACAAGAAGAAGGTGGTCTTAGTGTTGAGAAAAGCATCAATAGGTCCAGTGTTCAAGTTTCAAATTTGTTTGAACACTGTTATGAAGAAGATAAAAATGTTGTCACAACTCATAAAAAAATGACACGACTTCCAATATCTTCTCTTGTAGATAAGTGTAATCAAGTTGAACGCCATCAAAATAATAACGGAATAAATCTTGAAGGACTGCAATTTGAAATGTTGGATAGTTTTGTCCTTTTATATGATGAATTCATGAAGTCTTCAACAAGGGAGGAAACAGTAAAAAGTATGGCTGGTTTGTCTGCAGACAAGGAATCTGTATACCGTATCCAAAAGTGGCTGAACTGTTGTGACATTGTTTCATTTCCATTCCATGAACATTTTGAGAAAGAATTTGTCACCACTCTCAGCTTTCAATTTCAAGTTTGTCTAAGATCTGGAGCATTAACAAAATGGCTTTCAGAGTTTCTCTCTCATTTTGAATTGGATCATCGTTTATTCCCACCTCATATTGGTCGTATTCACACCAGGAATGCCCTGCTCCTTGACCAAGCTATGGGTCGGTTTCTGGGGATGTGCAGTGGTCTTCTGGACCCCTATTCTGCCCTGCAAAATCTAAATGACTCTGGCTGTACTTGTAATTACTTCTCGTGGAATGTCATCATGGACCACTTCCACAAGAGCTCTAGTACGAGCTTTGCTTCTGCACTTGACATCAGCGCCCATGCATGGTCCCTTCCTCGCACCCTGAATACAATGTTAGTTTTGCTGCAGCTCGGTCAAGTTGAGTCATGCCGAAACATTGGAAATTGTGTCCCAATCAGATACATCTTACGGACAGTGCTCAAACTGAAAGAGAACCCCATAAAGATATCAAAACTGTTTCTTGCCTATCTTGAAAAGGTTCAAGAAGAAGATTTACTGGCTTCACTTAAAGATTCAGAAGTGTACCCTTTTACCAGAGAAGCATTTGAAAATCTGCATGAAACAGAACCGGGAGAGCAATGTTCTTGTGGCTATCCTTTGAAGGACTATCCTTTGAAGGGGGTTGATTGTGATACACCATTCTTTAATGTGGGCCGTGCACTACTCACTCGTATCTACAAAAGTAGTGGCATAGCAGAGGCCATTGTGTTTTGTCAAAGGACTGGTGTTCTCTGGCATCCTCTTTTAATACTGAGGTAGGTCAATCTTCTTTTTTGAGGTCTTCTAGTTCTGGGCATATTTTCCACTAACTTGGCATTCTTAAAATTTTCAGACGTAATGAGACAGTTGAGGAAGTCTTACCTCTCATTTTACATATTGCTTGTGTGGAGGAACTTAAAAGGAGATGTGGTGAGCTAAAGTCCTGTAGCTGGGATTTGGTTTTCCAGCTCAGATCGAAGCTGGAACAAGGATTTTGTCTTCATTGCAATGCTAGAGTTACTGTTTCTCCAAAATTGATACCATGGATGTCATTGGCACACTTAATGTTGTGTGAAATGAACACTGACTTTGCTCTCACCCTGCTATCCAAATATTCTCACTCCATTCCTTCTGGAAGCATCAACCTGCAATTTTACCAAAGCTGCCTTCTTGCATCTGTTGCCGAGAACCGTAGTGTAGAAGCAAAGAGAGATTTACTTGACTCGCTTGCTGATAGTCATACAATGCCTGTTATGTCCCCGAAAGTAAGTTTTTTTCTTACCATTGTAGCAAAGTAGTTGCATTGTGTTTCATAATCTTTACAGAATATGTTGATGTGATTTCTGATTACAGGTGGCAGATAAGCTTGGGCTTCCACACAGTGATGGTCAACATCATTGGGGTCTTGAGCTACAGCTTGCCAAGAATCAGTGTTGTTGCTGTCTTCTTCCCCTGTCTTCGTTTTCAGGAGGTTCAGTTGTTAGCTTTCAATGCCGACATTCTTTTCACTCAGTGTGTTTGCAGCAACAGCTTTTGAAGCATTGTCCAATTTGTGCTAAATTTTAAAACATTTTGTACCTGGAGTAGCTAGTCTTACCTCTGTGATAATAATTTTGGTGCTGTGGATACACTTGTTTGTAGCTTGTGTATCAGTGTATTGTGTCAATATACTCTTTATACTCATCAAGACAAAACCTAGTCCACAGTTTTAAGGCACTGCACATTTTTTTGTATTGTTTCATATTTTCTGTACTTTTAAAATAAAAACTGCCATTGTGTGAGTGTAATGTTGGCTCAAAAAAACAACCCTATCAAACAATCCAAAAATTAAAAATTATGTTTGTCTTAACATGCCATTAACTGTATTCCTTATAATACTTGAATTAATTAAATTCTCATTATGAATTGAAGTATTTATTTTCCCTATTCATTGAAGGAGAGCTTTTAGTACAGTTCAGAAGAAATTTAGGTAATTCAGCCATTAATATCATGGTAATACAGTTCAACTTGTGACAAGGAATAGACAAAATTGATATATTGACAACATTTCACATTGACAAATCATATTGGGTTTTCCCATGAAATCTCTAAGATCCATACACTTTAAATTACAACCAAAATTACAAATGGATAAGAGTATATGAGTGACAGTGGAACATGGGGAACAGCTCAAAATCTCAGAAGTTGCATTTGCTGTGTCTATTTGTTGTCACTAATAAAATGAGTTGAGTCAAGTACAGTACCTTTACACAACAGACAAATATAAAACAAGGTGTCTAAGAAGAGAAGGTTAAAGTTTGTAATAATTATGATAAATCGTACTTACAGTAATTTGTAATGTCATCATAGATCAAACAGAAACACTAACAAGTAAGCTAACAATAAATAATACTTGCCATGGCTTAGAACAAAGGAAAACAAATATATTCAATAAATGAAATTTAACAAATAACAACTTTAAAAGGTGCAAAACCGTCGGAATCGGTCAACATTTTATACATCTGAAGACACAGGAAAAACAAAGTCTTATTTCCTGCAATGAATGTATTGGAGGCGCAACAGTGAAAGGTGAAAGAAATGCAGCCAAACCTGCAACCTCTTGAAAAAAGATGGTTGAACTCAGAAAGCAACAGTGCAAAACCCCAGGTACCCTAAGATATCACATACTATTAAAAAAAAAAAAAAAGGGGGGGGGGGGGCCTTCAGAGTACAATAAAATTAATTAAACTTTTAACATCTTCAACATAACAGTGTCTTTCAACCTATCGAAATACCTGCGAAATACAGCTATCACACAAGTAAAGTAAATCACTCTCTCTACTTCAGACAAAATGGAATATAAACTGTCTAGCACAGCTTAGACAAGACTTTCAAAAATTCTCCTTTTAAACAAGCAAAGAGGACTGCCATAAATCAACAAAGAAAAAGACATCCATCCTACATAAAAAATTTTGTACCACAAAATGTCTTTTGGGTCTAAACTATGGAAGTCACTACTTGAGATCTCTTCTCTCACACACACGCACACAGCCTGCTTTGAAAACAAAGAGAACCTGTGGAAATTAAGGTCCCCCTGTGATCAGTCATTTTTCTTAGTCTCTAGAGTCTTGGTCTCCTGCTGCTCTCCACTCTGAAGCTCATCGTTTTCATTTAATACTTCAACACTACTTTCGTCCGAACTTTCCAACTCGGGCTGAGCTTGCTCTCCGCCTTCCAGTACTCCTGGGCTTCCATCTTCCACACGAGACTGATCCACTGGATACAACCTTTGGAGAAAAATAATGCGCCATGTTAACAAGAATTGGCTATCAAGGTTTCAATTCCAAGCACCATATTTGAAAGCTTACCATCGCTGATAGAGGTAGATTAGAAACACAATATCATCTCTGAAGCATGCGACTCTGTGTGAAGTAGGCATTGTAATGATGAAGGCAAACACATCGTCAATGAATGTGTTGATAGCCTGGTAATTCAAAGTAAACAAATGTTAAACAAAAATTGACAACATTCACTGTAACAAGGAAAAATGAGAACAGGCAAAGAGCTTACTTTGTACATAAAGGATCTCCAGGGTATATGGGCTACTGATTTTAAGTGATAGTTGATGAACAGTTGAGGTAGCATGAAGAGGAAGCCAAAGGCATAAACACCATTCACCATACTATGGATGGTCCATGAATACCACCTGAAACAAAACAAGATATTTTCTTGAGTCGTGTTATATTTATTAACTACAGTCTTTCTATTCCTTAATTTTCTGTCAGTAGGTTGTCAGTAGACATACCCTTTATGAGGCTCATACAGTAGAGAATAGGCGGCACCAACAATACAAAGGGGGTAAAGGAGGTACATAAGGTATCTCATCGCTTCAGCATCAAGCTTTTGAGTCAATGCCTCGCCCTCAGAAGATTGTTTTAATTGCACAGTATACATTGGTATGCCCAGTCTTGTTTGTGGGACAACAATGATAACCTTTTTCACTTTCCACATCTGGAAACAACACATCACCATTAAAAATATTTTTTAATCAGTGCTAAAACTCTTTTCCAAGCAGCAAGCTACATAACAGGCCTTACCTCCAATAATGTATTTAAGCCTGATGGTACAAGAACAAGTAATGATGTCTTTTCATCCAAGAGATATAAGAAAACAACCGTCTGGCTAAATGCTCTCCACAGAACTGACCGACCAGACACACCTTTCAGGTCAGTTCGTGTTTTCCAATAAGTAATGTCATGCCTCAGAGCTAGGAAGTCTAAAATAAGCTGCAAGCAGGGTAGTTGGTTAGTACACATAAGAAAAAACCTTGTCCATAAAAAAAACATACAGTGGACAATAGCAGAGCAAACAAAACACATACATGAGTGGAAGCAACAATCACTGTAATCAATAGGAGAATCATGTTTGTGTCCTCAAAGATGCCTTTGATGTCATCCAAATCTTTATCTGAAAAACCCATTGTCTTCAGTGATACCATTGAGGTTTCCATGTGGAGTAAAAATCTGAGCGATTTGAAAAAGAAATAATCAAGAGAAAATATTCATAATTTACTATAACTCAAGTAAGAAATTTACCAGACGCTAACCTCATTTTTCCAAACGAAGTTGGAGCATACATTAATGTCACGTCTACACTATGTTTCTCAGCTGTTATTTCCTCGAGGTCTTTGAGACGTGTTGCCATAAAGTTGTGCTGAAGAGGTGGTAAGTACTCCAACCGTGGAGTAACTCTGGATAACAGCGGACATACATACATAGTGCAGTGCAGGGCAAGGCAAGGCAATATTGAATGACTGTCAGAACAACATTCGTCTTTTTAAGAAACTTACAAAAACATGTGTCGCATTTCTGGAGGGAGGCTGGCTTTTGGTAGGTTGACGTTAGTGGCCATCATATTAACAGCAACTTTACGTTTAAAGTGGTTAACTTTCTGCTTTCTGACACTGGTTTCAGCATGGCCACTTTCTTCCTGATAATTAAAGTATGTCATATTATTTATACCGTACTATCCAAATTAAAAGGTATAGAAACAAATTTAAGTTTCAAAAGATGGCTTACTTTTTCTTTCTCCTCTGAACCAAGAAGGTTGTATGTTTCTGGAGCAGGTACATGAAATTGGGTCAGTTTTATTCGAGTCACACTTTTTTCAATTTCATCTAACACTACCCCTCCAGTAATAGGACCCAATCTGCGTGGAATAACAAAGACTGCTAGGTATAAGGATCCATTTTTTTTAACATGATTCGGAATGTCAACTGATTTAGTCCTGAAAGAGAACAGAACAAGACAAGAATAAGAGAAACAGACAAATATGTAGATTTTGTATTAACTGCCATAAATTTTTGAATAGAAATGTACCATTCAGCTGGTTTCTCAAACTGAAGATCTTCTTTCCATACTGGTTCTTGTCTTGGATGTAAATGGACATCTTTGTCAGTTAAAAATCCAACAATCTGAAGTAAACAGAAGAAAATCAACACCACAAGTCCCACGCTTGACTGTATGAGCAAAGTAAAAATTAATACAAGAACGACCTGGCCTACCATTAATTTGTTTCTGGATAGTAGAGATGAGCGTAAGCAGGGCTCAGCATTGTTGCATTCAGGTGGAATGAAGATGCTTGACAAAGTCCAGACGCAATGCAAAATATACACCACGAACAATGAAACGATCACGGTGTTTGCTGATGGATATGTCAACATTTTGCCTGCAACATACGAGGTGAATTATTGTGTACATATCAAACTCAAGGAGCTTAAAATTTTTGGTGTATCAGGATTTCTTTTAGGTGATCTGGAAAGAAGATCCATTATATGAAGTATCACGAGAAAAGAAGTGGAAAGGACTTTTAAAAATCACTATTAGAGAACTATTGGACAACCCGTCACTGCCCTCACCTCCTTTCCTTGGGGACCCAACCTCAGAGAAATGAGTTCATAGGTGCATAAAGATCAGAAAACTTGTATTTGTTTGACTACTCATTGATTCTGTGGGAATGAAAGCTAACACTGCACAATAATGACTCAAAACACTTGAAAAAAAAAGGCTGAAATTGTCGAAAGCCTTTTTTTTTGTCACTCCACAGAGCTTGAGCCACTCATAGCCACTCAGCAGCCGACAGCCGACGCAGCCGACAGCTGACAAGACCAAACAACAAGAACACCAAAACACGATGGAAACGGTTTTTTTTCCCCAAGAGTATCAAACAACATCGGAAGTTATGAATGAAAAGACTGCTATAGCTGTCTTAAAATTAATCTTGTAGATTTAATTCACGAAAAAATCCCCCTTTTTCGCTCATTTAACGTTTTCTTCTACAAATAAGTGTATTTGCCCCAGTTTGACGTCCACTTCTAGTGCACATATCCGCCAGCCACAGCGCCACTGTACGGTACCTTTGGCAACGTCGCAAGAAGTACGGATTACATCGTAGAGAGACGACGACGGCCATGTTTGTGTGAGAAGAGCGAAAAGCCTCCTCTGCGATTTTATGCATTTTGCTGCCGTCTGCTGGTGTATTTGGAAATGTAAGATACCTCTGCTGTGAGCGCAATTTTATCTCTTTAAATAATTGCACTGAATAACGTACGGAAATGCGGAACATAGGATGTAGAGCAGGTCGCCTAAGGTGAAGATTCTTCTGTGCTAGGCTGTTTCTCCAGCGCTCAGATGCTGCTTCATTGAAGAGAGTGTTTCTAATGTTTTTTCTCGCCACCGTCGCGATTCCTAACTCAAGTTTGGATGTCCGCCGTCGGTGTGTACGTCGTCTTCTCGTTCTGCCAACATGAAATGTATATTTAGTTCGGTTCGTCCCGACCCAACCCCAGTGCAGTGGGCGGCCCATCCAGTATGGATAGACCGACCCTCTGTCGTGTACAGGTGATGGGAACGCCAAGTGATTTGAATCGTTTCTATTTTGACGAATTTTAATTGGATCCTACTCAACTCGCTAATAGTGCGTCTCGGTGTCGATGTTATTTTAAAAGAAAAACAAAAACAAATCATCGCCGGTATCAGTTTCTTTGGAGTCAAGAAGTGGGATCCGATTGTTCCAGCTTTTACATTTATACCACCAAATATCAGATTGTTGCCTTGTTGTTTTTTTTTTGTTTTTTTTGTTCATGTAGTAAAATTAATTTCCTATAATTGTGAAATGGAAATAAAACAGGCTGCAACATGCTGATTCGATGACACTACATTCACTTTGGATATCCTGCCAAGCCAAATTAAAAATACCTAGCCACATAGTTCACCATTATCAGTTTTGTCATACAGTTTCTGCGTTTGTCAAATGATGTGTTATAGAATAGAAAAATCAATTATTTTTTTATGCCAATAGCCTACCTTAGCATGTTAATTTAAATGAACTGTTGTTGTATAATTAATTATAAATCAGAGTACTGAGGGTAAGTAATTACACACGCGGTCTTTATCTGTAAATCTGCATCCCAGCTTTTTCTGATGCTTATTTCCTCTTTAATATAAGGAAAGTTTCAAGGATTTGGTAAGTTTGAGTGTATGCACATGTTGCTGGTTACACTTGTTGGTTTGACAAGAAATATGACACAGAGGAAGAATTCAGGTTTGTGACATCCTGAAGCTAGGATTTGCTTCAAATGCAGAAGATATTAATGAAATTAATCACCAGATATGTTGTTTCTGATTGCCTTCCTGGCTATTCACAGATCCTTCAGACTTTGTGAGACTTTCTGCACTTGTAAGAAAGACAACATTGCACTTGTATTTTACTAATCACCCCCCCCCCCCCTCTTTTTTCAATGAGATTGTTAACATTCATTACACTATCTATTTCCGTATTTAATATTACAACTATCACTTAATTGTTATGAAGATTTCTAAGAGTATTACATGATTCTCCAAAATTATACGGTAAGAAAACAAGTTTTTCTTGGGGAAGGCAAATATTCATAAGTTAGGTTTATTGAATAGAAAACTTTTTACCATCTAGTTCAAGTTCTTTTAAGTTTAGTCTCTAAAGCCACTGCCAAAAATATTTATTTTTGCTTTACTTTGGCAATGTGGTGTGGATCTTCACACTTTTTCAAGAATACCTAGTGGAGCCTTCATTCTTGTTCTGTACTACATTTGAGGTTTATGGAGTCCAGGATGACTGTGTCTGTTTAATTGCTTATGTGCTTTATCTCAACCACAATCTTCTTATTTGTTTGCTTTCAGTGTCATAGAAGTTGCCTGGCATCACCATCATGAGTCCTGAATAGTTAACCATTCTTCATTTTTGTAATATTTATCTCAATCAAAATGGAGGGATATTACAATATTTCGGGATCAAACAATGCTTTTGATGACTTTGATATTGAAGGAAAGAAATCATTTGATGACATTGATAAACAAACAGAATCAAAATTCAAGGTATTATATTTATTTGGATATCTTAAAACAGTAACTATTTGCTTTGTGCTGAAAAACTAAGATTTTTTTGTCCTGTGCTCCCAGCCAATTGGAAAGGCTCAGATTACAGAAGAAGCAGACAAGCAACGTCTTCTTGATGTGCAAGTAGACCTTGACAATGGTGCTGTTGGATATGTATTTACAGTCACTGGTACTGGGTATAATTCTCAGTGGAAATGTCATGTTTGTGACATGATATTCATGGGTATAAAGAATCTCCTATTCCATGAAAGAAGCATGAACCACTCATCTTTGATGCAAGCATCCAAGCATCATTCTTCCCAGTTCACCAGAATGGAAATGAAAGGTGTTAACTTTTATATATGTGTTGTTTGTGCTATGCATGTTTCTGGTGATATTTTTACTGCTCCTTTAAGTGTCCATGTTTGTAATGTCAGTTTTGTTTTTGGTTATTTTGGAACAGATGGTGAGCCCAAGCCACCTGGTGTGGATGATGATGAGGAGTTAGAACCACCAGTGCTGACAAATTTACAGGGCACTCTTGATGACCACAAGTCATCTCCTCTGATAGGTCTGGAGTATGTTTTGGAATTAAATGAGGACTATGAGAAAGAGTCTGGGTATGTTTGCATGCTCTGTGATAAGAAAGGTGACCCCCGCACTGTGATGGCTCATTTGGTCAGCTATATGCACCGTCTGAAGTACTTGGTGAGACCAACAGTTTTAAGCTCTGTGTATTGTATGGTGAAGAAGAATTGCGGCTATTTTTCATATATCTTTACTGTGACCCACAGGAAAGACATTTTCCTATAACATTCAATGCCATTAACTCATTGCCCAAAACTGCGGGTGCAAGGAAAGGCTTAGCTGAAATAGTTCTTCGTATTTCATCAGAAATGGAAGAAAAGTTTGGAAGACTACGTCCGGTTCCTGTTGATGGAAGACATTTTGAAGAAAATCGTTTCAATCTGATGTGTACAATTAATAAGAGCAAACATTTCATGTAAGTAGGGTATTTACCATGTGCATGTGCCCTTTAAATCTATGTAACTATCTGTTTCGTTTTCACATCATAATTCTTCCACACCTTTTTAAATTTCCAGTGAGACTCCAGATAAAACATTTGTTCATCTTGTGGATCGTGAACTTCTAACTGCTGCAGCAATGAAAACTGATGGTATGTTTCTTTGACATGACACTTTACCAGAATATTTTTTTCAAGCAAATTGTACTTGTCTGTATTTTGTTGTTTCCTTTTAATTTATAAAATTGCTTTTACTGTTTTAAGATATACCAGTACCAGAAGGTTCTCCTCCTGCAAAACCTGTAGACAAACCAAAAGAAGACAAGGTGGAGGATGATGATGAAATTGAGTTTCAAGGGTAGGATATTATTAATTCTGTCTTAGACTTCAGTCATGCTATCCATAATTGTTTTAATAGCGTAATGTGCAATATTTCAGTGCATTTGTGAAAGGCACTCGTGTTCCTTTAACGCGCCAGCTCCGTGTTCGCAAGTTTTCTGTAGAAACAGAAGACAAGACTATAGATGCGGGTGCCAAACTCAAAACAGGTAAGTTAACTGTTTTTTGAATTAGAATTATGCAGGTAATCTTACCCTCTTTCAGAAATATTTAATGTTAAACTTCCCTATTTTGTGTGAGTAGTATGTACATTTGTTAATTATGTGTCTGGCAGCAAACGAAAATAAGAAAGAAGATGATGTCAAGTCTCAGTGCTCCTTATCGTCCATCTCGAGTGCCAGCTCTAGCCCACGAGACTCTCGATATAAGCGTTCTCGGTATTCACGTTCAAGATCGCGATCAAGATCAGTTTCTCGTGCTCGTCGAAGAAGACGCTCCCGTTCTCGATCTAGAGGGCGATACAGGCGGTCTAGGTCCAGGTAGGTTGCACTCCACATAATTGCTTCAGGAGTGTTTTTAGATTCCTTAATCTCTATTTATCACTTTATGCCTCAGATTCAAATGTATTCTGTGCTGGAAATTGTGTTCCAAGTTATGTTATTTACATTAAATTGTTCAGAACTAGTGCATTTAGTAGCTTTTTCCTCCACAGATCTCGGTCAAGAGGAAGAAGATCTCGGTCACCCTACAGTAGCAGACGTCGACAAAGAAGTCCCCGTAGAGCTGGAGATTCAAAGAGGGAAGATGATAAAAAACGAACTAAGGAAAGGTATTGGAAATTTGTCTTATCTCCTTCTGGTCGGTCCTTCAAGTCGTCGATTCCTCATGTGCCACCATGGAGTGGCCACTTTTCTGGACTACTCAGTAAACTATGGGGATTTTTAAAGGCCTGGGAAACTAGGAAAGGGCAGGGAAGTCTAAAATATAGCCTGAAATTCAGAACAAGTAACTTGGGTTAAAGTGTTCTAGTTTGCAAAGAATTTTAGAACTTTTGGCGTGAATGTTAGGTTCAGTCATGTTTTCAGACTTTCGGTACCTTAGGCACCATTTTCACATTCCGGTTGTGCCTTTCATATGAGGGAATTGACATTTCATTTTGCATTGGTGAAATTCTTTATCCTGGAAAACATGGAAAAGTCAGGGAATCTCTCTTTGGACATGAAGGAAGGTGAATCATTTTTCTTAAAATAAATGTCAATGTATTTTTCCAGGGAAGATGACTTGTCACAAGAAAAAGTCAAATGGGAGAAATTCCGTGAGGAGGTGACCGTTGTTGAAAAGGAACTGCTTGAGAAGCTCGCTCAGCATGAAAAAAATCCTGAGAAGCACCCTCAATATCCAGAAGAATGGAAACTGTTTTGGAACAAACGTTACAAGGTCAGGCAGTGTCTTATTGTGTCGTATTGTCTTATACACTAAATTACAAAGACTAAACAAAACTTCCAGACAGGTTTAGTTAAAAATATCTGCTGCAAATGCATTGACTGAAACTACAGCGTATTGCTGAATTTTAAAAATCCAAGTACATGTTTTTTTTTTGCATACTGGCAGGAACTTCAAGTGGCTGGCAAGGATCCCAACAAGCATGACTTTAAGCCCGAGTGGATCGAGTTCTGGAACCGGAGGATGCGCGAGTTGCACGAGCAAGAGTTCATGAAGAAAAAGGAGGAGATCCGCGAGAAGCTGAATCTTCCTGTGGACGAGCCGAAGCCGCACTTCAACCGGCGCAAGAAGTTTGACGGCGAGGGTGTGGGCCCTGGTGCCAGCAAGGGGCGGTCCCGGTCGCCCAGCCCCTGGGAAGAGGGCGGGCCCGGCGCGGGCCCCCCGCCAGGCTATGGGGGTGCCGGCGGGGCCAGCGGGGCCCCAGGGCCCATGCGTGGCCGGGACCGTGACCGGGAGCGGGACAGGGAGCGTGACTACATCCCGTACCGGGGGCGGCCGGGCCCGGGCCCGGGGCCTCTGCCGGAATGGCGGCACGACCGCGACCGCTCCCCCCCGCGCACCATCACCGTGCTGAGGACGCTGACGGCCCTGGAGCAGCAGCTGGGCTCGCTGGGCCCGCGCGTCAACAGCGTGCTGTCCGAGGCCATCGCCCTCGAGAAGACGGGTAACTCGGACATCCTGCTACGGGACACGGACGTGGTGGTGCTGCTGGAGACGGTCCGGGAGAAGTTCAAGGGACAGCTCCTGGCCGGCATCGTGGAGAGGAACCACGTGACGGCCACCCGCAACGCCATCGGCGCCGTGTCGGAGCTGCTGTACCGCGCGCCGGTCCTGCTGGAGTACGTCCGGGGCATGTCGCCGCCCAGGCCGCCCGCCGTCCTCGAGGCTAAGCCCAAGCCCGCGTTGGTGCACACCGTCCACATCCCCGCGCCCGTCGTGCCCACCGTGGCCCCCAAGCTGCCCACGGCACCGTCGGCCCTCAAGACCCCCGCCACTGTCCCCGTGCCGGCCGCACCCTCACCCCCGGCGGAGAGGGTCACTGTCCAGGGGGTGGGCGCCGTGGACAAGGCGGCCATCGCTAAGGAGATCGCGGTCGCCCTGATCGCGCAGGGCCGCACAGACGTGACGGAACAGGAGCTTGAGCAGCTGGTGATGGCCGTGGTGGGCATGGCCCAGGCCAAGGCCGAGCTGGCAGCGCAGGCAGCGGGGCAGGCGGCCGCCGAAGCCGCGCAGGCGGCGGGGCCAGGGCCAGGGTCCCAGGGCGCGCCCCCGGCAGCGGCAGCAGCAGCAGCGGCAGCAGCAGCGTCCCATGCTGCGGCTCAGTCAACACCCCAGACCGCTCCACAGACCGCCCCACAGACCGCCGCTTCTCAGCCCGCCCCACAGCCCGCACCTCAGCCCGCGGTCGCCCCCACAGCCCCCGCAGCAGCAGCCGCAGCCAAACCGCCTCAGGTAGGTGCCTTGCTCTGCACGTCGACGTCATGCAGCAAGTGTCTTTGCCCGTCTGTTTGTCATGTCCCGCTTTCACTTTCAGCAGTCTGCAGAGGTGACTGGTCTCCAGTTACTGCAGTCGGCGTACGATGCCGAGGAGGCCAAGCAGGGTGGGGCCGTGGCGCCGGCGCCCAGGGCAGCGGCTCAGCGTGACGAGGGCCAGGGCCTCCTTGACAAGCTCCCTGCCCTGAGGAAGTCCCCCAAGGCCGCGAGCACTGCGGGGCTGACCCCCGCCCAGGCTGCGGAGGCGGTGGACGCCTACGTGGAGGAGCTGACGGAGACAGACTTGAGGCTCCTGCTGCAGAGTTTCAAGGACTTGCCTCTGGACGAACAGCATGGGCTCATCAGGTACCTGAAGAGGCTCGAAGCAACAGATCCGATCAGAGTGGAAAGACTGCGCAAGTATGTCAACTTGGAGTCGAACATTACCAAGACTGCTGCGAAAACTATCATACCGCCCGAGAAACTTCAAGCTCTTGCGAAGGTTGGACAGTCGGGGCGACTGTCACCGTTTTCATCTAGGCAACAAAGTCGAAATCCATCCCAGATGGAATCAAAGAAAGAGGAAGCAAAACTTAAGTTGGATTCTGATTCTGATGATGACTACACGTTTGATGATGTTTGTAAAGCTGTCACAAAGATGGTTTCAGCACAAGAAGCTGTAGAAGCTGAGAAGAGGAAAGCTATAGAGAAGGTAGAGGAAGAGAAAAGGAAGAAGGCAGAGGAAGAGATCCAGAAAAAACTCCAAGCAGAGAAGGCTAAAGCTGAATTAGCACTGGAACAATTGGAAGAAAGAGAAAGGGCTCAGCAACGCATTGAAAAGGAGAAGGAAAGACTCGTAAGAGAAGCAGCCTTAAAGGTTGGAGCTGCAAATTGGCCAACACTTACCCCAAACAGTGTTGGTGTGGTACCAACACTAGTGCCGAATGTACCTCCCCCCTCTCTGCCTCCACCTCCTGTCCCACCGAGTGGCCCACCTCCAGGCATGCCAAATATGTATGGCGCTGGGTATGGTGACATGTCTGGGGCGATGAACAATTTTAATGGTACTGCTGGGTATTATCAGCCAAATACATTCAACCAGTACCCACAGAGAGACGGAGGGTTTGACCAGCAGAATGGCTACTACCAAGGTCAGCAGGGTAACAATGCAATGTATCAGCAACAGCAATATAATTCACAGGGATATGGTGGCTACGGGAACAATGCTATGTACCAGCAGCCTCCTCAGGCTCCGCAGGCTCAACAAGGATATCCTGTGTATGGAAATCAGTATCATTATTAATTAAGGCAGCGCTACTCATATGCTGAATTCAGCTGGAATAACAACATCTGCAATCTATTGGTTTCGCTCTTCTTTTCATGAATTTTGCTGAATTTGGTCTACTGAGGATGAATGTTGATAACTTGTGCTGTAGCTTTAAAGTAAATTTGTGTCAGCTTTTTATTAGATTTAATTTGTTTTTATATCACTTGTGGACACCTTTGAGTGCAGTGTCTTTGAATTTATGGAAGAATCCTCGTTCACCATCTCATGTGCTGTGTTAAATTATCATAGTGAAAATGTGGGGAAATTGTGTTTTCTTTGTGTTTCACAAAATACTTCCGGTGTTGTGTTCAGATACAAGATAAAGTTCAAATGACTCTGTGGTCCTCTGAAAATGTTTTAACCACTGATTTCCTGTTTTGATCATTGTTCATATTGAAGATCTAACATTCCCTGTTTAGTTGACACACTAGTAAGGTTTAGCTGTGATTACTGAAATGTCATGCTCTGGTTTTGTAAAGGATGCATTGTATGTGTTCAGTGGTTTTTATTTAATTTTTTTCTTGTGATAATAGAAAACTATGTATATAGTTTTTGTATATAGCTCCATAACTGTATAATACATGTGGACACTGCACAAAGATATTGTTTGTGTACAAAAGATTGTAAAATTAAGTGGTAAATGTAACAATAAATGACCAATTTTTATCCAGTGTAACTGGTGATTGCAAGAGAGAACAAAATTGGTATAGGACTGATGATTGGTATACTATATTCTGGCCTGGTGTAGAGGTCTTTTGTTTTGACTCTTGCAGTTGATTATGTGCGTACATAATTGGATTGTGCGTTGACCCTTTATAAAGATTCATATTCCGTATTGTTTTATATTTTTCACACCATTTTTAGGGCAGTACTGTTTTAAAACTGTTTCACTGACTCCCTGGCAGGTACAGTGGGCTTCATAATGTGCAAACATCCCTATGAGATTGCTTTTCATAAACAGTTCCCGAGTTTAACATTTCTTTATTTCAGGTGGCAGGCTACATGGTAAGACAAAAGCGGCAACAAGTTTTCTTTTTCTTATTTGTGATATTACCAGAATGTAATGGTGCCGAATAGTGCCCTTTTTCCTGTAAATTTGTATGAAGAATATCAATAAAGACGTGGTTGATTTTAATACACCATTGTACAGCTACATTAACAAGCTCAGTTTTTTTCCCCTCCAAAATTGCTTCAATCTACAGTGAAAACAGCATTTAGGAACTGAACTCCATGACATCATCTTTTCATTTGCATTCATTTCTTATGCAATGAATGTGGAAATTACCTAGCTGTGTTCACCTGTCACATATATTTTAGTTTGGCTGGGTAAAGGTAGTCACTAAAGTAGTCTGCGCTTTCTAGTACAGACATTTTCAGAACAGAACACAGTATTAATTTTGAAGCCAACTTGTAGAAAGATTTTTCAACATTGATGAGCTCAATTTGGAATCGTGACCGCAGCATTATTCACCTTAAACCCATGCTCTTTGTTTTGTTTTATAAGGAGGCAGCGAAATAACCGAAGAAAAGGACGGGTTGTCCTCGCGGTGGACAACAAAAGAAGAGAATTGCAATTGCGAGTACTAGCCGAAATTGGCTTTCCGTGTCAACAAATCGAATGTTTGAACTGACTTTGCGTGAAAGTTAGCGTAAACTGGGGAGAGCGGCGTTATGAATACTTCTGCGACGGGATCAAAGTCATTGGAAAAGGGGGGGGGGGAGGACCGGGGGGGGGGGGGGGGGGGGCAGGATGATTGAACTGTTCTGTCCTTGTTTTGTTTGCAGAGTCCTTCGCCTCGCCATCGTCCGGCTCATCCCTGCTCAGCCCCCGTGGAGTGGGGGGGGGGGGGGGTGACAGTTGACGATGCCTCTCGTCTTCTACAGGCAGGGGGCGATCTGAGAATGAATGAATCACGAGCATCGCCCAATTTCGAGTGCTAAGCGACCAGGAGAGGCGGTTTTTTCAAAACTTTCCATTTTATGTAGGAATTGGGATCCGAGTTGGACTCAGTTTGGCGCCAGGATCCCAAACATGGGGTCACATGACGTTTTGTGATTTAAAAAAAACGAGGAAGATTATGATGAGGGGTGGCCACGAGAGGGGTCACCCCTATCTTCTCCATTTACTGTCCACAAAGGTCGGGTGAAATCCATTTCTGCAATCCTAGAGCACCCAGCTGAATCTGATCCGAGGGGTCCCTCACTCGAACACTGTGCACTCTGTGTGTACAATGACTTCAAATCAATTGATTAGTTTTGACTGGTGTGACCGCAGTGACTTGCAATAACTTCGTTGACTTGTGACTTTAAAAAAAAATAATAGTATGGTGATGAATTTTTACATTTCTGTGGACAGCGTTGACTTTTTGTTATTTTATGCGACCAATTTTAGTGACTTCTTAACAAAACATTTAATTTTTAAGTGGAGTTTTTACAATTTTGAGTTTAATCTAAATGGTTAACTGTTGTGGCTTTCGTGATTTCTCACTGACTGGCGTGACTTTTGCGACTTTCCCTTTAATTTTCGTGTCTTTTTTTGACTTTCCTTGGATTTCCCCGAATTTTTGTGACCTTTCTTGACTTTTGTGACTTAATGAATTTCTTGAATTTTTTGACTTGTTTTTGAATTTGATTGTGATTTTTCGGGGTTTGTACAATGACAAGTGATCCCAGTGTTCTCTGTGGCGCCCCGTCGTCCGTCGTCCTCCCACTTGCTTGCTCCTGACTGAAATAAACACCATTTTGAAACAGACCCATTCTCTTTATTACTCTCCTCCATTCCTGATCACGTTGGGTGACGTTCTGCAGGGAATCCGCACATGAGATCCGTAATGGCGGCGAGAGGTTTGTGTGTGCATAGGGAGGGATTTCGAGGCGGTTCGACGGAGAAATGGGTTGTGGAAGACGGTAAGATTTCCGATTACCGAAATCTTACCGTCTTTAACATGTCTCGCCACGAAACTACTACTTCCTTTAAATCCAAAATGGGTTTGTGAATTTGGCAGTACACTTATGAAAATTTGGGTACGCTTCGGACGAGTCTCATGGAAGATTTATATGTATCGAGTTTGGGTTAAATTGATGACTCTAGGTGCGGTTCTGCTCCGGGACACTCCGGGCATAGGGTTGGTAGTTGCTGAGAGTTGGCATGGGTAAGTATAGTTGCCGGGATCGCGGTGTGGTGTGCGAACGGCACGAGTTAAACATGAAGGGATATTGTGTGGGGGAGTGGGGAGGTATTGAGCCTACGCTACGCTTCGGATCATCATTACGTTAAGAAAGACAACGCAACCCATTTTCCCTCAAAGTGGAAGAATGACAGAGAATGACTAAACCTCGTATTTTATTTTTGACCCTGTCGGGGTGGCGGTGCGCGGAGCAAACTGTCGCTGGCACGAGACCGGAGTTCCTGACTCCGTGCCTCGGTGGGTTCGACTCCCACGGACGGTTCCAAGCACCTTCCCTACCGCCGCATGGTTACTTAGACTGCTCGCGCCCAATCAGAAGGCGCGTTGTGAAATTGTAATAAAAGCGAGTAATATAAAATGTTGCGAAAATGACATTCTTCTCCAGTTTGGGTTTTGGGTTGCTGCACTTTCCTCTGGCTCGCCTGTATGGTGTGTGTGCGTGTGTGTGTGTGTGTGTGTGTGCGCGCGCGCGCGTGTGAAGAGATAAGGGTCTGCTAGGCCCACACTCCGTGAGGAGAGTGAAATCATGCCCGGCAATCGTCTTAATTAAATTCCAGCAGCCGTTTACTGACGCCCGTAAACAGGGGGAACGGCAAAGGCAGCGGCCCACTTGCCCAGCCCAGCAGAGCTAGCAGAGCTCTCCACTGCTTGACATTCCCGTCCCCCGCATGACCGCGTTATCAGCACGGCCCCGTATCTCAATTTAATTTTTATTTATTTATATCATTGGCAGACAAATTTTGGCGAGTAAACTGACTTTGAGCTGACTGCCGTTTTTCAACGCCAAAATTTTGGCGCCCCCTTTGCCACTTGCCAGTTTTTTTTCCGGGATGCTGCCAAAATTTGGCAAGTCGGCAGTCATAGTTGGGGGTCGGGGTCTTGTCAAAAATTGGCGGTCAAAGTGCACGCCACTGTGCTGGCGCGTTTACAGTTCTCTCTCTCTCTCCCTTTCTCTCTCTCTCTCTCTCTCTCTCTCTCTCTCTCTCTCTCTCTCTCTCTCTCTCTCTCTCTCTCTCTCTCTCTCTCTCTCTCTCTCTCTCTCTCTCTCTCTCTCTCTCTCTCTCTCTCTCTCTCTCTCTCTCCCAGCCGCTGTCTCCTTCTCACTCCTATGGCCCTTGCCTTCCCCGCCTTTTCAATTTGCTCATGAGAGGGGAAGAAATATAATGGAGTTAGAGAAGTGGCAGCGGCAAGGGTTTGCGGTCTTCCCTCGAGCCCCCCTGCTAGCGTGTGTGTGCGAGAGAGACAGAGAGGGAGGGAGGTAGAGAGAGAGGGAGGGAGGGAGGGGCGGAAGCGAGCTGCCGGACGGGTATATGCATGACGACGCTCTGTGCCGGGGGTTGGGTTGTGGGTCCGGGAGAGAGAGAGAGAGAGAGAGAGAGAGAGAGAGAGAGAGAGAGAGAGAGAGAGAGAGAGGCAGTCAGGAATATGGATTTGTGAAAGCTAAACTTCCTTTCGGTCAAAAGCGGCGTGGTATAGCCTCTGGCGTGGTCCTTGTGTGTGTGTGTGAAGGGGGGGGGGTCTTTGGAAGTGTCACGTTTTGCATGCAGGCGTAAGTCACACAAACACACACACACA
Source organism: Odontothrips loti (assembly GCA_038380765.1). Lineage (NCBI taxonomy): Eukaryota > Metazoa > Arthropoda > Insecta > Thysanoptera > Thripidae > Odontothrips > Odontothrips loti. Next base: position 11,902,546 of record CM076257.1, on the reverse strand, counting down.
CACACACACACACACACAAGTGCAGGCGTACGCTGCGAGCTGACCGCAACGCGAAGAAGAAGAAGAACGCTGTAGAAATTGCGCTGTCCCCCCCCCCCCCACGATTTTCCTAGTACTTCCTGAGGTTTCGTCTCATATTCGTTACGACTTCCGCTTTGGGCTTCTCCGGAGTACTGTATTGTTTGGCAGTGCTGCTTGGGTATGACGCGGACGTGACGCGGTGCTGCTCTAGCCCGGTCAGGTCAGGGCGGCTGCGGCTGCGGCGGCGGAGGTGGGGGTGGGGTGGGGGCGGGGGCGGGGGCGGGAGAAAAGTTCCCATTCGGCCCGCGCCTCCCCCGGCTGCCCCCGGCTGCCCCCGGCCCCCCGGCCTTCCGCGTGGCTATTACACATTCATAGCCAAGGCGTGAGTTTCGGTGGACCGTCGCAGATGGCGCCTGATGGTGGTGTCGGGCCCCGCCCGGCTGTGAGGGGGGCGCCTGGTGGGTAGGCAGTCCCGCTGCACTTGGCGGTCCTGCGGGCCGGCCGACCCGAGAGTCTGCGGGCGCCGACCGCCACCGCCTCACGCGGTGTGGACCACTCGCTGCGCTGCGGTAGCTGCGGTAGCTGCGGCCACTGTAACCATGTTGTTTGTTGTTGTTTTTTTTGCTGTTTTTTTTTTTTTGGGGGGGGGGGGGCGGGGGGGGATTTCAAAGATTTTGGGGTAGACATTTGAAATGATTTCGTCAAAATACTACAAAAATATTTTTTCAAAAACTTGAAACAAAAATGGAAAAAAAAGAAGGAAAGGGAGCTTGTGGTTGCACGTTAGTCCACAGTCACAGAGTAATCAAAGAAAACGCATAATTTAACAGTCTCGGGATTTTTCCGAAAAAGTTGCGGGAAAATTCCGGGATTTTGGGTAGAAATTTTTCAATGATTGTTCCGGAATTTTCCAAAAATAACATGAAACAGTGCATGTCTGTGACATAATGCATGTTCCAGTTTGTATAATGTAGATTGTTTCCGCACCAGTTCGTCACATACGGCATAAGAATAGAGAACACGCTACAGGGGCAGGGCCGGCAGGGCTGCTAAACGGCACTATGGCGCTGGGTCCTTTTTTCTTGCCGCCACGAACGTGGTCACAGCAAAGGGGGGGGGGGGGGGGGGGTATTTCTCATGCACGCGTGGGTCGCGATATTAGACAGCGCATTGCGCTACCCCCCCCCCCCCCCCCACCACCACCACCACCACTACACTCGTCTCTGCAAGCTCTATGGAAGTAGACTGCCACCCCACAATACCTTTTTTTCCTCCCCTACAATTTCCATTTTGTTGCGAGGCCTCTGGTCGTACGGCGTCCGGCTCCGAAGTGAGTGGCTGTACCGCTGGGCGCGGTGGGCGCGGTGCAATGCGCCCCCTGCGGCGAGGGCTGCTGGGGGCTCTGGGTGCGATGCGGTGCCCCCGGAGCCCCCGCAGCCCCCGGGCCCCGCCCCCGGCCGCCCCCGGCCGTGTGGGCGCACACAAGTGTAAACCCCGATAAGATGCCGAGACTGCTCTCACACGTACGCGTCCGTCCGCTCGGCGGCTGCTGTATGGCCCACGCACACACATGCAAGGGGCGGGGGGGGGGGGGGGGGGGGGGCAGAGGAGAGATTCTGTCGGCGCGTCACCACAGGGCCAAACAGCTCCGGGAGCTATCAGACTGCGTCTTGTACCCCATCGAGCCGGATGTTGCTGTAGTGGTGTGTGTGTGTGTGTGTGTGTGTGTGTGTGTGTGTGTGTAGGGCATTCACAAAGTGTACCCATTTTGGAGCGCAAGTGGAACTCGACTCACGGCAAAATAAAACCCTTTTTTCCGAAGAACTCCCATAAAGATCCTTCTAAAAGAAGGGTTTCCTTTTACCGCGACTCATCATTCACATGAGCCCACGTTCTGTGCCTCGGGAGCAATCCCGGAGGGAGACTCGGGAGATGTGCAGAGCTTCTAGGGTTCGAAGCTTCTGTTTTCCTTCCTCCGAATCTGGCAGGTGCGGACATGCCGCTACTCGGTGCGTAGCGAGTAGAGTACAGCGGCTTCGGCCGTGTACGAAGGGAACCTATGTCCTCCAAATCTTCGCAGGGGCGGACTCCCACGATGAGTGGGGCCAAACCAGACTACGGTTGAAGGGCACTACAGTATGATGGAGTCCCGGAGGCCGTGGTTAGCGGAGGGGGCCTCGCGCAGTAGCGCGGGCTAGGGGTTGCCGGGAGATCCGTCCGGCGCAAGCCGGGTAGCGGGTTCTAGTGCTGTGTCCCGGGGCCAACTAGCAGCCGTAAAGCACCGGTTCCCGTAAGATCACCGAAGTTGAAGGCAGGGGTCCTGGCGGAAGCCGGGACGACATAGGTTTTGTCACCAGCGGTCAGACATGTCGTCAGATGACTTTTTTGCCCTCTCAAAATTTTCTAAGGAAACATTGCGGTGAGTGACTGGAATGATTGGGAAGGGACTGGAACTGACTGCGCGGTGAAACTGTTTCGTTAGGCGTGTAAGTGACTTCACCGTGTGATGTACCCTCGGGGGGACTCGCGGGGATCCACGCCCGGAGGCCAGCGGACCTCCTGGGGCCCCCGCCGCACCACCGCGGTCCGCCTGTTTAGAGATTCATGCCAGATCTTTTCGGTCATCTTCGGTTCGGACGCCTGAGTTGGCGCGGTGGCTGGAGCCCGGCTGGAGCCCGGCTGGAGCCCGGCTGGAGCCCGGCTGGAGCCCGGCTGGAGCCCGGCTGGAGCCCGGCTGGAGCCCGGCTGGAGCCCGGCTGGAGCCCGGCTGGAGCCCGGCTGGAGCCCGGCTGGAGCCCGGCTGGAGCCCGGCTGGAGCCCGGCTGGAGCCCGGCTGGAGCCCGGCTGGAGCCCGGCTGGAGCCCGGCTGGAGCCCGGCTGGAGCCCGGCTGGAGCCCGGCTGGAGCCCGGCTGGAGCCCGGCTGGAGCCCGGCTGGAGCCCGGCTGGAGCCCGGCTGGAGCCCGGCTGGAGCCCGGCTGGAGCCCGGCTGGAGCCCGGCTGGAGCCCGGCTGGAGCCCGGCTGGAGCCCGGCTGGAGCCCGGCTGGAGCCCGGCTGGAGCCCGGCTGGAGCCCGGCTGGAGCCCGGCTGGAGCCCGGCTGGAGCCCGGCTGGAGCCCGGCTGGAGCCCGGCTGGAGCCCGGCTGGAGCCCGGCTGGAGCCCGGCTGGAGCCCGGCTGGAGCCCGGCTGGAGCCCGGCTGGAGCCCGGCTGGAGCCCGGCCTCGCGCATGCGCCGCCCCCGCTGGGCGGGGCTGTGCGGGACGGGACGGGCCGCCCCCTGTAGCCGGGCCGGCGGTGCCGCTGGTGTCGCTGGTGCCGGTGGCGGGGCCGCCCTCCACTGCCACTGCTGCCACTCTCCTCCGCTCTGCAGCCGACGCCGGCCCTGCCCGCTGTGCACGCGCACGGCTTCGGCCCGAACCGGAGCGGACCGGAGACTCCAGCGCGGCGCACCGCGGCGCTCACCCTCACCGATAACACGCCGACGGCGGCGGCGGCCGTGCGCGGGCCGTGGTCGCGTGTGCGTGCGTGCGTGCGTGTGTGCGTGTGTGAGGATGCGTGGCCGGGAGGGCGGCTGCCGGCGCGCCCACGAGGACCCCGCCGCGTAGAGCAGGACATCGGCACCAGGTACGGCACCTCAGCGCCCCCGTCACCGCCCTCGAGGTGGACGGCTCGGTTAACCGTCCCGGGCCGTCCCCGGGGCATCCCGGGGCATCCCACTCCGTCTCCCGGACGTCCCCGTCAGTGACGTCCTCGACGGACGTCCCTGGTGGGAGCGGCGCCGTCCTCGCCCTGGAGCCGCGAGCACCGCCGTACGCGGGTTCGAATACCGCCTGGTGGGCGTGGCTCCGCGCCGCCGGCCCGGGGGACAGTAGGGGTTGTCGGGGTCAGGAGAGACGCCCGCGGCCCAAGGCCGGGCACACGAGACGGCTTTGCTAATCCACCACTAATTTTGCTGTACACCCCAGCGATTTTTTTTTTCCCCCCGCACCGCAAACTCAGCGGACGCACCTCTGCAGACGCGCGCGTCACAAAAGGATTTCGCTGATCCAGCAAACTTTTCCGCGCTCACTCGGCGAACGCGTTGTTCGTGTCAGCGAATACAATTCGCAGGGTTAGCGAATGAAATTGGGTGCACGCGGGGTGGGGGCCGGCGCCGCTGGGGCGACAACAACTAACGGGAACTTACCTTCCCCAAGACATCGGCTGGCCGGCCGCTGACGCGGGGCCATCGACACAGAGGTGGCAGGGGCGGGGCGGGTCCTCACTGACAACCACCGAGTCATGATGACCGTCGGCCAATTTCGGTCGACAGGGGAGTCTGCTCTGTAAAGTGAAGATAAGTGAGACCCGGCTTGCACACACAAAAATCCAAGGGGTCACCGACTGGCGTCTTACTCCGTCCTCGACCTATGTAATACTAGTTGTATTACTTGTAATACAACGTCTATAATACGTAATATACTCGAAATTTGGGAGTGCCTAACCGAACCTTTTAGGTATTACATTCTGTATTACTATATTACTCCGTATCCGGTCCAAACGAGTCGCTAACCCCTTGCAAAAATCATATAATCATCGAAAACATCCGGGTACGCATATTTAGCGATTTTCTTTTTTCACGTGTAGTTTTGTTCAGGTATCGTGATTGCAGCACAGGACCACAGGACCACAGGATAGGCACAGGGCCCCGCAGGGCCCCGCAGAGACCAGGTGCGGCGGCCGGAATGGTGATTGGGTGGGCGGGCGGGGCCAAGACACGGCCGGAGCAGGCTCCAGGCGTGTAGCGTGCAGGGGGCGGGGCGGGGACCAACACGCCCGCGTTCGCAGGCTCCAGGCGTGTAGCGTGCAGGGTGCAGGGCGGGGACCAACACGCCCGCGTTCGCAGGCTCCAGGCGTGTAGCGTGCAGGGTGCAGGGCGGGGACCAACACGCCCGCGTTCGCAGGCTCCAGGCGTGTAGCGTGCAGGGTGCAGGGCGGGGACCAACACGCCCGCGTTCGCAGGCAGCAGGCGTGTAGCGTGCAGGGTGCAGGGCGGGGACCAACACGCCCGCGTTCGCAGGCTCCAGGCGTGTAGCGTGCAGGGTGCAGGGCGGGGACCAACACGCCCGCGTTCGCAGGCTCCAGTACGCCAAGTTTGAAACAAGGCCGCCGATTCGGCTGCTCCGCTTCTGCTTCCCCGGCTGAGCCGCACTGGAGACCCGAGCCGACCCTCGGCGGGACAGTCAGTACACACCCAGCGAAACAGATTCTTAGGCTACAAGCAGACCATTTCTAAGCCGATCTTAGAATAGGAAATCAGGAAATACATCTCGGGTCAGGAATTAGTTATTTGTTCCTGGAATGCTATTAGGATACGCTTCTCTTGGCTCGAATGAAGAATTCTTTTTATTTTATTTTTCGCTGTGTGGTCCGTGAAGAACAGTTCGCCGTGCGCAGAGCGAGCTTGTGCGACACGAATACGTTGTCCTTTCTACGATATCCGTGGTCATGACGAGATATGGTGACCAAATTACTGATGATCTCCGATCAAGATGCAAAGTGCAGGGGAATTTCTAGCTCACGGATCTGTCCGTGGTCATGCACTTGTGCGCAATGTACGTGTCTTGGAGTACCACGGAACAATTTGTTCACCCACAGGGCTTCTCACGTGTGTGCCGTGCGCTCAAACGATTCGGACGATTTCCCTTGACCAAATTTCCGTGGTAATTTTCCAACAGTGCGGAGGAATCTCCTTGAGGCCGTGTCGGGGAGGGGGGCTCCCCCCCAGGGCTCGCCCCCCTCCTACCTCCGCGGTCTGCGTTTAGGTCCCCGAGGGCAGCGTCTTTAAGGCGGGGCTTAGGGCCCAGGCGCCGCAGCTGGCCCCGCCCACTCGCACCGCCCCCCCTGCCCCCCCTCACCCCTCACCTCTCTCAAATATTTTTTTATTTTTTTTTTTGCCCGCGGGGAATTGTGTTGCTTTGTTACATTCGGGGTCTGTTTGGACAGATTCGTTCCGAGATTGGTACAGCAACGAGCGAGGGGAACGGGGCCGGGAGGGGGGGGGGGGGACTAAGGTGCGCTCGGTTGGAAACTTCAGTGAATTTTAGAAAAAAGTGATATCCGGGAGGATATTTCGATGAGTTATGTATGTACTCATAATACTGGCGATCTTAATTTTAGCTGTCCACTTTTTGCCAAGTTTGTAATTTTGTTTCTACATAGATGGTTTGCCAAGGGTGTAAGGGTGCAACTCCAAGTCCCCAAAATGTCAACCACATTGTTTCACTCTGAGGGGTTGAACCACCCCCTTAACTGCGACAATCGATTTTGCATTCTTTTCTGACATCGGCAGGATCTCACAAACAATTCTTGTGCTGGTGAAAAAAAATCACAATGGGAAAAAAGTCACAGCAAGTAAAACTTAACACTAAAAAAACTATAATAAAAAATAACCCTTGAAGTCGGGTGTGAAGCCAGCCCCTAATAGGGCCTGTCAAAAAATAGCAATTTAAGCAAAGTTTTGCCCACTTTGGCGGAGATAGGTGTGATTTTTGTTCTGCCTGCATGTGATTGCTTTCCCAGCGTAATTTATTTACGTGCACTTCCCCCATGTGCATATCCGTGCATATCCGCCGCAGAACGGCGCGTAAGCGTGTGGATGAAACACTGCCGCAAGCTCTAGAGCCTCTAGAGGATGGAATGCGGCGCTCGGCTGGCCCCGCCGGCCCCCCGCCCCCCCCCCCCCCCCCGGGCCCCACCTCACGATGAGGAAACCTCGTCCCAGACGTGTCGCACCCGGACCCTCCTGCTGCAAGGGCATTCCTTTGGACCAGCTCCACGCCCTCCTGCGCTTCCGCGCGCGCCAAGACAAGAATGGGGGCGTAAAAAAAAAGGGGGGGGGAATTTAAAGGAGGAAAACAAAAGGAGATCGAGGAGTATAAGAGGGTGCTGCAAGCACAGGAGGAGAGACTCGGTGCGAGGCATCCGGAGGTCCTGGCGGAGGTCGTGGAGGATGTCCTGGCGGAGGTCCTGGCGGAGGACCTTGCAACACGGCTGGGTGACAAAGCATTCCAAGCCGAGCATTCCTGAGCGCTCTCCGCCGCCGCCGCTGCCACCACCACACCGCCCTCAACTACCTCAACTGGGCGCACGGAGAGGGAACCTAACCTACATCAGCCTCCGCAAAACTGCACACAACGGGTGCGCGGCACGCCACGGCACGCGGCACGCACAGGCCGGGCTGAGGCACGCCACGGCACGCGAGGACACGTCGTCGGCGACGAAACAGTGCCCATCGCGAGCTAGACAGGGAGGTACACAGAAAAAAAAAGACAAAAAAGTGGGTACGGTACGAGAGGAGGCACGGAAGGTTATAGAAGGGAATGCCATGGGAATCTCTTATAGACAGTAAACAAAACAACACTCTTTTAGAAGGATCTTTATTGGAGTTCACCATGCGTATAATCATTCGAGGAAAAGTTTTTTTTTTAATTCTATATTTACCGTGTACACTCACTACGGAAAGGGGTACTGTGTACCATCCGTCAGCTTCAAACCAGAAGATACCTTACCAGAGCTTTCGCAGAAAGGGGGGGGAGGGGCGCAGGAGAGAGAGAGAGAGAGAGAGAGAGAGAGAGAGAGAGAGAGAGAGAGAGAGAGAGAGAGAGAGAGAGAGAGAGAGAGAGAGAGAGAGAGAGAGGGGGGGGGGCGCTGGGGCGGGCCGGTCGGTGTGGTGTCAGGCACAGGCTGCAGTGAGGGGGGCAGGGCCGGCACCCACAACAACAAATGAGCGAAAGCGCACTCCGCTTTTCCTCCCCTGCCCCTTTTCTTTTTCACCTCCCCCACCCCCCTTATCCTCTTTACCACCCGCCTTCCCTCCCTCCTCTCTCTCGCTCTTTCCCCCCTCTCTCCCCCTTTCTCTCTTCCTCTCATTAACAAACAATGTATCGCTTTCCTTCTCTTCACATACTTTTAAGTTGAGGAGGGAATTTTAACCCCCCCCCTCTCTCTCTCTATCTCCGTCTCTGTCTCTGTCTCTCTCTGTCTGTCTCTCTCTCTCTCTCTCTCTCTCTCTCTGTCTCTCTGTCTCTCTCCCTCTCCCTACCACCGTATGGGGCTGCGCCGAGGGTAGTGGAAGAGTATAGGATGAGGGGATGAGGGAGGGAGGGAGGACGGACGCGATCAGCAAACATGTGGATAACTGGATAATTTAGAGGACCGCAAATTGCGAATGCGTCGTTGGTTTCGTCCGCTTTCCGCGTCCTCTGCTGGGGGTTGGGGAAGGGGGGGGGGGGATGACAAAAGTGTTGTTGCCTGTTGCCGGCCGGAGGGGTGGGATGGGGCTTTGTTGTCTTGGCTTGGAAGGGTTTGTTGACTTTGTCACTTTTTCCCCCTCTTTTCAAACACACGCACCGCACCGGTCCGCCATTGCATTCGCGGGGAGGGGAGAGGTTATTAGCATATGTGCGCGTCCACCTCTGTACGGATTTACTTCCGGGCCATGCGGTGTGCTGGCCGTTTAGTATCCGTCTTGTCGGCGTGGGGTCGAGCGTGGCGTGGCGTGGCGGGCGCTGGCTAGAATAGACAAAGGACGGGCTTTGCACAATGCCGCGGCCTCCCCTGCCGACCCCGGTCGGCGGCGGCCGGAACCCGGGTCCTCCGGGGACGTGACGGGGGTCTTCAGCACGGGGCGGTGGCAACGGGACAGGGCGAAAAGAGGGTCCACACCCTGCCGGGGGGGTGGTGGACGTGGGAGTAAGGATAAGCATACTGTGCCGCGCCCTGCCGCTTGCCGCACCGAGGTCCAAGAATGCGTGTGTCTAGGCACGGCACGGCACGGCACGGCACGGCACGGCACGGCACGGCACGGCACGGCACGGCACGGCACGGCACGGCACGGCACGGCACGGCACGGCACGGCACACAGCCTCCCCAGCGGCTTGCGGCAGGACAGGTCCGGCCGGCGGTCCGGCGCGCCGCGCTCCGCCGCCGTCGGCATCTTCCTGAAACGCCGGCGCCGGGCCGTCCCGCAGGAGAATGGGCGGGGCGGGGCGGGGCGGGGCGTGGGGAAACTTTCCGCCAGCTTCCAAGAGTGACTGCCGGCGCCTGCCGGCGTGTCGTGCGGGCTGGCCTACCCCGGCTCCCGCAGGCGCCATGCCCCGCGGCCGTTGACGGGACAGGCCTCCGCACCGCCATCCTGCCCCTTCTCGATGTACACCGATATAAATTATGGCTGGATTCATTTGTCTTTTTTTGATTTTTAGCAGATGATACGTATCATCATCGACAGTCTTAAAAGAAACAAAAATACAAATACAATGTATCAGCGGCTACTCTCATGCGGGAGGCAGGCGAGCACGCAGAAGTATTATACCGTAGGGGGGGGGGGGGGGGGGGGGCGTTCCGCCGTCTGTTGCCCATCGCGCATTGTTGCGGTCATGGGTCATGCGGACCATCCTGGGGGGAGGGGGGAGGGGGAGCTCCCCCCCCCTCCTCCTGCACCCGCCTCGCCGCTCCAAAATTGCCCCAGGAAGATGTTCTTTCCTTTCAAATATCTTCGTCTCTCGCTTATGATCCACACAAACTAACTAAAAACGCAACTAACGATAAGTTCTGCTTCAAAAGACACACAACGAAGACTTTATTTTCCTAAATTTCTAAACCATTAAAAAACTAGGAAACATTCAGAGTTGGTATCATCTACTTCCTATTTGATTCGAGATTCAATTTTTTTTTCTCAACTTGATTTATTTTGATTTTTTCTGATTTTTTTTGCCACTGTACACCGATTTTCGAAAAAAAGCTGTTGATCAGGTTAGCTACTCTGAAGTCGAGGTCCAGGTGAAAGGAGTGAATATATTGCATTGCTGCTCTGACGCGCGTCTGATGCTTAATCGAAAACCAGAAAGATGGAATTTGTTATGTGATTAACATTTATGCTACCTTCTTTCTCTTTGTTCTGAAAAATAAATAAATAAATAATTCGAGGCGGCCCGGAGGGCGGCCGGGAGGCGGCCGGGAGGCGGCCCGGAGGCGGCGGGGGCAGGCCGTGCGCCGGGAGGCAGGTGCACCAATATACTGACAAATGGATTTGTTGTGTTTGCGGTCCGGATTGCCAGTTCATGTACGCGTCTCGAGTGAGGGGTTGGGGGGGGGGGGAGGGCAGCGGAACGGACAGGTTCTCCTCAGCCAGTTCCAGCCGCCAGAGCTGCCAACGCTGCCCTGCCCGGCGGCCAGAGGCATCCGGAAGTTGGCTAACGCGGCAGGTTACTTCCACGTATGACGTCATGACGTCCGAGATGACGGTGAAGATCAGCAAGATGTTCGGTGTGGCCGATGACGTGGGGAAGGGAGAGCTGACAAAAAAAAATGTGACATCACGGAAAAACAAAAAAGATTGCTGGATTAGCGGATTTCTCACACTGGCTCCATCTCTTTCCGTCTCGGACATAGACGCGAGAGCTCGTATGTTATGCCGGCCACGGGGGGGGGGGGGGGGGGGATATGGGACACCTCTAGTATCGGATTAGGGTCTGGAGTGCAGCAGGGGCCGCGGTCGTGGGATATTTATAAGAGTGTAGCGGCGCGGCGTGAACGGCGTCTACGGGGCGGTCAGGGCAGTCAGCCCCTCAGACCTAAGGGCACAGCTTATTCACTGACCCCGACCCCCTGGCCGACGAGTGTTTATTTTTGTCTGCTGCTGCTGCTGCTGCTGCTGCTGCTGCTGCACCAAGATGTCCATTATCACTAGCAGGAATCCGGGGACGCTGCCGTCCGCTGCTAATTACAGCCCGCACGCCCCCCCCCCCCCACACACACACACACACACACACACACGCACACACACACACACACACACAGCAGCCTATTTCTGCTCACGCGGCAGGCTTCCTGTTGGCCCTCCCCTTGGCGGTGGCATCGTCCCGTCCCCGTGTCGCTCCACGCTGCAGGCGCCAGCTCTGGCACTCGGCCAAAGCCTCAAGTCGCGGGGGCGGCGGGGGGCGGCGGGGGGCGGTGGGGGGCGGCGGGGGGCGGCGGGGGCCCTCCCCCAGTTCCCAGCCCTCCGGGCCCTCCGGTCCGAGACGGCAGCCAGGACGACGGTAGGGGAGCGCGATCTCCTTAAAGTAGCCCTTCACGAGTATAAATAGAGCGCGTTGGAGAGGGGGGGGGGACACTGCTGGGGGGGGGGGGGAGGGGGTCTTACGTCCCCCATCATATTACTACTACCGGGCTGGGCTAGGCCGAGCTGCAGCAGCAGCAGCAGCAGTATGGCACCGCGAATACGGCCAGGTTTGGCAGGCTGCGGCCGCACCGCACAGGTTCGACACGGCCAGGCCGGAGAGAGAGAGTGAGAGGGAGAGGGAGAGAGAGAGAGGGAGAGAGAGAGAGAGAGAGAGAGAGAGAGAGAGAGAGAGAGAGAGAGAGAGAGAGAGAGAGAGAGAGAGAGAGAGAGAGAGAGAGAGAGAGAGAGAGAGAGAGAGAGAGAGAGAGAGAGAGAGAGAGAGAGAGAGAGAGAGAGAGAGAGAGAGAGAGAGAGAGAGAGAGAGGGAGAGAGAGAGGGAGAGAGAGGAGGGGGGATTAAGCACTTCCTTTTCCTGCGAAAACGTTCGATGGGACGTCAAGCTCTGCGTGATTAAAACAAAAAAAACAGAAGAAAGATTAGAAATAAAAACAATTAGCCCAAATTGTATAGCCGACCAATTACATATATCACACCGGGCGGGCTTCAACTAGCAGCACCTTTGTGTGTGTGTGTGTGTGTGTGTGTGTGTGTGTATGACAGAGATAGAGAGACAGACAGAGAGAGAGAGAGAGAGAGGTGGGGTGTACGGGTGAGGGGTCCTCTTATCTCATCTTTCACTCTCCTTTTTATTTTGCGCGCCGCTCCTCTTGATCCTATCTGACGAATCACCCACACGGGCTCCTGCTGCAATGGCCGGGCGCTATATGGAGGCACGCAAATTCATTCCAAATTGCGCGCCCCTCGCTCGCATGATCACAACGCATCTGCCCCCCCCCCCTTCCCCCTTCCCCGCGTGTGGAGAGTTTTTCGTTTTACCGCAGTGAGGACCCCCTCGCCTCGTCCTGCAGATCCTGCTCTATCAGGACATCGTGTCGCGGGCAGTGCCTGGCAATGCGTGCGGCCACCGGTCATGCTGATGGGGCCGTGGGTCCACACGCCCCCTACCCCCTACCCCCTACCCCCTACCCCCCCCCCCTTCCTCTGCCCCCCACCCCCCACCCCCTCACACAAGAACGTGGCCTGCCGCGCAGAAGGGAATAACTGGCCTGCAAAGGATATTTAGCCGAGAGCTATCCTCTCCACTGCTGCCGCTCCGCTCCGCCAACCACGACATACTAGTACCGCCTCACCGTATTGTGTACCACTGAATGTGCGTTTTTTAAAAAAAAAATATTTAAAAATGATTTTTCGTAAAAATATGACAAAAAAAAGGGGGAAGTACACGACAAGTCTCTGGGAGTGTTACGGAGCAATACGCCCTTTTGATCATCCTGTCGTTGTGTTATTTGATTTCGTTTTATTCCTTTCCCGCCAGCGGCAGCAACAACCCTTCCGATAATGCTTGCCCCCCCTTCCCTCCCTCCGCCGGAACAACAGCAATATCAGTTGTTTGCAGTACACGAGAGGCTAATTTTTATGACAATTTTTTTTCGTCGTATCGCCTTTTTTTTTCAAACTTGTATTTTTTTACTATTGCCCCCTTCCCCTCTACTGGTCTTTTTCATTTCATTCCGCGTAGACGCGCCTTGACCTCTTTCCCATTTTCCCTATCCCGCGTTAGTTTTGGCATTCCAGCGGGGGTCTTCCAGCAAGCGGCGGGGCCGGGCGGGGACACAACAGAAGTTGTCATGCGTTCCGTCGGCTTGCGCCCCCCCCCCCCCCCCCCCCCCCCCGCCTCTGGTCGAGTCGTTTCTGCCTGTTATTTCCTCCTGCCGTTTATCCTTCCCCGCCTTCCTCCGGTCCGGAGAGCAGCTGTTGCGTTGCTTCAATTATGTGCGAATGCTCCACTTCATACGCCGACGCCGACGCGCTCCGGGGACTACAGCACAGGGGGGGGGGGGGGGGGGGGGGGGGGAGGGGGGGAGGCGACGCAGTCCTTTCTCAGTCAAAGCTCGAGCCGAGCCGGGGGGTGCGCCCTCTGCTGTCACACCGCCAAGGGCCGTGTGTGCGGGTACGTGTGCGCGTGCGTGCGTGCGTGCGTGCGTGCGTGCGTGCGTGCGTGCGTGCGTCTTTGTTGCATCAGCACGTGCCGATAGTGCAGACGCCGACCCCGCTAGCTCATGGTGCCCTTTTTCGTTGTTTCAAAATTTTAGAATCACGCAACACAAGTTCCGTGCGCCACGCCAGAGGTGAAGCACTAATACGCGCGTTGATTCCAACACAAAGTACCCAAAAAGGTTTTTATAGGAAAACATGAAGGTTCTTCCCCGGCCCCAACCCAACCCTTGGCATGACCAATATGCTCACGCCTTCCACGACTGCCTAAATCCAAAAGTCGAAGAAGAATGAGGAACCTTTTGCTGGATATGAAAAATAAAATGAATTTAAGCCACCGCCGGCAAGAATTGAACCACGGACCTGTCGGTCGCCAACTGGTCCGCCGGTCCTCTCGGGTCTCCGTTGCCTCGGACGGCATGAGAGTGCATTGCACATTAAAGTCCCTCCGGCACAGCCGGCCCAGGGAGGTGGGGAGGGGGAAGGGGGGGCGAAAGTCTTCATACATGATTGCCTCCATCATGCCCACCCAACGCGGGGCTCCCCACGCCCCTCCCCTCCTTCCTCTTCTCTGTCTTCTCTCTCTCTCTCTCTCTCTCTCTCTCTCTCTCTCTCTCTCTCTCTCTCTCTCTCTCTCTCTCTCTCTCTCTCTCTCTCCCCGGCGTCTTCAGACTGGCATGAAGAGCGGCAATAATATTTGAGGGACGAGTCGAGTCGCTTTGTCGGCGTGTTGACGACGTTTTCGGTGGGGTAGGGGGACGGGGGGCAATGGGAGGGGGGGGGGGAGGAAGGGGGGCGGGCAGGGGCGTTTGCAGTGTTGTTGTTATCGCTGTCACAGGAAGGGACACGCCGCGCACGCAGAGAAGGACTCAACCCCCTCCCCACCCCTCCTTTGCCCCCACTGTCCAACTCGCACTTTCACCAGTCTCCCTCCCCCTCCCTCCTCCTCCCTCTCCCTCCCCCCCCCTCTCCCCTCCAAGACACCCACCTGTCCACGCTGCCCACCAAGCATAGAGATACCAACTGTGATCTCCAACTCATCGGGCAGATATTGCGGTTGACTCACACGGCCGACGTTTCCTTCGCTTCACACACACGCACAGGCATGCATATGTGTGTGTGGGTGGGAGCTAGAGAGAGAGAGACAGCGAGCTAGAGAGAGAAAGAGAGAGAAAGAGAGAGAAAGAGAGAGAGGAGAGAGAGAGAGAGAGAGAGAGAGAGAGAGAGAGAGAGAGAGAGAGAGAGAGATAGAGAAAGTGACAGAGACAGAGAAAGTGCAGGGCAGAGGGACGTCCCGGCAAATAGGCTTCCCTCGTCTGTTCCGGCTCAGCGCGGCGTTTCGCATCCCCCCCCCCGCCTCTCCCTCCCACGGATGCTGCGTAGGATAAGGGGAGGGGGAGGGGAAGGGGACATCGACTATGTAGTTGGTGTGCATACGGATAACCACCCCGCTGAGCTGCTCGGCAGAACCAACACGGATATCCTATCAACGTCTGCGGCCTCTGATGAGCGCTGCCCACACGTCGTTTTCTCTGAGATGGGGTTGGAGGAGGGGGAGGGGGGGGGGGAGGCACACCTAGCGGGATGAAAGTCAGAGCTGAAACTCCCAGCCAAGGATACGCATATGCGCTTTAGAAAAATAATAAAGCTGCCATCAAGGCGATCTGGAGTGAGAGGATCCGAGAGGATCCCTCTCTCTTGATTGGAAATAGAAATTTGATTTTTTCCCCCTCATGTTGGTTTCTGATTTTTTACGAGTTTTCCTAATTTTTCGAATTTTTGTACTGAATTTTTCTTATGTTTTTTTTAAAATGTTTCTGACTTCTTTTAAAAACTTTTCTACACATTTTTTTTTATAGTTTTTCTTTTTTCTCAGCTGCAGTCTCTCAGCTTGACCCGCAAAGCCGCGCGGGGGATCAGACGGGACGGGACAGACGCCTAGGCGTTTATTTTCCAGCCGTCTCTGCTTTCGTTCCCTTTAAAAAAGAAATCTGCTCTCCGCAGACCTGACCTGACATTGGTGCGGCCGAACAGCAAACACTGGCCGTCTGCCCGCCCGGCCCGGCCCGGTCTGATCCGAAAAGCCGCGGATGGGACAAGATAGAATTAGACAGGCGTTGCGTTTGGCCCCCCGCCTCTAGTGATACCCCCTCTGGGGCCCTCTGGTCTGGGGGCTCCTGGCGTGATCCCCGGCGCGGCCACTGAGATTTAGTTGTCGCCTCGGCCAGGGCAGCCAGGGCCGGCCAGAGCCCTCGGATCCACTTGGCTGTGCCTGCCGGGCCTATTCTCTTATCGTGCCCCTCCCCTCCCCTCCTCCCCTCCCCTCCCCTCCTCCCCTCCCCCTCCCCCTTCACGCCCAGCCGTGACATTTTTCAGACTTGACCCGGACTTACTTTCCATCTGTCTCCCCTCTTGCCTCTCCCTCCTCCCCACCAGCTTCAACACAAAAGCAAAGAGAAACGTCGCACACGTGACGGGCAAGGAAGGGAAGGCAAAACGGAGCGAAGCGATGAGTTCCCCGCAAGCATCCTGTGCAAATGTTTGACACCGGTCGGCACCACCGGCTACCCCCGGCTAACCCCGGCTGCCCCCGGCTACCCCCGGCTACCCCCGGCTATCCGTGGCTACCCCCGCTCCTTGGCTCCGGTACCCGCCGAGGTTGTTTGGAGCTCCGATCCGACCCCCCCCCCCCCCCCCCCCCCCACAGCCCCTCTCACCCCCCACGGAGACTGCCGGCGACGCGATCGGGGCTGCGCGTGGCCGTAAATAAACAAAGGGAAGCAGTGAAGAAGGGAGTCGCTGAGCGCAGGATTTGGAATTTTTAAAATGAAACTGAAAAAAAAAAAATGCGGCATGTACGTGACAGAAAAATTGAATGGATTCCTCAATATACCGGCGAACAGTTTTGGCTGCTTCAGGCGAATTTTTCGCTAATCCAGCAAAACATTTATAAGTCGCAAATTTCCCTTTCCTTTCCTTGTTTTCTCTTCTTTTCTTCTTACTTTCTTAAGTTTCCTTGTTTCCCCCCGCTGCTGTGGCTGTCCAGGGCCTCAGAGTGTCGTCAGAGAGCTGTCGGACCGGGCATCAAAAGTTGTGGGAATACTGCACACTTCTCCTGCCATATGCCCTCTCTTCCTCTCTCTGTCGCGCCCACGCCCTCCCCACATGCACTCTCTCTCTCTCTCTCTCTCTCTCTCTCTCTCTCTCTCTCTCTCTCTCTCTCTCTCTCTCTCTCTCTCTCTCTCTCTCTCTCTCGCCCTCTCTTTCTCACACACTGCGGGCCTCGCCCCCCTGCCTAGCTCCATTCTCGTTTGTTTATTCTGCGGCCGGTCGGTACATTTTGGTTGGGTTATTTTCAATTTGGCGCGACCCGGAGTGGCGGGGCAGCTCAGCCGCCTGACAGCGACCGGCGTCTTCAGCAGATGCCTTTCCTACCCCCCCCCCCTCCCACCCCTCGGCCCTCGGCTCCCCCACTGTCACTGCTACAACCACACCAACTCTCTCCCTTTCTCTCCCTCTTTCCTTCTCTCTCTCTCTCTCTCTCTCTCTCTCTCTCTCTCTCTCTCTCTTTCTCTCTCTCCTTTTCTCGCCCTCCCTCTTTTCTTTTCTTTCTCTCTCTCTTTCCCTTTCTCTCTCTCTCTCTGCATATCTCAACAACCCCTGTCCCGCGATTCGACACGTGGACTGTGGACGCCCTCCCAAAACAATAGAGTACTCCGGAGAAGCCCGCGAATCGGAAGTAAGAAGTGGCAACGAAGACGAAGAAACACGCTGGAGAACGATTAAAATGTTGCATGTACGACAAACATTCTGCACGTAACACCCACTTACTGTAGGTGTACGAAATACTCCTGCAAAGTGTGGAATTGCGAAAATTGTTTGGAAATATGAGAACCAAAAACATCGACTTGTAGAAATCTTAAAAACTGACATTTTCCCTTAAAACTCAAAAAACGAGTCTGTCCTAGAACGCTTAAGCGTTCTCCATGCCTGTCTTGTTCATTCTCAGCGTGACTTCTTCCAGAGCCCTGGCTGTGGCTGTAACGGTGAGGTGGGGAGAGACACAAGGGTGCGTCCACGCCGCAACACAAACACACACACGCACACACACACACACACACACACGCGCGCGCACACACACACACACACGCACACATAGCGGACGTGTCGGCGTCGTCGCGTGCCGCCGGGCACACAGCCGCATTCTACAGGTGAGCAGCCTGACCTCTGACCCTCTCCGTCTGAGTCCCCCCCCCCTCCCCCCCACTCCCGCCCCTGAGCCCCACCCCTCTTGTCTGCTGGCCTACAGTGGCCGTCGGCTGCTGCTAAAGGCCTACGCCGAGAAGGGACGAGGCCCGGCGAGGTGACGCCAGCCACGCTCATGGTGCAATACACATCACTCAACCGTCATTACTGGATGTCTATAATTACTGGTTATATGTAATTATAAAACGCTTATTTTCGGATATTGGGTGGGAATGCAGAACAAAGAAACAACAAACACACTTCTCAGGCAGGAAACTCTCGAGAGCCGGGGTATGAGAAACTTGAATGGCGTCATGAGTGGATTTGGAGGCGAGGCCCCACATTTGGCGCGGTGCTATTCACGCATCGCGATTCTCGTACCTTGCTCTCCAGAGTTTCCGTTCTGAAAGTGTTTTTGTTCTTCAGCTTCAGCTTCCGAGCCTCGTTCGGAAACCTCTTTTGCTTGTGTTAGACTTCTTCTGAAGGTATATGGACTGTCCGGGGGTGTGTCCGAAATGTATCAAAAAGTGTGTTAGGTGAGGTCAGGTCGTGGCCAGCAAGTGCACATTTGATGTTGTGTGCAGTGAGCACGCTCACGCTGACACTTCTATATGTGACCCGGTTGGTATTACGCACGAATAAGGGGCGCAGTTCGTGGAAAAGCGGTTGCAAGGGACAGCATGACGAATAGGTTTCATAGGCGGCGAACGAGGCGGGCAGGGCAGGGCGGGGCAGGGCGGGGCGGGGCGGGGCGGGTCGGGGCGGGGCGGGGCAGGCGGACTGGTGGTTGGCCAGCCACAGAGCAGCGCAGCGACGCCGCAGGACTGTGAACTGCTCTGCTCTGCTCCGGCGGGGCTGGCGGGGCTGGCGGGGCTGGCGGGGCTGGCGGGGGGCCTCGTTGCCCAGACGGGGGCCCGCAAGCTTTCGGGACCGGCCAAGTTTACCCCGCCCCCAGCCTAAGGGCTGCAAGGGTGCTTGGTGGTGGTGGTGGTAGCGGTGGCGGTAGTGGTGGCGGCGGAGTGAGGGGGTAGTTCGAAGCCAGCGAGGGCCTGAGCCGCAGTGGGTTATGTACACGCTTCTCTCTCTCTCTCTCTCTCTCTCTCTCTCTCTCTCTCTCTCTCTCTCTCTCTCTCTCTCTCTCTCTCTCTCTCTCTCTCTCTCTCTCTGTCGTCTCTGTTTATCTACATGCCTGTATCTCTGTATTCCTCCTCTCCCTCCCTCCCTCCCCCCTCCCTCTCTCCCTGTCTCCCTCTCTGTCTGTCTCTACCTCGCTTGCATCCGCACAGCGGAACTCCAGCGCTGCCCGTAAAAAAAAAAATCGTAGGAAATTCCACACACATTGATATAGGAAAATTTAAGGCACGAATTGTTTGGGATTCTTCCAAACTTTCCGTGAAAATTTAGAAACCCGAAATTCTTACATTTGGGGAGACTGTTCTAACCAATGATCAGGATGTAAGACCCAGTTTTTAAGTCTTTGGAAAATTCCAGAACGTTCTTGCAATTTCGGAAACCATTGTTTGGAAATTTCCAACAAAAGGCTAGGAAAATTTTCAGCACATAAACTGTTTGAAGATCTCAAACCAAAATTTTTACCGTGTAGTGACACCGTAGAGACGAACTCCTCATGAGAGGCTATACAGGACCAGCAAGAAAAATAATTTAATTTTCACCTCACAAGACAGTCGATCTCTTGGACGAATCCCCTCCCCTCCAATATGGCTATAGGTATCGCTAGCTATTGCTGGCTGTGGAGGCAGGCAGTCTCTGGAGCGCTGGTCGCACGCGCGCCTCGCGGTTGCCTACCCTCCCGGCGCTGTGCCGCTGCCCTTGCCAGGCTCCCGTCCCATCGCTCGGGGGGGGGGGGGGGGCAGCCACTTGCCGGGTAGGGGCCGGGGACCGGGACCGGGACCGCGTCCGGAACTCATATTGAAAACCCGGGCCGCTCTGATGTGGTGGTCACTCCGCACATCTGCTGCGGTGCTCCAAATGACTGCCGTCCGTCCAGGCGGCGGCGGCGGCGGCGGCGGCGGTGGTGGTGGTGGTAGTGGTGGTGGTAGTGGTGGTGGTGGGTGCAGAAACTGCAGTCCTCCGCGTATAAAAAGGAAAGGCCAGCCCCGCCTCCCAGGGAGTCCGCTGGATGGCGCCGTTGGCTGCGCCATGGCTGCGCCGTGGCTACTCCGGGCGCCAGACGCACCCGTCAAAGGGCGCCCGAAAGGTAGTCAATTCGCGTTACAATCCGCCTGAAAGTAGGCAGAAAGCGGTACATCGCACCCCGCCTCAGTGGGACCCCCGTGGGACAGCGGCGTTTGGCCGAGCGGTTGATCCAACTCGGCTGATCACGCGGGTACATGTACACACGGGGACTACAAGATTAGCGGTCGCAAACTGCGCGATATCGGAGATTAATCGAGAACATTAGAAATCGCTGGTGATCATTTGGTATTACGGGGCAGTAAGCCATCTGTAATCGCTGACGATCATACGGTGAACAGTGCCGGCGGTAGTCACTGGTTAATCACTCCCACTTTGGTACAGTTGGGTGCAACACCAGATCTGGGAGTTGTCTAACCCCTGCGCGTTAGGCCCCTTGTTCCTCGTCGGCTAATCGGTGGCGTCCGGGACACCCGGGAACACCCGGGGGACACCGACCCCGGAAACAACAGCAGCAGAGGCAGCAGTAGCAGCAGCAGCAGCAGCACGCACAATCATCACTATCACGGACTGCTTGGGGGCGATCGCGATCGCACTGATGTTGGACCGCACCGCTGCTTGCGGTGGCCCCCTTCCGCCCTCCACTGGCGCCCCCGCCGGGGCCGCGGGGGCCGCGGGGGCCGCGGGGGCTGCGGGGGCCGTGGGGGCCGCCCCCGATTGATGCCCCTGTGTGTGACTGGGCCACTTGGTGCCCGAGGGGTGGGAGGGGGGGGGGGGACCCCGACTAGCAAACTTTGCCGCTGTATTGTCTCTCTATACCCAGAATCCGCTTCCCTCAAACAGCCGCAGGGGCTCAAACAGGACCCCGCAGGACCCCGCAGGACCCCGCAGGACCCCGCAGGACCCCGCAGGACCCCGCAGGACCCCGCAGTAGGACACCGCGCTCCCTCCACATCTACACTGCAAGTCTATTTAAAATCCGCAACGTTCCAAAGCGCTCCCGCCGGCTCCCGCCGCCAGGAAAGGTGTGCGGTATCTTTCCGCCTTGGCCGTTCAGTCCCCCGCCTGCCCAACGCCCTGCAGGACAACCCGAGGGAATGACGGGCGGCAGCGGAGGGGTCACAGTCTTATATTCAAGCCTTTACTTACAACCCCTTCCCCTTCTCTCTGCTCCTCCCCCTCTCTCTCTCTCTCTCTCTCTCTCTCTCTCTCTCTCTCTCTCTCTCTCTCTCTCTCTCTCTCTCTCTCTCTGTCTCTCTCTCTGTCTCTCTCACACATAGCACAGCTCACAGGAGGAGAGAGGGTCTGTAGCACGCGACGGCTGCGGTGGACACGCTGATGAAATGTGTGCCACGCCCCGCCCCGCCCCGCTCCGCCCCGCCCCGCCCCGCTCCGCCCCGCCCCGCCCCGCCCCGCCCCGCTCCGCCCCTCAACGGGCCGACACTTACAGGACACGGACGGCGCTGCAACGCGCCTCAAAATTATGGCGGAAGTTGTGGACAATGGGACACCTCACCGCCGGGCCGCATCCACAAGGCGACCGCCACGCCACGCCACACCAACGCCACGCCACGCCCACGGCCTGACGTCCACAAGTCAGCCGCCGCCCCGCCCTGGCCTGGGGCCGCCTGGGGCCGCCTGGGGCCGCCTGGGGCCGCCTGGGGCCGCCTGGGGCCCGCCGGCCCAAGGGTTGCCGACACACCGGTGGCGCGGTGCCTGCCGCCCTTTCCCAAGGCCCTCTTCGAGGCCCCCCGCGGGGTCTTCCTTCCATTCGCGGGGGCCCCCGCAGGGCTGGCCGGGGCCGTGTGTGCTGCTGTGCTGGACCGCCCCGCCTCCCACCGAACTCCGCTGCACTCAAATGTCAATGCACGTACTATTTAATTTTTCTTTCTTTTGGGGGTAATTTTATTTTGGTAAACCTGTATTAAACTGCGACCAACTAACCTCTCGCATTCGGAATGTCAGGCCAAGGTGTCAAAAAACAGCCCGGCTTGTGGCCCCAAAGCCGGGCGACGATTGTGACATGACTCCGGCCGGCTCAGCGGGGCCCAGGGGTACCCCCGGCGGGGCCCTGGCGGAGATTCCGTGTTTATGGGGCGTCTACAGGCAGCGGAGATAAACCGCGGTAATTTATCCAAAACCGTGGGGCGGAACAAAAAGAAAACAGGGAGGCGAAAAAATCAACTAAAAAGCACGCGACGGCCTGGTTCAAACGAGGAACTATAAATTCCCCGACATACCATCCCCATCCCACCCCTCTGAGCCCCCCGGCTGCCGGACCCCGTTAAATGGCCTTTAAAACATTGATGAGCTCCTCAGAGGGGGAAATATGGCCGCGAATGCCGCGACGGGACGGTGGGGCGCCGCAATGAGTGCGAGAGAGAGAGAGCGAGAGAGAGAGAGAGAGAGAGAGAGAGAGAGAGAGAGAGAGAGAGAGAGAGAGAGAGAGAGAGAGAGAGAGAGAGAGAGAGAGAGAGAGAGAGAGAGAGAGAGAGAGAGAGAGAGAGGCACGGCGGTGAAGAGTGCAAAACAAGGCAGAACAGTGAACAGGGCAGGCAGGCAGGAGAGAGAAAGGGGGGAGAGGAGGGAAGGGAGGGGGGTCAGGAGAGACATGTGTGTGTGCGCGCGCGCGTGTCCGTGGCGTGCCGCTTAACGCACTGACACCGCCCCTCCCCCACCCCCTCCCCGCGGCGCTCAATAAGAAAAAGGTTGTGATAAATACTACTCTATCACATGCACGCAGCGGCAGCACGGGCCCCGCACACGCCCACACCAGAGTCCTCCATCTTCTCTCTTCCTTTCTCCTTCTCTTTCCCCTACTTCCTCTACTGCCCCCCTCTCACTCCCGCCGCAGCAGAGGAATACATTTTCGTATGTGCTGTTTGTATCGTCTCAAAATTTACGAATGAGTCACACTAAAGGGCTGACCACACCTTGAGCGGAGAGCCGAGAGCTCCATAGCGGCTCCATCGCAGCTCCGTAGCCGCAACGGTTAGCGGGAGCGGGCCGGTCGGCGACCGAGAGGTCCGTGGTTCAACTCTTTGCTGGAGGCAAATTTTTTCTGAAAGCCTGCCGATCGAGGACGGAGAACAAACTATACCAAAAGAACGAATGCCATGTGTGCACTCCGAAGTAGCCGTGGACAGTGACGCGTCAGCGAACACCCGACCCAGGGAGTGTGTCTGACGAGACTTGGCCGGCGGGCTGATTGTAGAAGTACGTATTATATTATAAGTACTGCAAATTATCATAAAAGGTGGTAGGGTTGTGTACGGAGTACTATACGAGCCGGTCCCCCCTCGGGGCGGATCCAGTGACCGGGTGGGGGGGGGGGGGTGTAGGCACTGATGGCTTGGCCGCTGTCAGATTGGCGACTGCACTCGATTTAAATCCGGTAATAGACTCCTGGGAGAAAGGCGTTGGTCGGCGCGGTGGCGCGAATGTGTGTGTGTGTGTGTGTGAGAGAGAGAGAGAGAGAGAGAGAGAGAGAGAGAGAGAGAGAGAGAGAGAGAGAGAGAGAGAGAGAGAGAGAGAGAGAGAGAGAGAGAGAGAGAGAGAGAGAGAGAGACAGAGAGAGAGCACCCCCGGGGGGGGGGGGGGGGGGGGGTCCCAACCGAACACAGATGCATCGCTGGCCCGACAACGCAGCAAAACAAAACACCGATGCTGAGAAACCGCGGCCTCGAGTGATCACAACTATGATTTTCGTTCAGTATGGAATACGTCGTTTCAGATCGCAATCCCAAACCGAACGGTTGGCTAGAGCACGTTTCGCAAAACATTGTGATTTGCTTTATCCAGAAGGCGCTCTCGGCGGCCGTAATCGGCTTTGGAGTGGCGGCGCCATTGCATTCGCGCCTGGCTTTACAACAAACGCACTTTGTTTTTCCTTTTTCTGCCGCGCGACCGTCGAACTGCATTCGCGTAAATAACGCCGTGGCTTCGGAACCCGAGGGAACCCGAGGGAACCAGCCCGGGGGCCCTCTGGGCCCGCTGCTGGGGGGTCGGCCGGTAGCCGCGGCCCCCGCAGCCCCCCCCCCCCCTGTGGGGCTCTTGACAATAAAAATTAACAATAATATCTGCATGCAGAAGCTTTGGCACCTACGAGCTCGTCTTGTGCCTGTCGTCGTCATGGAAGTCAGCTGCGTTCTTCCTCACCGCTGCGGCCCGTGTGTGTATGTGTGTGTGTGTGTGTGTGTGTGTGTGTGTGTGTGTGTGTATGTGTGTGTGTGGGGGGGGGGAGTTCGCTGTCCTAGTCTCAGCCGGACTAGCAAATTGAAGTGCTGTACTCGATGCAAACTCGATGCCCCCCCTTTTTTGTACCCCCCAGGGGACACAGCAGATATGATCTTGCTTGTGATCCCTTCTCTCGGTCCACGCGATGACCGGTGTGTGTGTTGTGTGTGTGTGTGTGTGTGTGTGTGTGTATGCGCGCACGCGCGGCCGCGTCGGGCAATAAAATATAAGTAGTTCGACGCGGAGGTCGGGTGCAGGGGCAGCACGGCACGGCACGCGGCGGCGCGGCGCGAATGCTTTTAAATTTCTCATAGCTGTCAGCGCGCACTCGTGCACTCGTGCGCCCGGAGGGGCGTGGAGGGCCGGTGCCCTGCGAGTCACCAAGAGTACGGGGGCGGCCTCAGCGGCCCCAGCGGCCCCAGCGGCCCCAGAGGGGCGTGGAGGGCCGGTGCCCTGCGAGTCACCAAGAGTACGGGGGCGGCCCCAGCGGCCCCAGCGGCCCCAGCGGCCCCAGCGGCCCCAGCGGCCCCAGCGGCCCCAGCGGCCCCAGCGGCCCCAGCGGCCCCAGCGGCCCCCCAGCAGCCCCAGCGGCCCCAGCGGCCCCAGCGGCCCCAGCGGCCCCAGCGGCCCCAGCGGCCCCAGCAGCCCCAGCGGCCCCAGCGGCCCCAGCGGCCCCAGCGGCCCCAGCAGCCCCAGCGGCCCCAGCGGCCCCAGCGGCCCCAGCAGCCCCAGCGGCCCCAGCGGCCCCAGCGGCCCCAGCGGCCCCCGGGGATCGTGCTGCTGGCCGCGGGTCCCGAGGGTCCGTTCGGGGCCGCCGTCGGGAACCACTTGAGAAGTTGAAATCTTTTAATTGCCTGTGAATGGGTTCGGAGCCAGACGGTGGCGGCTCTGCTCTCTGCCCCGCCCCGCCCCGCCACGCCCCGCCACGCCCCGCCACGCCCCGCCACGCCCCGCCAGAGTGAAGGCAGCGGGATATCGGTAAAAGTTGCCGCCTGGCTTCGCCCTGCTTCGCCCTGCTTCGCCCTGCTTCGCCCTGCTTCGCCCTTCGCCGCTGTCCGCCTTGGGCTGCCATGGGCTGCTATGGACCGGCCGCCGGTCGCGGTGGAGCCGCGGACTCGACCAGAGGGATCCTTCCTATCTCCTTCTCTCCCCCCCTCCCTTCCCTCTCCCCTCCCTCTCCCGCCTCGTACTTCCCTTGTGACAGAAAGACGCGCGAACCCATCGCGCAAAAGAAAGAGGAAGGTGGTAAGAAGACCGCGGGACAGTAAAAAAAAAGGGAGACGAAAGGGGAGGAGGAAAGAAAGGAAGGAAAAAAAACTAGGGTCAAAGTCTAAAAAGTATGAGAATCCTGGACGTGGTGATCCGAAAGAGTGGATCGGGAGGTGAGGACTTGTGGCGTTTCTCACCACTCGTTGGTAATCGTCCTGCACTACCCCCCTCCTCCCCCTTGTCCCGTCAGGAGTACCCTATCAGTACTTGAAACACCCGACCAAGTTCTAACAACTTCGCTGGGGAAAATTACTTCGACCAAATAAAGCATGAGTGGAACGAGCTCATCCCGAAAAAATAAATCATAGCAGGCAAAAAATGACACTCTCTAAAAAACACAAAAAAAAACTAGCAACTGGTTATGTTTTTGGATAAAATGTCCAGTTTTGAGAAGGGTGTTATTTTCTTTTTTTTCTTTTTACCTGCATGTGATTGTCATTCCAGCGTGATTTAATTACCTGCACTTACCTAGTATCTTTGCCAGAAGCGGAATAAAACCAAAGTAAAACGGCGTGGCAGGCGGGGTGGGGAGAGGAGGGGAAAAAAATAAATAGGGAGGAAGCAGTTAGCGGTTGATTGATCAGGCCGGGCTGGGTAATTGAGCTGTCTTAAGGGAAGAGAGAGAGAGAGAGGGCAGAGGCTGGTGCAGCGTGCCAGCGTGCACCTGGGACCTGCAGGGCGGCGAGCGTACTCCTAGTGCGTAACAGAGAGCGAGAACGGAATACAGGTTTCCAATGATACTCGGAAACGGAAGCTGAAAAACAAAAACCCTTACAAAAAAAAAGCCGGAGACTCTCGCGGGCAGGTATGAGAAACTTGAGGCGTTCTGCGTGAGTTTGGAGGTTATTTTTCATATTTGGCGCGGCTCTTGTGCGTCAATACATCTCACACCTGCTCTCGAGAGTGACCGGTCTGGACGTGTTTTTGTTCTTCGGCTTCCGCTTCCGAGCCGCGTTTTGGAAACCCTTATTGTTGGTTCCTGCTGTGAGCTGTGGGTTGGCGTGGCGGTCAGGGACAGCAGCGGCAGGGAGGGACGCGCCGCGTCTGTCTGTAGCACGCTGTAAATGTCTCCTCCGCTTACAATGTGTAAGGCTGTAAGGGTCGTTAGACGCTGCCACGCTGCGAGTCCTGATCGCCTCTCTTCCTCCATCGGATTGGTGTGGGGCCAGGCCAGGCCAGGCCAGGCAGTCACTGCCATCGACTCTCTGTCCGCGGCAGCAGCACTGGCAGCCCCTGGCCATTAGCCCCGTGCTCCTCCCGGCCCTCAGACAGACAGACAGACAGACCCCCGCTACAGTGTCAATCGACAAATCTGTACATACGACATTCTTTATGCACAAATATGTCCAGCTGTCTTGGACATGACACTGCACAAATATGTACATAAATTACGTATGTACAATTCATTTAGAGAGAACAAAGGTGGTGACAGCCCGACCCGAGTCGGGTCTCCGTAAATAAAATTCCGTAATTTCACAAAATCGCCCATACAGATTTTAATGACACTTCAGTAATAGGGATACTGTAAATTTTAAACAAAATTTAACAGAAACAACGCTCGTTTTCATCCCAAAATGACAGTTCTCATGGCCATGCTAGCCAAATCCTAGGTCCTACGATAAGGCTACTTCGTGCCTAAAAAGTAATGTGGACCGACAGTTTTGGAAGGAAGTCCCTCGTAGCCCAATTGAGTTGGGTTGAGCCCCCGGTTGTCAGTGAGGCAGCAGCGTAGCCATGGCGTAGCCGCTCCGCCCAACTCTCTGGACTTCCGCTTCCGGGTCGTCAGTAGCCGTCAGTGTGTGGTCCCGCCGGACCAGCCGGCCGCGGGCTCAGCCTCGGCCTCGGCCCCTGCGGACTACTTAGCAGGGCCAGCAAAAGGTTAACGCAACCAACAGACAGCTGACACAACGAAATTGTTTAGTCCTCGCAACAAAATTTCGATGCCTGTCCGAAAATCAACGGAAATTTTTTTTTTCGTTGGGACCACCATTTTTCGTTTGTTTGTTTTCGTTTTGGCGTGTGGCAGGCCCGTTGCCCGTCCTGCGAGAACAACGCACGGGATGGCGGAATGGCGCCCAGCCGGCTCCCGTATTTCCGTCGGGCTTTCGGAAGGGTGTCCTAGCTGAGGACCTCCAGGGCCCGCGCCATCAGGACCGAGCCCGGCCATGCCCGGCCTGGCCTCGTCGTGGTAAAGCCAAACAGACACCGTAGGACCGTAGCCGGCGCTGATCCTCCCTCCCCCGCCTGCCCGGGGTGTCTCACCCCTTAATTTTCCGTTTTCCGGCCGGATAAAACCACCCCCTCCCCTTGCCCCCCTCCGCCCTCGCCCCCTCCACCTCGACTTTCTATTGACACTTCCTTCATGTTGAGCCGATAGCGTGGAAAAGAGGGTCTCGCCCTTCGCCCTCCGCGGCCCTCCCTCGGCCCTCGGCAAGCCCTTGGAGGCCCTGGCCGCCCTCGGCCGCCCTCGGCTGCCCTCGGCGCCCTCCGCGAGGCCCTTTGCCTGTGCCGGGATCCGCCTGGGGGGGGGGGGGAGGGTGCCGGCCCCGTGGGCCTCCTGGGGGGACAACACACCGTATGCCACGTGAGTGTGGTGGCGGGGAAGGGGGTCTTTTTTCTCTTTTTCTTTTCTTGTGTTGTTCTCTATTATTGTGTGTGAGGAGCTTTCAAGCTTTAAAATAACCGGTGGTATCGATTTCAGGAATTTCGTAATTTTTGAGGTTATGTGGCCTTGGAAAACTGTCAATAAGTCATTTTTCCCCCCTCCGATTTTTCTTGTGATCCTGGAATTTTTGACCTAGCTCCGTATTTTATGCAATCGTGTAGGAGACCTGTACTATTGGTCACATTTTGCTGTTTGTTTGAAAGAGCCCATAGCATATGACTGCCGTTCCCGAAGTTAATTCAGTTCTGCGGCTGGGAAAAAAGGAATAAAGCGTATAGCGTACGGTTGCTGGATTCTTCGCATCGCGGGTCCCTACGCTGCACCGCGCTGTGATTTAGTGGAGAGAGAAAGGGGGGGGGGGGGGGGGGGGGGGGGCGGCCGAGCCGTCCGGCTGTCTGCCTGTTGCTGTCTGATCGTCCCTGCGCGCGGCCAGCGGCTGGAAAGGGCGGTTTTGTCCACGTGAAATATTCGTACCGCCAGTAGTGCGCAGAAAAACGTAGACTTGGACCCATCTTTCCGAGACTATTGGACTTGATCAATGAAAATAATCTGAGCGCATAGGTCGAAATGTATAGCTAAGGTCAAGGCTACAAGTCTGGAATTTTTAAGATTAATCTCAAACTGGACCGGATCTAATGAAAAAAAAAAAATCTGGGCGCGGCTGCACCTTGGGAGTCTCACACCATAAAAACGGGAGACTAACCAAAAAAATTAGATTAAATTTTTTTTTGTAAATTATCAGAAAGCTCTCACTGCTTCGCTTGCTTCTCTGAAATTTCTTTTAGTAATAATGGAATGTGTTGGTGTGTGAGCTGGGTGGGTGGGTAGAGGGTGGGGAGGGGGAGGGGCTGGCCCGCCACCGCCACCACCACCGCCACCCCTACCGCACGGCCAGCCACTCCAGCCGGGCCGGAGGGAAGGGAGGCCCGGGGAGCGCCGGGGACGGTCTTTGCGTGGGACAGCGCCTACCAAATATATTGTCCGACTATTGCTTAGCCACCGGAAATACGGCAAACGACCGCCTTCCCCTTCCGAACCTTCCCACCCCTCCCTGCTCCCTCCCTGCTCCCCCTCCCTGCTCCCCCTCCCTGCTCCCTCCCTGCTCCCCCTCCCCTCAACACTTCCAGCAGCCGCTCCCCTGGCCGTGTCACACCGACACCTCCCCCCCCCCCCTGCTAGGCACCCGTTGACTTCCGGGATCACCTCTGATCCTCTCCTGCCAGCTGCCTCTCATCCTCCCTCCCGCCCTCCCTTTCTCACTCCCTCCCCCTTCTCTCCCCCCTCCCCCTCCCGGACTCACGCCGTGCTGGGGGTTGCAGATAGGGGTTGTGGTGCTGGCGTTCGGAGAATAGGGTACCAAGAGGCTTCAGGCAGTCACTTTGACTGGCTTTTTACAAGCGTTAGGTTAGGTCAGGCTGCTAAGGTTGAGATGAAAATGTTTGGTTTAGGTTGCTAAGGTTAAGATGAAAAGGTTGGTTCAGGCTGCTAAGGTTAAGATGAAAATGTTATGGTAGGTTGCTAAGGTCAAGATGCATGAGGTTAGGTTATTTTTTTCAACATCGTCTCTCCAAATTTCGAGGTGGCGGCTACCCTGGGGTGTGCAGGTGACAGTGGCCACCTCAAGCAGCGTCTCGCGGTGGATAGTGTTCGGGGTGTCCTGGGGGGGCTTTGCCAGCTTTGCAGTGCCTCCCCCCTCCCCCCCCCCCCCTACAGCCGGAGCGGGATAGGGCCGGCTGCGGCAGGCTTGACGGGCACGTCCCCGTGTTTGCCGACATGAATCGAAGGAAAACACAGCTTCTGCGTTGTCATCGCGGAAGGCGCGTGGCCGCCGCGTGTGTGGGCGCGTGTGCGTGCGCGTGCGGCAGGACCCGCGCAGAGCGGCCTGAGGTGCCACATTCCTGTCGGCGCCCTCCATTAAGTACTTTACCAATTTCTTCTCGCGGCCGGCGAGCGCCTGCGTGTGCCGGGGTAGGCCAACCCGCACGACACCCGTGCGCGCTGAGGTTGGGGATGCCTACCCAGCAGGCGCCGTCCGGTGTCAGCGCCACGGCTGCCACGGCAGCCACGGCTGCCACGGCTGCCACGGCTGCCACGGCTACCACGGCTGCCACGGCTACCACGGCTGCCACGGCTACCACGGCTGCCACTGCTACCACGGCTGCCACTGCTACCACGGCTACCACGGCTGCCACGGCTGCCACGGCTACCACGGCTACCACTGCTACCACGGCTACCACTGCTACCACGGCTACCACTGCTACCACGGCTACCACTGCTACCACGGCTACCACTGCTACCACGGCTACCACTGCTACCACTGCTACCACTGCTACCACGGCTACCACTGCTACCACGGCTACCACGGCTACCACGGCTACCACGGCTACCACGGCTACCACTGCTACCACGGCTACCACGGCTACCACGGCCCCACAGCACACAGCCACAGGAGGGCAGACCGCAGACCCTTCGCTCTGCCACCAAGATTGATAGTCCTGTTGGCAGCGGGAGGCAGACCAACATATTCGCATAAAAACGCAATCAAGTCATAACGCTCGAATAAATTTAATTCATTTTTTTTTTTTAGAAAAATAATTCTGCGCGCGCTTTTCGCCCCTGAATGACGCGTCACGCCGGTTTCCTTTGTCGGACCCGGCGGAACCGGCCCTCTGGCCCTGGCGAATCCCAGCCGGCCCGAACGGTGGCCGCCGCCCCCGCCGCCTCCGGCCGCCCCCGGCCGCCCCCGGCCGCCCCCCGCTACTTAGCGGCCTCGGATTCAATCAACGGCCACTCCCCTGCCACGGCGCCCCCCCCCCCCTTTCCCCGCTGAGGGGGATGGAGATGGGGAAGGAGGGAGAGAGAGAGGGCAGATGGCTCGTGAAAGGAAAACGGAGGAATAAAACGGAGGGGTGGTGTCCTCCGAGTCCCCTGCTATGACACGCCACTTACAGTTCCCCCTCCCGGGACGGTGTCAGACACCCGCGGCGGGGCGGGCGCATGTCCGGGAGGGTCCGCATCGCCCACCAAGTGCAAAAACCGACCTTTTTGCTGAAGCAACTAACTTTTTGACTTGCCCCGACGAAATCTTACTGGTTCGCACGAACGACATGTATATGCGTATATGCTTGTCTGAAAATCGACGAAAAAATTCGTTTCGACAACTATTTTTTTTTTTTTTTAAATTTCTGCGTGATAGGTGCTGAGCTGCTTCCAAAAGCGTGCACACACACGCACACGTTGGGTCTAGCCTAACCCGGTCTGGAAGGGAAATTTGGCAGAGGGCCCTGGTGATCTTTTCCTAAGGGACGGTCGGTCCCTCTGCTCCCCTATGTGCGGTCTCTTCTGGTCCCCCACGCCCTCCGCACCGAGCCGCCGCCGCCGCTGGCCCGAGCCCTCCTCGGTCGGCGTGCATATGTAAAAGTGGCCCTCGGACAAGTCCGGCACCCCCCTCCCCTCGAGGGCGTCGTCCCTCAAGAGTCCCCCCCCCCGCTACCCCTACTGTAATGGGCCATAAAGGTCACCAAGTGTGGGCGATGGCTCTTGACTCAGCAGATAAGTCGATAAAACAGCTGCCGCCCCTCCCCCTCCCCCCACCCCCAGCCGGGGGCAGAGCCGGGGGCAGAGCGCAGCTGCGGCCGGCGCATTTCTAATAACGAGGGGAACCCCCGTGATTGGAAGAAGGGGCCCAACCCCTCCTGACCCCCCCCCCCCTCCTAGCAGCTGCATATCCGAGAGGCCCACCAAACCCCACTGCATGCTATGATGCTGATGGCACAGCGGGCGCCAACGGCAACACCTTGGCGGCAGCCCTCTCTCTCTCTCTCTCTCTCTCTCTCTCTCTGTCTCTCTCTCTCTCTCTCTCTCTCTCTCTCTCTCTCTTCTCTCTCTTTCTCTCTCTCTCTCTCTCTCTCTCTCTCTCTCTCTCTCTCTCTCTCTCTCTCTCTCTCTCTCTCTCTCTCTCTCTCTCTCTCTCTCTCTCTTCTCACGCTCGGTCGCTGTGACTGACCGCGGGAACACAGAGCCGTACATCAGAGAGAGAGAGAGAGAGAGAGAGAGAGAGAGAGAGAGAGAGAGAGAGAGAGAGAGAGAGAGAGAAGAGAGAGAGAAAAATGTTGGCGCCGACACGCGAGAGACAGACTCGCGGAAAAGGCAAGAGCAAATTGTTTGGCGGAACGGCACCCACAGGAGCAGCAGTGGCAGCTTGTGTGCCCCCTTCTCTCCGGATGGCTCCGGTGTCGGTTCCGGTAACCGTTCCTGTTTCCGGTATCGGCTCCGGTAGGTTCCGCCGGTGGTATTCCGGTATTAATTCAAGTTCCGGTGTACCCCGGTATTACTTCCGGTCCCGCTTCCGGGATCGCTTCCGGCCCACGACACACGGTGGGGCCAGGGCTGCGTGTGACCGGTGGGACCGCAGGCCTAATTCTCGCATTTCATTACGTACCGGGTCCCTTGAGGTCGGCGGCGGCGGTGGGCTGGCGAGGCGGCAGGGCGCGCTGTGTGCAGCCCTACCGCAGTGGAAGCCCCCCCCCCCCCCCCCCCCCCCAGCGACCTGACTGGCATTTAGTTGTAGCTACAAGCGCCAAAGTGTTCCTATCCATCAAATTCCCATACATCCCCCAGCCCCCCTTTCCTGCACACAACATGCACGGTAGACGCCCCCCCTCCTCTCTCTCTCTCTCTCTCTCTCTCTCTCTCTCTCTCTCTCTCTCTCTCTCTCTCTCTCACACACACACACACACACCCTCCCCAACACCCCACACATCCAATTTTGTGAAGCCTGAACAAAACGCTGGGCCCATGCAAGAGCCGTTCACACTGCCCAAAATTTCACCCGTACCCCTTTGTTTTTGGATTTGCGAAACAAAATAATTTCGGTTTCATTTCTCAGTGACAGTGTGGTGTAGTGTAGTGGAGGGGGGAGGGGATCACAGAGGGGACAATCTTCATTCCTCTCCGTACAGTGAGTGCCAGAGTGGTACCTCTCTCTTACTCTCTCTCTCTCTCTCTCTCTCTCTCTCTCTCTCTCTCTCTCTCTCTCTCTCTCTCTCTCTTTCTCTCTCTCTCTCTCAAACTCCCTTCCACCGCCGCCTTCACAACACACGTTTGTGTCCAGGCAAGTTCACCCCGCGTATGCCGCTGCTGTGCTGCGCGGGGACTGCATAGCCATGGCATAGCCATGCAGCTCTGACTGCAGACATTCCTACGAGCCCCTGCTGCTGCTGCTGCTGCTGATGCTGCTGCGGGAGGTGCCGGCCGCTTCCTAAATGTAGCTCAGGGATTCTCCGTGACGCCCACCATCAGAGTGCAAAACCGCACAAAAATATGCACTCTCTGCAAACTCATAACAGTGTATACAGTCTTTGTGCTGTAGCTGAGTGAGCTATCTGATGAGATATGTGAAGCCGCTGAGTTTGTATTCAGCGTGACCCGAAGGCATAAAAAAAATGAAGGTCACACGATCTTATCTGATCGAAAAAATTGCAAAAGATACGATTGCAGCCTTTTAATGAGGCTTGCCTTCAACTTCTTCTTCATTTGCTATCAGAATATACATGAATTTAAACAACGCTCTTACAAGCTTTAGCAGACTGGACAAAGAGGTGTGTGTGTGTGTGTGTGTGTGTGTGTGTGTGTGTGACAGAGCGAGTCAGTAAGGGATAGAGAAAGTGGAAGAAAGTCAGAGAAAGAGAGAGAGAAAGCGAATGCGGGAAAGAGAGAGAGAGAGAGAGAGAGAGAGAGAGAGAGAGAGAGAGAGAGAGAGAGAGAGAGAGAGAGAGAGAGAGAGAGAGAGGGGGGGGGGAGGTTGTTGCTACCGGCCACCACGCGGGGTGCTCCCGACAGAGAAGGATGGGCCAGCGGCGCCTGCTCCGTGGACCGTGATAACTGCCTGATGGAGGGCCTTCTGCCCTCGAAGCCCCCGCCAGCACGGCAGCACGGCCAACCTGACTGACTTGACCCCCCCCCCCTCCCCCCCCCCCCCCACACACACACCCTCCTCCTTGCTCTACAGTGGTCCCGCGCCGCGGCGAAAACGGTAATAAAATCCTGTTGCCGTCAGAGACGTTGGCACACACACACACACACACACACACACACACACACACACACACACACACACACACACACACACACACACACACACACACACGAGGTGCGCGGCCACACGCGTTTACCAAGCCCTCAGAGGCACGCGCTGCCACGAAACACACGCCACGACACACACGTGAAACAAACACACGCGTCACTGTTATTTGAATTTTATTGACACAGTAAAAAAAAAAGATGCGAAATGGCGATAATTTTTTGTCGATTTTTTTAGTTTAGTCAGTACGACAGTCGCAATCACATTGGACGTCCTTGGTCGTATCGAAAAAAACCTAGAATTTCGGTCAAACCGTTTTAAGTTTCTTAACAGTGGATGATTGTAAAAGTATCACTGCGGCGATCGCTGCAACAGTGCAATAGTCACTGCAATCAATGGAGACGCTTGTACCTGCCTTGTCGTCACGGAAATTGTATGGCGTTCGTCTCGAAATTCGTGGAGGACTTCCAGAAAAAAGCTAGGCAGTGATGACGGTTGTATTTTGTTGTTCCAGGATGGGTCCTGTCCTGGTATCGCTGTTCTCGGTGC
Organism: Odontothrips loti; assembly: GCA_038380765.1. Taxonomy (NCBI): domain Eukaryota; kingdom Metazoa; phylum Arthropoda; class Insecta; order Thysanoptera; family Thripidae; genus Odontothrips; species Odontothrips loti. The sequence goes on along the minus strand of CM076257.1, from coordinate 11,868,110 downwards.
TGTTCGGACTCGCCTCTTCACACCTGCCGGCCACTGGTACGAATTCTTAAAACTGAACTGCACACTGAATGTACACATTTGTACTCAGTATTTTACATGTGTTCATTTTGTACATTTGTCCATAACTCATGTAACGAATTACACACATAAATTATATGTACGCAGCGGTGCATCGTTGTGTACGAATTTGCACAGAAAGCCGTACACATGGGTACATAAAGTATGAATGTGAAATTCTGTGCATGAGACATGCTTCAATCTGTGCTCCAACTGAAGGTTTCTCTGGCGTATCGAGTTAGCATACTCTGCCTGCCCTTGACGTGATCCGAAGGGGAGCCCTTATTCGGAGCCCTTCATGTCGGCGCTCGGCCCCGTCGGCCCTGTCCTGTCTGCAGGCCCAATCGCGAGCGTAAAATGATGGGCAAACGGTCGCATGGCCCCGCAGAGTAAATTAGAGCTGCCTCGGAACCAAAGCCAGCCCGTACCTCAGAGGGGTGGAAGGGGGGCATCCTCCTCCCCCTGTCCAAATACTGCGCTGCACTACACTGTTAGTAAAAACAAGGAAAAGGGATTTTGAAAAGACTTTTGTATGCAGATGATTTTGAGCATTTCAAAACATTTTGTGGACTGTTTCAGAATGGTAAGGTTGACGATGATTGGCAATCCTGAAATGATTTTTTTTTTGGGGGGCGGGGGGCATTTTGAAATGGTCTTTTGCCGTTTTGAAATAGGTTCATTTCTAGATGACTATGCCACTTTTCTTCGAAAGTGTTCAGTCATTTTTATTGGTCAGCAAAACATAAACAAAAGAAAAAAAACTCTTTAGGCCACTAATTTCAGAAGATTTGTGGATGACTCTTATACTGTCAGTGAATATTCCGGACTAGCAGAAATCCTCTGCACAGCCTGTTTGTGCTGCTCCGAAACACCCCACTGAGGGTAGGTATAGACGCTTCGATTGCGCGTCCGCCTTTGCCGATAGGAATTAGCACCCATATGACGGCGGGGAACGCTAACACGCAGAAGTTTGGGTGTAGTTCGAATTTTAAATGAGCGGTGAAAATGGCGAACGCCGGGCGCTCTTTGGTGGGTGGGCATTAAAGTCACCCGTCCTTGTTCTCACACACTCACGCACTGACACTCTCTCTCTCTCTCTCTCTCTCTCTCTCTAACACAGAGTCGCGGCGCACAAGCCAAACACCGGTGGCCTGGCCCTGCATGCACAGGGGGGGGGGGGGGGGTCGCTTTCCTGGAATACCTTTACATCCCAAAAAGCCGGGTTTTGGGCTGGAGGGGCAGATGAGGGGGTTATGTTTGAACGTTTCACCGCATCGTGCGCCGGTCAGAGTTTGAGGCACACAGAATCTGACATGAGAAGCAGCCAGCAGTACTGCTTCTGCAACTAGTCCGTCGTCTGCATGTAGAGGGTGAACACCTTTCCTATTTTCAAAAGACAAATTTTCGGTAGTCAGCAATAAAAAAAAAATGTGGTCCTTTCGCTACGTATTGGAAGAGTTGATAAAAATGTAAGAGCTTATTCGGAGCGAGAAATTTAAGGAAATCGCGGACTAACGAAAGTGACTGAAAAGGAAAACTTTTTCTAACGGTTCAGAGGAATTCCTTCCTAGGGTCCGGGGCGTTTCGTCCGGGAGGCCCGCCGCGTCCACCGTCCCGGGAGAAGAGGAAGGCGTTGACAAGCGATCAGACAGCGGGAGCGGCGCGACTGTCGTATTACTGTCATGTTTGGTGAAGAGAGAGATAGAGAGGGAGGGGGAGAGGGGTGGGGAGGGGGAGAAAGGGTGAGAGGGTGCAGGAGAAGGGGGGTGAAGAAGTGAGTTGCACGACTTAAAGGACCATCAACACTTTCCAGGTGTGGATGGGGGGACGGTGTGTGTGTGAGAGAGAGACAGACCCTGACAGAGAGGGACGGGCGATCTGCCAACGACGGCCACAGATTGAATGAACAAAGAGGGATTTAGAGCAGAAAACGAGACGCGTGGGAAGGGACACACATGCGGGCCGGCGGCCGAGCTGGCAGCCCGGGCACCGCCTGGCAGGGCTGGCAGCCGTGGCAGCTTGGTTGGAGCCTGCCGACTCAAGGCCCGCGCCCCGGGCCCCCGGTCGACCCGTCCTTAACTCCCGACACATTTTGAGAGGCAAGCCCTCTGAGATCGCTCCTTCGTCGAGTGCTGGCTAAGATCACCAGGGGAGAAAAAAAAATGACACCTTAAAGAGTTACAATGTTAAAGAAGGAGTTGTTGAAAAAAAAAGGAATTCGTTTTGAAACGCATTATATTTTATTTTCTGGACACCGTATCTACAATGCTTATGTTGATCTAAATCTACATTCGTTATTTTGTGACAAAATTATTGTGACGACCATCACTGCTTTCCTCTCCTCCATCGTTGCAAAATTTCAATCATATGGCGTCGCAATAACACTCAGTGAAAAAGTGCCATGAGGCTGCCATGAGGCTGCCATGAGGCTGCCATGAGGCTGCCATGAGGCTGCCATGAGGCTGCCATGAGGCTGCCATGAGGCTGCCATGAGGCTGCCATGAGGCTGCCATGAGGCTGCCATGAGGCTGCCATGAGGCTGCCATGAGGCTGCCATGAGGCTGCCATGAGGCTGCCATGAGGCTGCCATGAGGCTGCCATGAGGCTGCCATGAGGCTGCCATGAGGCTGCCATGAGGCTGCCATGAGGCTGCCATGAGGCTGCCATGAGGCTGCCATGAGGCTGCCATGAGGCTGCCATGAGGCTGCCGGGGGCATCGAGTTAGTAGTCAGGAGTCCAATTCATCCAGCCAGCCAGTCCACCAGCATTGAGCCCAAACCCACAGCCAGGGCCCGGCCGGGGGCCGCACGTCGTATTTAGCCCGGCTGCAACCCTTGAGGAGGTGGCTTACCTCTGGTGGCTGCTCTCTCGGCGGCCGAGTCTGCGAGAGAGAGAGAGAGAGAAAGAGAGAGAGAGAGAGAGAGAGAGAGAGAGAGAGAGAGAGAGAGAGAGAGAGAGAGAGAGAGAGAGAGAGAGAGAGAGAGGGGGGGGGAGAGACAGGTAGTTGAGGTGCGGTGTCGGGTCCCCGCTGTTATTACACTGGTCTCGTGGCAGTGAGCGGTGGTGGCCGTGGTTCAGCGAGCGCTGCCAGGGCTTTATATCGCTCGGGCGGGAGTCGCTAGGACTAGGCACTTGCCGTGCCCCCGCAGCCCCCGCAGCCCCCGCAGCCCCCCCGCCCCGCCCCGGGGGACGGTTTGCCCGCCCATGGCCGCCGAGCCGCTGGCTGCAGAGACAACATTTAAGCCCCTCATCTGCTCCCCAATGGTCCTCCTTATATCGCTCCTCCCTCCCCTCCCTCCCCGTGCCTCTCTCTCTCTCTCTCTCTCTCTCTCTCTCTCTCTCTCTCTCTCTCTCTCTCTCTCTCTCTCTCTCTCTCTCTCTCTCTCTCTCTCTCTTGCTTCCCGCTCGCGCAAAGTCGCACAGCTATACTTAGTTTCCACTTTTACTGTCATGTCTCGCGGCGAGCTCCAGCGGTGGCGGGCCGGGGTCCCTCCGGGGGGCTCTTACAACATGCGTAATTATTGCTAATCTGTCCTGGCGCGCATGGCACCATTGACCTCCCCTCCCCCCCCCCCTCCCCTCAAAGAGCCCCCCCACGTCGCTCTGGCACCCGACCCTGGGCAGCGGGAGGTGCGCCCGTGCGCCCACGCTGCAACCGCGTAGTCCGGGATGGGATGGATCCACTGAGAAGTCAAGAACTGCCATCGTGGAGGAAACAACCACAAATTCAGACGTGCGCCAAAATTCACACTAGTTTTTCGCCCGTTGTGGCCAAACTATGCGTTTCCGCCCCATACAACCTTGTATGAGTTTGATCGTACCGTCCACCCCTACGTGTAGAGCTCGTCAGATTTGTTTTCAAAAAATCTTCACATTTTAAGAGTGTTGAGGGAAATATTGTTTCTCTAAATTTTGGAAAAACAAGTGAGTTGCGTCAGCGAAAAGTCCATCTGGCCGCATTTTGTTGACCCAACTGACTTTTAGTTGCCCCTACAAAATCTTCGTTCTCACAGCTAAGTTTACTCGTCCCAGAATCAATGGGGGAAAAAACACGTTGTGATAATTTTTTGTTTTGCGTGTACGAAAATTGTCTCAGCAGGTGGCGCGGATGTTTACAGAAAGTAGATCGTTTGACATGATGGGACGGGGTGGGGGAGGGGATGGGGTTAAGGGAGGGGACGGGAGAGAGCATCTTATGCGAACGAAGAGAGATTCCACGACCGCTCTCAGCGCAGCGTTGGGGAGGGGCGAGCCGACAGTGCGTGTGAATTTGTGATAGCGAGGTGATTAACAGAGAGGCTGTTGGCTGCTCCAGACGTCGGGGCGCCGGCGGGCGCCGGCGGGGCTACCGCTGTGCTCTGTGCGGCCAGAGATTGCCAGTCGTGTACAGCGCAGTACTCTGCAAACGTGTTGCTGTACTCAGCGCTGTCCTCTGCGAACGTGTTGCTGTGCCCCCGCGGGACCCGTGCCCGCGCCGCCTCCACACGGACAAGAAAAGATCAGCGTTGGCTACTAATTTTTTCGGTTGATTCCCAGACAAGCATTCACTTTTTCTTCTCTCTCTCTCTCTCTCTCTCTCTCTCTCTCTCTCTCTCTCTCTCTCTCTCTCTCTCTCTCTCTCTCTCTCTCTCTCTCTCTCTCTCTCTCTCTCTCTCTCTCTCTCTCTCTGAGAATTAAAGTTTGGTTGGGGTTACTATTTTTGCTAGTTGAACCCAGGAAAAAACAACGTCAGTTTGCTGTCACGGAACGATGCCTGCTTCCAACGAAAAGGTCTGTTGCGGAAGCAAAAATGTTAGTGTTTCTCCCGCAACGTGCTCAAGTTTGATAGGGCAAATATCAAAAATAGTTCCCCAGACAAAATTGCAGTTCTTAGAAACAAATTTACTGCAACTCTGGAAATCAACCAAAACATAAGTTCGGGGGAGCACCACTATTTTTTTCTTTCTTTTTTTAAAAAAAAAAAAAAAAACCTCCGTGTGTATACGATAGACTGCTTTTTGCAGATGTAGACAAACGAATGGTTTGTTATTTTTGCGACAGTTTTGTGTGAAACATGGACGGGTCCTGTGTGCATCGCGTCCCGGTGACCTTGAGCGTGTGGCGTACACTGCTGAGGCACCGGACCCAGGCACCGCCCAGCCCGGCCCCCGCAAACGGCTCCGGTTTCTGATCGATGCAGTGCTCCACTGATCGTAAGTTGCTGATTTAACGGCCTTCTCCCGGTGTACCACAATAGAAGGCCGGGGGCGGCCGGGGGCGGCCGGGGGCGGCCGGGGGCGGTGCGGGGGCGGCCGGGGGCGGTGCGGGGGACGGAGACCTATTCGGCGCGGCCCTAAACAACATGACAACATTTTTCCTTCAAGCGCAGCGGTTGGGCCGGCGGGAGGGGGGGCGGAACTGGGAGCGCAGGGCACCGGGGGGGGGGGGGATGAGGTTATAGAACACACACACACACACACACACACACAGGAGCTGCATCACTGCTCAATCCGATCAGCAGAGAGCGCGCATAGCAAAATCCTCCGACGCAGACAACTCAACTCGCCACCATAGTGGGCGTATCCGCGGGGAAATAGGGTACTCCGGAGAAGACCGCGAAACGGAAGTAGAAGAATTCGAGGAGTGAAGAAGGGGTGCGCATCAGAAAAGCAATGTATGAAGAACTGCCTGTTCATCACCGCGGTGCGCTATGGGTGTTACAGAGAGCGCAGACCTTAGCAGCAGAGCCACTCGGAGCACAAATAGCGCCTGATGGGTAGGCAAACCACGGCCTCTGCGCGCACACGTGTCGTGCGGGCTGGCCTACCCTGGCATTCGCAGGCGCTCGGCGCCTTGCCGCCCGCCGCAGACTATTCTGGTAAAATATTCCAGACGTACTCCACCTGGCACAGAGGTCAGCGCACGCAGGCGGCGGGCCCACAGCGGACCCACGGATCAGGTTTGCGGCGATTTCTCATACTACCTGTCCCTCCGCCCTGGGAGTTCCTCGTTCTCCAACTTCCGTTTTCGAGCGTCATCGGAAATGGCTAACCACGGCGCTCGGCGGCGCCGACTTCGCACCGTGTACTGCCGTGTCTCTGTCACACACCCTTGCTGCCCCGCTGCTGGTCGCTGCCTCTCTGTCCCACTCCCACACCTCCGCCCCCCGCACGTGCAGAGATTTTCCGCCCGCGCTCTCCAATGTGGCATTTTATTACAGGCCTGTGGCTTCACCGCCAAATACGCACCCTCCCGCACACCGCCCTATCCCTCCCACCCTGTGTGTGTGTGTGTGTGTGTGTGTGTGTGTGTGTGTGTGTGTGTGAGGTGAGGTGTCGACAGTGTCACCGGGAGTCGTCTGCTGGATGCGCTGGTCCCTCCGGCCCCTTCCGACGGCAGACCAGATTCCTACCCCCGCCTAGGCCGCTGTGTATTGGATCACGTCCCCCCCCCCACCCTCCTCCACCCCTCCGTTCCACCCCCGTGCAGCCAACCCCCTCTTCCCTATTCCACCCCCTCCTTGCGGCCCCCGTTAATTGAAAGATAGGTTTCGCAGATGCCTCGGCGGAATTGGTTTGAATGCAACGACGAGCGAGCGCTGGCCGTTCTGAGAAAACAGTAGCCTGCACTGCTGTACTGCGTGCTATGTAGCAAAACTACACAGTAAAATGCTCAAGGGCTAGTAAGAGAGAAAAGAGAGACGGGGAGAGGTGGAGAGAGAGAGAGAGAGAGAGAGAGAGAGAGAGAGAGAGAGAGAGAGAGAGAGAGAGAGAGAGAGAGAGAGAGAGAGAGAAACTGCCACAACACATGCTGCTCTCATAGCGTGCTTAAACCTCTCATTCCGGAACGGGGAAGAAGAAAGTCACCACGAAAAAGAGCGCGCTGGCCGGAAAGTTATGAGAAATCGCGCGTTTTCACCCAACAACGGTGTTGCGGTGTTGAAAGTGGATCGTGGCTCTGGACACCCGATTTTATTTAAACTTCCCCTAGCGTTCTTATGTTTTTGTGACGACTTTTTTCATCCGCTGAGGATTTTTCCGGAGTACCCTAATTTTTTTTTCGAACACCGTGTATGAGAAGATGTTTTTTTTTTTCATTCCGGCTGCTCTCTGGAAGACACGGCGAAAGACTTTTTTTTTTTTTTTTGCATCGAGAGAGAAATTACGTCACGGGCTCTTATCCTGCGGGCACACGACGCGAACACTTGCATCGATGCACCCCCCCCCCTCCCTCCCCTTCATGTTCAGCCACGCGTGGCGCCGCCCTCACCGCACACAGGGGATTGGGGACCCCCGGGGACCCCCGTGGACCCCCGTGACGGGGCCCCAGTGCCCGTCCCGTATCTTTCCAAGACGCTACACCGAGGCAGCATCACCAGCAGCCAGCCCACGGGGCCGACGGGGCCCACGGGGCGCACACGGAACCCCACGGGGGCCGAAGGGTAAATATGTGTACTCGATATTGCATGCGTGAGGATGTGTGTAGGGCCAGGACCCCGCCTTTTTCTCTTCTTCTTTTTTTTTTTTTATCTTGGCTCAGCTGGTGGTGTCGTCCCTCAAAACCGCGACGTTGCGCGCGTCCCCTCTCTCCCCTCTCTCCCCTCCCCTCCCCTCCCCGGCCAGTGTCCCACATCCCCCTATACCGTACATCCCCCTTTCTCCCACGTATTCTTCGCCGCTCCGTCCTACCTTCCCCTTCGGAAGCAATACATCACGAATCACACCACGCCTGGAAAAAAAGCCTATACACGTATTTATTAATTGTTAGCCTTGAAAAAAAAATGCTATAAAAATAGACAGTATAGTGCACTGCTCTATGTGGACCCTGAGGACCCGGAGGACCCGGAGGACCCGGAGGACCCGGAGGACCCGGAGGACCCGGAGGACCCGGAGGACCCGGAGGACCCGGAGGACCCGGAGGACCCGGAGGACCCGGAGGACCCGGAGGACCCGGAGGACCCGGAGGACCCGGAGGACCCGGAGGACCCGGAGGACCGGGAGCCGCCCAGAAGTCCTCCCTAATTAGGCGTTGTCTTGCTAGTGAGACCACTGGCCGAGTGTGTAACAGCTTACAGCCCGGCTAAAGTGACACCACGTCCCAAGGAGTGCTCCTAGCAGAAGCCAGTTTGAAAACTCGTTGCCAACTGTTAACGGTTCGGAATCCACGAGCAGAAGAGGTTCAAGCTCAAAACATTTCCGGGGTGCTTCAAAATACTACCCTTCGAAAATGCACAACCATAGTGGGGGGGGGGGGGGAATCAAAGTAGAAAAATTTTAACTCCCGGAACTTGTGAGATCATAAATTTCCCAGCACGGATTGTTTCCCGTGGTTGTACGCAATTTTTCAATATAGTCTGTGAAATGTCTTTAAAAAGCAATCAATGCAGTCGTGCCCGTCATTGCAGATATAGTTTACAAAGGCTGGCATTACGTAATCACTCCAGTCAACCCCTTCCTCGGCTGCCCCCGGCTGCCCCCGGCTGCCCCCGGCTGCCCCCGGCTGCCCCCGGCTGCCCGTGGCTGCCCCTGGCCGCTCCCAGCCATCGCATTCACATTGTTGGCCTCAGCCTTTTCCATTTGCTTTTCCATGGACTCTTCATTGCGACTGTTTTGTTGCCAGTTTTCGTGGACATAATGAGTTTTTATTTGGCGGCCATTTTCGCCCTCTCCACTCCGAGAGAGAATGCATTTTCTGCATGCGTTGTTCTCGAGGTCCTAAAATGCAGTCAGACGGACACCCCCCATCCCTCCCCCTCCCCCAAACCACTGCCACCACCGCCACCGCCATTGACAGCAGGAGAAAGGACTTTGCGAGGCCTCGTTTGAAAACTTGCCATTAAATATTTAATATACATCTTTAATGGTCAAACTCTGGTTTCAAATCTCAAATATAATAGTTGCCGGCAGCGTCGAAGCCGGTAGATTAGCGGGACTGGCTGTGTTGACGTCAGAACGTGTGCGACTTGGTTGTGGTCTGGGGCGGTCCGCGCCGCGCCGTGCACCGCCCGCTCCAGGAGCTCCGGGCGGCTCCGGGGGACGTGTGGTTTACCCCCTGTTTATCTGCTCGCTGAGCTGACGGCGAATATATGGCCGCTCTTAAGACTAACACAGGGAAACTGTATTTGTTCTGAATGGGAAGTTGTATTACGGGAAACTGGCTGCCGGCTGGGCCACGCCAGGCAGGCGGAGAGAGGAAAAGAAAGAAGACGGAGCAAGAGAGAGAGAGAGAGAGAGAGAGAGAGAGCGAGAGGCCGTGTGGGTTTAGTGAGACTAGAAGTGGTGTGAAGGAACGGCGCTGTTGCTTGAAAGAGAGAGAGAGAGAGAGAGAGAGAGAGAGAGAGAGAGAGAGAGAGAGAGAGAGAGAGAGAGAGAGAGAGAGAGAGAGAGAGAGAGAGAGAGATAGAAACAGGGCGGAGTGAGAGGGGAGAGGGTTGAGGGGGGGGGGGGGGGGTGGAAATGCCTTGTTAATAATCTGCCCTTCTCTCTTATCACCAATGAAGCACTCGCATGCTGCTGCTGCTTCTCTCCGTCTTTCTCTGTTTCCTCCTCCCTCTCTCCCTCTCTATCTCTCTCCCTCTCGAGCCTCCATGCAGACTCATGACTTCGCCTCTGCATTAATGCATTGTTGACCGTAATTATACCCAATCAACATCACCCGATGAGCTAGAATGGTTCTAACGTCGACGCTCTTCCCAACGTTTCCTGGTTCATTTCGTCTCGAGTGAGACCGGCAGTATCTCACCGAGGCTAAAGTGTCAGTCATGGAAAAAAAAAAACAACAGCTGTATGCGTGTGAATGCTTTGAGAACCCCCCAGGGCTGTCTCATATACCTCTGCCCGCATGGATCCTGTGGACAAATCCTTTTTTGCACTCCTCAGCGTCCGCCTCGGATCCCCATTGCAAATGGCTCATCAGCTTGACCGCCACCACAAGTTCTCCGCTCGCTACCCCGCCGCACTGCCCGGCCCGGCCCGGACCGTCCGGGACCCGGTTTCAATCATTTCACACAGCACGCCCAGATGGCCTTGGAATGTGTCATTACTGACCCCCTCCGTCCCCCCAGCATGGATATGCTGCCCCCCCCACCTCCCCACTCCTCCCCCCTTTCGGTCCTCTGCTACGACAGCCCTGTGTATGCTGCGCTCTCACCTATAAGCCGATCACTTTCCAGCAGACACAGCAAAAATTGTCAATTTGTCATCGGGAGCCGAGCGTTTGGAGTGGGGGAGCACGCGTGAGGGGCAGAGAGAGAGAGAGAGAGAGAGAGAGATAGGGAGAGGACGGGGGGGGGGGGGGGGGGGGGCGAGCGCGTGGGTGGGAGGGGGCGGTGAGGTGCGGCAGCACTTTGGCATGCAGCCTGAGTAGTACACTGCCTTGTTGTAATGCTCTCCGCCAAAACCTGCCGATATTGTGTGTGAGCCATATTCGATTTCGTCTCGGGAACCAATTCATATCCCTTTCCTATCCACTTCCTTATTCTTTTGCTTTCCCCTGTCCCCCCAACCCTCCCTCTGCGGACCTCTTTCCCTGAGGTTTCTTGGTGTCAGCCTCTGGCAGAGAGTGCCGGAGCCGTTGTGGTGCGTCATTCGACTTGACACAGCTTACCAAGTATGTTTATGGACGTAATTGTTTGCATATCGTTGTTTTCAAATTCGAGCTTTCCCTAAAGGTACGTACAAATTCATACGAACGACTTGAGTTCAGTTTGCTCATAGGGTTTTAGTCGGGTTTTGCTGTTGAGTGCGGTATCGGCTGCATTATTGGGTGACTGTACTCGCCACGCCATGCCAGCCGTGCGGTAGATGGCCGTCGACTCTGGGCTGCTTCGTCGTTTTGCAAGTCTGATGTTAATAGGATTCTGATCAGAGGGAAGGTCCCTCCGGCAGACGACTGCCCCGCCGTCCCCCAGTGGAGACATTAACATTTCACGCCCCTGAGTATTTTTAAGGCCCCGAAAGGTGTCTTGCTTGCTGAGAGTCCGGGGCAGAGCGGCGGAGCTAATTAAGTATACTGCTCGCCCTGGCGCACAGGTGACTCCAACTAATTCCAGGTGATTCCCTCTGATTTACTTTAATCCGCTTGCAGCTCGGGAGGCGGGCGCTAACTCCATTGCGTGGACAGTGCAGGCGAGAAGGGACGGTCCTGCGGCCCCGGTGCGGCCTGGATCCAAGAACAACACTTCATTCCTCCCGACACCCTACACAGGAAAAAAAAAGATCAGTGTTCGCGACTAATTCTTAGGTTGATTTCCAGACAGGGAGTTTTTTTTAGAACAAAATTTTGCTGGGAGAACTTTTGGTTAGTTGAACTAATGAAACGTCGCAAACACACACACACGCACACACACACACAGGCGCACGCACACACACACACACACAGGCGTACGCACACACGCACGCACGCACACATACACACAGACCGCGAGGTTGTCTCGGTTTCAATCACTATCACTTCACAACAGGCTGCCTGCAAGGTGAGGGGTGGGCGTGGCTGCAGGGGACAGTGGAAGGCGGTGCGAGAGACGGAGAGGGAGGGGAAAGGGGGGGGGGGGGGCAGGGGGGAGGGGGCAGAAAGTAATCACAGTCCAACGCCCCACTCAAAGTCAGACAAATACTACTCAGTCGACTGCCGCGGCTGCCTTCTTCACTATCAGCCCTTTTTTTTTTGTCCTTGACAGAGAGAGAACGAGAGAGATAGAGAGAGAGAGAGAGAGAGAGAGAGAGAGAGAGAGAGAGAGAGAGAGAGAGAGAGAGAGACAGACAGACAGACAGACAGACAGAGACAGAGAGAGACAGAGAGGTGGGGAGAGAGAGAGAGAGAGGTGAGCGGGAACTAGGAGTGGGAGCAGCAGCGGAGCAGCTCCAGTCCCCAGGTGCCGCAACAGGTGCGACACGCAGTAATGGATTATTGCGGGTGGATTCATTCCTGGGGACCTTGCTTGCTTGCACAGCTTGTCTTTGTCTCCATTTTTTTTTCTCCCCCTCCTCTTCTACCTCTTCTTCTCCTGTTGTTGTTGTTGTTGTTGTTGTTGTTGTTGTCGTTGCTTTGCAGTGAAGGGAAAAAAGGGGAAGGGGAGGAGGGGGCGTGTGTGCGGGCGTGTGTGCGGGCGTGTGCGCGCGCGTGCGAGTAGGGAGGGCGGCGGAGGGAGACGCTGCCGTGGCCCCCTCAGATCGCAATAAGAAAGAGGCACAGCGGAGAGCAAGAACACTGTTTGAACGCTGAATGCACTTAAGGATACTGAAAGAACGGGGCGCGCTCTGCAACAGATTATGAGAAATTCAAGCGTCGCCCTCTGCACTTCTCCGCGCTGGCCGGCTTGTTAACACGGCGGAAAAAGAGAGAGCGAAGGGGGAGAAAGAGGAGGAGGCGGAAGACAGAGGCGTCGTGGGGAGGGGAGGGGGGGGGGGGGGTGCTGCCATGGCCCTGCCCCCATACCAAGCGACACAATCCAAGCCGTTTCAAACTTTATCCATTCTCCTAAATTCCAGAATATCATTTATCTGTGCGTGGCAGTCGGGGGGCGGCAGTGGCTGCGCCGCCGGCGGACGTGCGGCGGCGGGAGCGAGAGGGAGAGAGACAGACGTGCTCTGCGCTAACTGGACACATACACCGAGGAGGAGCGAGACAGACAGTAAGGATGGTGTATAAAATGTACCACAGTATTTCGCAGCTGTCTCTTTCTGTCTCTCGAAGTCATTTCCCAGTAAGAAAACACGCAGCCCATGAAAGAATCCTAAAACTTCAACGTTCAATGGAAAACCATCAGTTGCTGTGGCGCTAAGTCATGAATGTAACGATGTAAATCGAGCTGCCATGCTGCTCACTGCAATAGACATCCGCCAACATGCTATAAAACGTTAGAGTAAAAATATTTGAACGCAATTACGAAAATAATGAAAAACTATGCAAATGGGTTTCAGCACGATTTCGTGCTTCTTTGATGAAATCTTTCGATGATTTCTTTTTTTTTCTTGCGGCCATTTTTTCACGCAAATTAACGGGGTTGTCTCGCGGTATGCCGAAGGGGTGCCTACCCCCGGTTCCGACGCTGCAGGACATGCCTAGGCACCCTCTTCGGCCCCTTCTTCGCTTGCATCTTAATCAACCGGTCCAGCCGTTTTTGCCGTCCCCCCTCAGTGCCTGGCTGCCCGGCTGCCCGCCTGCCTGCCTGCCTGTCTGCTCGCTGAGCCTCGCGTACTCTCCACCGCCGTCGGTGTGAACTGAAGAAACCGGCGACTTAGCGACTTGATTTTCCCTATTCCCATTTGCGAAGGAGGGCGGGTTTTCATCGCTCTTGCCCCCCCCCCCCCCCCCCCTCTCTCTCTCTCTCTCTCCGTCTCTCACCACCCCCTCTCCGTCCCTCTCGCTGATGGGCACGACACAACATGACGCGTACCATAGGAGTAAAGAGGTCCCCTTTCCCCCTCGCAAAATGAAGTGGGCGGCGGCAGGGGCGGCGGCGGTGGGGGTGGGGAGGAGAGGGGTTTCCTATTATTTGTGGCGACGGGGACCAGATGCGTCTTAATGAGCCAAAGGATTCCGATTCGCGCCCTGTTGTTGATGGTGCAGCTGCTGCAGCCTGCTTTTCGGTTCTCTGCCCTTTCCGTGGAAAACTTCAATGAGCGAATGATATGTACACACACACGCTCAAGCCTTTCTTCCACAACTAGGGATTTGCTTTCCTCCGAACAACAGAAATTGCAGTGTGTGTTTTGCTCAGAAATGAAGCAAGTCTTTCCTTCTTCTTTCCTCCATTGTAGTGTGGGTGACACGGGCAGCAACCGCCAGCGCTGTGCAGCCGTGCGGAGTCTGGGGGGGGGGGGGGGGGGACCTACTCCAGCGAACACAGCTCGCTTTAATTGCCGTATCATCTTGCCGACCTATAGGGTATTCCGGAGAAGCTCAAACCGGAAGTGGAGAAGACGCGCAAGAAGAAGAAAAGCGGAAACAGTAACCGCAGCAGAGAGTATCTCCGCCACGGCGTCGGCCACGAGCCAACTCAAAATTTCTGGAGGCTTCGCTCTCGCTGGCGATATGTCACGACTCTTTAGTAGGGTCACACAGCGCAGCAGTACACCGCGCGACGCCAGGATTCATAATCCAGGGTGCGCGGAGAAGGTATGCGCAGTGTCACCCTACCAAGTGGTCGTGACATATCGTCAGCGAGAGCTAAGCCTCCAGAAATTTTGAGTTGGCTCGTGGCCGATGCCGTGGCGGAGGTACTCTCTGCTGCGGTTACCCTCATGCTGTTTCCGCTTATCTTTTTCTTGCGCGTCTTCTCCACTTCCGGTTAGATCTTCTCCGAAATACCCTATTCCCACATCATCAGTAGTTCTATAAGTACTCCTACTGTTTAGAAATTTATAAGTTTAGGTTGGGAAAATACTGCGAGATCTTTCAGCGTCATCACAGCAGCCAACCTCCCTTCGCCGTTGTGCAACGCAAGCAGTGTTTGCAATTGATCCGACAAAGTGGAGGAATCAAGGAGGCGTCGCCCGAAAAATAACGGAAAAAAAAAAATAACATAGGGTGACCACCACCTGACCGTGCCAACACTGCGAGCCCCGCCGCGGGAAAGTTGGCCACCCTAGCCGCCCACCAGCTGTGTCCCGCTCCCATCTTTATTCCGCCATTCCCAGAGGATAAAAAAGCTAAGCTGCTCCAGCCAGCTACACTTCCTGCCTTCCCGCTCGCTCTCTCTCTCTCTCTCTCTCTCTCTCTCTCTCTCTCTCTCTCTCTCTCTCTCTCTCTCTCTCTCTCTCTCTCTCTCTCTCTCTCTCTCTCTCTCTCTCTCTCTCTCTCTCTCTCTCTCTCTCTCTCTCTCTCTCTCTCTCGCTCGCACTCCGCATGTCGCTTCCTCCATCGAATGCATCGTCAGGTTGGTAGTAATGTTATCGCTGCCGCCTATTTCCTGTGACAACGGCTTCCCCTTCTGATTTCCCGCCGCGGTTCCTCGAGGACGAACTGCTGCCGCGGCGACTGCAGTCGAAAATTCAACGCGGCGGTTCAACGCGGCGGACTTTGGTGCGCGCGCATTAAGCGCAGAGTGCAGGGGCAGGAGGGGGAGGGGGAAAGGGAGGGGGGGAGGGGAAGGAGAAGGGGGGAGGGGCACCAAGATGTAGATACGGGGAACAACTTAGGGGGATTGGAGGGAGAAGGGAGGCCCGCGCACTACGAGGGACGGATCCAGGCGATGTGAAAAGGGGAGGAAAGGGAAAGGGGAGGGAGAGGGGAGTGAAGGGGTTTGTAGTGTTACTCAGTTCCATCGTGTGCAGTCTTTCGGAATGGATGCCGCCTGCCTCCCTAGCCCCTCTGGCCTTACCAACCCCCCCCCCCCCCTCCACGCCGCTCTCCCCAACAACACGCATTGCCAGGCGGTAGTGCCAACCCTTGCGTCCCTTCCGTCTCTGTCTCTGCAGACTAGCCGCGTGCGCGCGGGGAGGAGAGGGGAATTTGAGAGAAGGAATGCACCAGCTGGTGGTGGTAGTGGTGGTGGTGGTGGTATGCTTGAGAGAAAAAGGGGGAGGAAAGAAAGAGAGAGAGAGAGAGAGAGAGAGAGAGAGAGAGAGAGAGAGAGAGAGAGAGAGAGAGAGAGAGAGACAGACAGACAGACAGACAGAGATTTTACGAACGTGTGGGGCTAAGTGCAGGTAATCACACCGTTCTTAAAAGTAGACCCCAAAAGATGCTATTTTTTTTTTTTTTTTTGGGGGGGGGGGGGGGGAAGGTGTCATTTTTTTTATTCTGCCTGCTGTGTTTGTTTCCACCGTGATTCTTTTAGCTACCCTTACCCTACACCGAGATGACGACTTAGTTTATGGACGGGCCCCGTACAGTTGCACGCAATAGGCGTGGCCGTGGCGGACGTCCTGCGCAGACGACTGAGTCTCTCTCTCTCTCTCTCTCTCTCTCTCTCTCTCTCTCTCTCTCTCTCTCTCCCCTCTCTCTCTCTCTCTCTCTCTCTCTCTCTCTCTCTCTCTCTCTCTCTCTCTCTCTCTCTCTCTCCCCCCCCCCTCTCTCCCTCTCTCTCAGCCGCAGAGCTCGGCGGGCCCGGCGAGGAAAAGCGCGCTCGAGAAGCCGTAAAAAGGGCTTTCAAAGTACCGACCGAGCGAACTGGGCCGGGCCGGGCCGGGGCGGCTGCAGGGCGAGCCTCAGTTAATTGAGATTTTGTTTCCAAGGCGGAGTGCCGAGGTCCTGCGGGGGTCCTGTGAGGTCCTGTGAGGTCCTGTGAGGTCCTGTGAGGTCCTGTGAGGTCCTGTGAGGTCCTGTGGGGTCCTGTGAGGTCCTGAGAGGTCCTGTGAGGTCCTGTGAGGTCCTGTGAGGTCCTGTGAGGTCCTGTGAGGTCCTGTGAGGGCCTGTGAGGTCCTGTGGGGTCCTGTGGGGTCCTGTGAGGTCCTGTGAGGTCCTGTGAGGTCCTGTGAGGTCCTGTGAGGTCCTGTGAGGTCCTGTGAGGTCCTGTGAGGGCCTGTGAGGTCCTGTGGGGTCCTGTGGGGTCCTGTGAGGTCCTGTGAGGTCCTGTGAGGTCCTGTGAGGTCCTGTGAGGTCCTGTGAGGTCCTGTGAGGTCCTGTGAGGTCCTGTGGGGTCCTGTGAGGTCCTGTGAGGTCCTACGGGGGGTTCTTGCTGGGGGGGGGGGGTCGAAAGATGTAAGCGCCCAGTCTCAAACCTCTCCCACCGCTCATGGCTGCCACACTCCCGGCTCAGGGCTCGGGGTCCTGCAGTGCGTGTTATCGACGCCAACATACCGGAGCGACACGGCAGGATGAGCGCACCAACATTCCGGAGCAAAACCAGTGCAGCCACAATTTGGGGTCACACAGAGGCGGCCGGGGGCTGCCGGGGGCGGCCGAGGGCTGCCGGGGGCGGCCGGGGGCGGCCGGGGGCGGCCGGGGGCGGTTAGGTGCGGCCCAGAGCGGCACCGGCACAAGACTTGGGATAGAGGGATTTACGTGGGAATGGATGGCCCGGGTGTGCCGAGCGGGCGGCGCAGGAGGTAGGGAGATAGAGATAGGGGGAGGGAAGAAAGAAAGGGGAGGAGAGGGGCACCAGACGGACGGAAACACAGACGCAGGCAAGAGAGTGTTTTCCGCGCTGCCGGCCGCCTTAGCGCCGTGAGGATAGGCCGCGGGAGGCCCGCCGTGCGTGGCGGGTCTGCCTATGCTGGACTCTGCAGGCGCACTGCCCAGCCCGCCCGGAGGGTAGGCCGCGGGAGGCCCGCCGTGCGTGGCGGGTCTGCCTATGCTGGACTCTGCAGGCGCACTGCCCAGCCCGCCCGGAGGGTAGGCCACGGGAGGCCCGCCGTGCGTGGCGGGTCTGCCTATGCTGGACTCTGCAGGCGCACTGCACAACCCGCCCGGAGGGTAGGCCGCGGGAGGCCCGCCGTGCGTGGCGGGTCTGCCTATGCTGGACTCTGCAGGCGCACTGCACAACCCGCCCGGAGGGTAGGCCACGGGAGGCCCGCCGTGCGTGGCGGGTCTGCCTATGCTGGACTCTGCAGGCGCACTGCCCAGCCCGCCCGGAGGGTAGGCCGCGGGAGGCCCGCCGTGCGTGGCGGGTCTGCCTATGCTGGACTCTGCAGGCGCACTGCCCAGCCCGCCCGGAGGGTAGGCCGCGGGAGGCCCGCCGTGCGTGGCGGGTCTGCCTATGCTGGACTCTGCAGGCGCGCTGCGGGGAAGCACGGAAAAATCGAGGCAGCACCTTACCTCGCATACTGCGCTCTGCTACCAACCCAGAGCGGTACTAACCGAAAAGTAGACTCCGGCTCAATTGCTAGTATATCTAGTATTTTTTGGGACAGCGGTGAAGGGAGTAAATCGTCCGTGAGCAAAACTAAGTGTGAATCGCCATGGCAGACGTTTGCAATGTTCCTCGCGGCTTCCCCGGAGGCCCCCCTCAGGGGCCTCGAATTGTCCCGATCAAGCAACTGGTGGGCGTGCAGCTAACAGACCCAGACATGCCTAATCAAGCGGAGAGGCAGAGGGAGGGAGAGAGAGAGAAGACAATGAAAGGGAGGGGGAGTGGAGCTGCTTGTTGCTGCGAGGGTCATCCCTTATTCCGCAGGAAGTCTCGCGACGTTGGCGCGTAAATGTAGCTGTTATTGGAGCCCATCTCGGATTCTGAGCCCACCTCTGCAGTTCGTAATCCGTGGCGACGACAGTGAGCGAGGTGTCTATCTTGTCTATCCCACTGTTAGAAAACACCACGCCATTTCTATCCTCACGCGGGATTGACAAGCGCGGTTTTCTGTCCTTCGTTCCGGGAGGGAGACAAGTGTGGGTTTTTTTTTCGCATTGTCTGCCGTCCGGCCGTCCGCGTCCAGCCAAACGGCTATCTGAAGGGCGGTGCCGGGCGGTGCCGGGCGGTGCCGGGCGGTGCCGGGCGGTGCCGGGCGGTGCCGGGCGGTGCCGGGCGGTGCCGGGCGGTGCCGGGCGGTGCCGGGCGGTGCCGGGCGGTGCCGGGCGGTGCCGGGCGGTGCCGGGCGGTGCCGGGCGGTGCCGGGCGGTGCCGGGCGGTGCCGGGCGGTGCCGGGCGGTGCCGGGCGGTGCCGGGCGGTGCCGGGCGGTGCCGGGCGGTGCCGGGCGGTGCCGGGCGGTGCCGGGCGGTGCCGGGCGGTGCCGGGCGGTGCCGGGCGGTGCAGTCGCAGCCCCTAATTGGCTCTCCCGGGTGGCTAATCAGTGCCGGGGCCGGCCGCTGCTATTCAGAGTCACCAGCGTTGTGTTCCCTCCGGGGCCCCTCTTGGGTTCCGTGGGGCTGCCAATAATCCACGTCGACAGAAAAGGGCCACTTTCTGACATAACTTGCCCTATCTCCTCCCGTCGCCGACTGCTTTTGTCTGTGATTATCCCCCCCCCCTCCAAACCTTTCCCCGCTCACCTCACCCCCTTGTTTGACGTCAACAAAAGAATCGACCAAGTTTTCTAATGGCAGGACGAAATTTGCGTAATTATATTAAGGATCCAAATTAAAGTAAACCTTCACATCAAGGTAAAATAAATTCTTCTGCCTAGTGGTCATTTTATCTAAAACTAAATTACTTTTTTGAAGAGTTTTTTTTCCCCCAACGCGATTTTTTTAAATCTCGTTTTTAGGGTTCCCACAAGTCTGGAAAACATGGAAAGTCTTGGAAAGAAAATGTGGTCATGGAAAAAGTCAGGGAAAACCTTTGGGTGATAATAGAAAAATTCAAAAATCTCTCCATGTTGAAACTTGAAACGTATGTAAAAATGTCGGGGCAGTCGAGAAAATTAATGAGAAAAAAATCTTTGTCGGAACAATAGTGGGAAATTTTTTGAAATTTTTTTCCATGTGGAAAAATCATGGTAAATGCTTTGGGAAATTGAGCGGGAACCCTGGTGGTAGATTACGGACCAGCCCTTCCCGAGGTCCGGGTGGGTCCGGGCCGGGTCCCCGAGCACCAAGCCCAGCCCAGCCCAGCCCCAGGCTCGGCCTGCAGGCATTGTCAGTCAGCCGGACGAGCCGACGCAGCCAGCAAAACACGATCCCCCGCGTCTTTTGTTAGCCGGGTAAAATCTTTGGCCATAGCGAAACTGGACACTTTTGTTGTGCGCTGCAGCAGGGGTGGGAAACCATACCTGGTCAGCCGCTGCCGCCCTCCCAGCCCACAGCAGCACTGATAAGATAATACATTGAAAGAGTTTTG
Organism: Odontothrips loti; assembly: GCA_038380765.1. Lineage (NCBI taxonomy): Eukaryota > Metazoa > Arthropoda > Insecta > Thysanoptera > Thripidae > Odontothrips > Odontothrips loti. The sequence continues at coordinate 11,848,416 of CM076257.1, read as the reverse complement.
CTTATGGCCGGGTTTTGAATCAATGAAAGTGAAGGTTTTTCGAAAGTGACCAACGACACAGTCAACGACAGCGTCTACATTCCAAAGCCTTTTCTATAAATTATTTATAGCCTTGTATAGTGTTATCTAGTAACAGAAAATTCACGCCAATTGAATTCCAGGTTGAAACATGCCCCCAACAGACAACATCAAGGTTAGGTTGTTGGAGAGCGGCCTGGGCCCAGGGATTCGCTCTGGGCGACACCAAAAGTATTGAGTTGCACTTCTCCGAGCTTGTTGGAGCTGGCAGTGCTGTCCCCATGCTACGACGACGGGTGCGTGGAGTGGGGAGTGGGGAGTGGGGAGTGGGAGGCGCGTGAGAAGAGAGGAATGAAAAGAAAAGGCGAAGGGCCAACAGGAGAGAACAGGGTGACATGGATTTTACGCTTTTGCTCTTTCCCAATACTCCCCCGCGCGAGCAGACTTTTAAATTCGACTTGTTTCCCAAAGACTGTTCGTTAGTTTGGGATGCAGAATGACGGGCACGGACTCCCAGCCTCTGCCCTCCCAAACTTTACACGCTCATGACAAATGAAATCGCAGCGAGTTGCGCTGCTGCACAGAGTATGCACTTTGGCGCGGTGTGGCTTTCCAACTCTCCAGTCCTCCTCCCGGTTCGGCGGCGTCCGTAAGCTCGGCGTGTGCGAGAGAGACGGCGGTGCCAGTGTGTGGGTGTGTAGGGAGGAGAGAGCGAGAGAGAGAGAGAGAGAGAGAGAGAGAGAGAGAGAGAGAGAGAGAGAGAGAGAGAGAGAGAGAGAGAGAGAGAGAGAGAGAGAGAGAGAGAGAGAACGAATGAACGATTGCAATCGCGGAGACAGCCTGTGGAAAACAATGAAATCGGAGCGGGGCTTTTAAAAACGAAAAAGAGGCAAAGACGTGAGAGGGTGGGTGGTGGGGCAAGTACGAGAGACAGAGGAGGCAGGGGAGGGGAGGGAGAGGGGGAGGGGGAGGAGAAAAAAGAAAGGTTTTTGCGGTACAGCCGTTCGGCGCCAAGGCTTGAAGCGTGCGTGAGTGAGTGACTGCTGACGCCAGCTCCAAACAGCAGCAGCATTTACACAGTCAATGGCGGCTGCTGCACAATAAGGCCCGGCTCGTGGCCAGTGGGCCGCGTAGAGTAGCGGGCACGTGCGAGGTGAGGGGGCACCGACCCCCCCCCCCCCCACACACACACACACACTAACACTAAATTAACGACGAGGGCGATATTTCAGCGCGCGCACCAGTCACTCTATGAACTGTGAATGATATTCAGGTCCCTTCTTGTGGGGGCGGCGGTGCACAGAGAAATAAGATTAGTGGTCGCAACTAATTTTTAAGTTGATTTCAAGACAAGCAGTAAATTTTTGTTTGGAGAACTAAACGAAACGAAAGGTTAGCCGCTGCAAACAAAAATGTTTGTAGCGGGCAGGAAACAATGTTTTGTCTGCTTTTTGCTCCTTCGGCGAACGTCTGCGTCGGAGCAGCTAAAATTTAGTTCCCCCAACAAAATTTTAGTTCTACGAGCAAAAATTTACTGCTTGTCTGAAAATAAACTTACAAATTAGTTGCGACCACTAAGTTTTTCTTCTCCGAATGGTAGTGACTTTTTCATACTCATAGTCCTGGAGAAGTTGTCCGCACGCCTACGGAACGGAACACACCGGCGCAGCCCGACGGAGCAGAGAGAGCGAGAGAGAGAGTGAATCAGGGGATGGGGAGGTGGTTGAAGAGGGAGGGGGATGGAGGGGACCAGGGGTGGGTGAGTGAGAGAGACAGGCAGAAGAGGTGTAAAAGAAAACCATGGCGGGAGCGAGACGGGAGCCGGGAGAAAGCGTAAGAGTGAGAGGGACAGAGGGCGACGGATTGGCGAGGAGAGCAGCCGTGAAATGGAACGCGGCGGCCGGAGGAGGGGGAGACGGGGGGAGAGGGGGAGGGGAGAGGGGGGGAGGGGGGGGAGGGGCCGCACCACCACCGCGCGCCAGGAGGAAAGCCGGCTGTGTCGCTCGGATGATTCCCAAAACCGTGAGCAGCATGATTTATATTTTATGATTCTGGTCCTATAAAACACATTGAATGACAGCTTTCGAAGCAGAAACACGTTGCGATGGGGTTAGGGGGGGGGGGGGGGGGGGGGGGGGGGATGTGAGGCCGGGAGGCGGGAGCGGGTGTTCAATGCTGCGATATGTTGAACGGTCGGGGACATCCACCACCGCCGCCCTGCATAGGGGTGTAGCGAGTCCATACGCCGAGACGTTGAGTTCATATCCGGCGCCCGGCCCCCGAATCCTCCCCCCCCCCCCCCTCTCGAAGGCGGGCGCCGACCGTGTAGGAATGCAGTGCCAGTAGCACGTCAAAGAGGGAGGGGAAGGGAGGGGAGGGGAGGGAGAGGAGGGGAAGGGAGAGGAGGGGAGGGAGAGGAGCGGAGGGAGGGGAAGCTGCGGTCGGCCCGCCCCGCATCCCAAGCAGCAAGGCCCGCCTGGCTCCGCTCCTCGCGATGCCTTTATGTCCGCCCAAAATGCAATCCCCCTCCCTTCCCCTCCCTTCCCCTCCCTCCCCTCCTTCCCCTCCCTCCCCTCCTCTCCCCTCCCGCACCACTGCCGCCGTCGCCACGCGCGCGCCGCCGCCGCTCCGTCCCTGTCAATACCACACTCCAGAACAACACAGACCGTGGCAGATCACACCATGAGAGTGAGAGAGGGTCATGGATCTCCGCCCGGGACCGGTCAGTGACGGTCAGTGACGGTCAGTGACGGTCTTGAGGAGGCCGGCCTTAAAAACAACCCGCGAGGGGAGGCTTGAAATTTTCAGGATAATGAAATGCACCATGAATTACAAAGCCCTTGTCTTGTAGAACCAGTTAGGCCTCGAAGAACCTTTTGGCGTGTGCCGTCAAGCAGGGATTTGACACACCCGTGTCTGGCCCCCTATATAGGCCAGTGTACCCTTGGGCGGGTCAAATACCAGCTTATTTTCATCGCGGCACATCCCCCCCCTCCCGGGCACGCGGCACTCTTTGGTTGGCGCGCCTCCATGCCCCTACCCCCCCCCCCCCCCCCCCCGGGGGGGGGGGGGGTACTCCATCCTCGCGTCGAGAGCCCGATCTCCGCACCTCGGGCCGTAAGCCGGGCGTTCGTCATTGATACGTAATACTCCAGATTTACGTTCTCGCCTTAGTGATAGCGCGCACGCCAACGCTATGGACACTGCGGGGGCGGCGGGGGCGGCGGGGGCCGCGGGGGCGGCGGGGGCCGCGGGGCTCTGAGATTGGCCCCACGGCGATCACATCCCCCGGCATGCGCGGGCAGGGGCCACACATGCGAAATGAACACACATGCCGTGTTGCCACCACCATATATACATATATACATCGCCCAGGTGCAGCGGCACCGCCGTGAAGGTAGACTACCCCGCGTGCTCCGAGCGGAGAGCAGTCCAGGCTGGGTTTTAGTGTTTCTAGTGCTCTAGAAATTTTGATTTTCTTTCGTGACTGTTTTTTTGGAAAATTTCTGGAACTAGAGACACTGCCGAGGTGGACGCCGCACTTTCGATCCAAAGCTTTATTTCAACACTGCCGTTGTCGTCTTTTCCCTGTTCCAGGCCAGGTGCAGCCGCAGCCCAACGAACCGGAGCCCGAGTTTCTCCAGGCGCTGGAGAACATGACGGCCTCCCAGGGGCGCGACGTGCAGTTCACCTGCATCGTGGACCACCTCGGCCCGTACAGGGTGAGCATACACTGCCAGAGGAACAGTTTTGTGCAAAGATTAAAAATGTAAAATAAAAAATTGGCATCCAAATAAGTAGTGTTCCTCATAAAATAACCATAAACTATAGTTTAAATAATGATTGTTTTGAGTCAACACAGTAAGTAATGCGTTCCTTTGGAACTAAAACATAAACACATAAGGAGGAGAGGGGGGACAGAGAGAGAGAGAGAGAGAGAGAGAGAGAGAGAGAGAGAGAGAGAGAGAGAGAGAGAGAGAGAGAGAGGGGGGGGGGGAGATGAAGACAAAAGGGGAAGGTTCAGGGGAAAGTGGGGAGGGAGAGAGAGAGAGAAACAGAGAGAGAGAGAGAGAGAAAGAGAGAGAGAGAGAAAGAGAGAGAGAGAGAGAGAGAGAGAGAGAGAGAGAGATGGAGGAGAGCGTGTGCTGGGTGCGCGACTTACTCAGAGATTACAGTGGGGAATGAGCTAAATTAAATCATTAGTCCAAGCCGACCCTTTCCTTGTTAAATGGTTCAGAAAACTAACTTGTGTGCAGAAGCAGGGAGGGCTAGGCGGCGGGGCCGGGGCGGCGGCTGTGGAGGCCAGGTCCGGGCAGTCTGCGAGATACTACGGCCTGCCCGGCGCCTGCCCGTTTGTTTGTTTGTTTGATAATGTTTTCAGTGAATGGAGACAAGAGTTGTTTCTCTTTTTCGAGAGGGGGGGGAGGAGGAGGAGGAGGAGGAGGGGGGGGGGGGGGGCATAAAACTAAATCACAGCCAAGTTTTGCCCGGGGCCGCGATCCCGTGCGTGGCTCCATCGCCGCCCACAAGGGTTGGGGACTCAGCTGGATATTGCTATGGAAAATTTGATGTCACACCACCGTCAGCTGCTGCACAATTATTATTTTTTTATTGTCCGTAGTCGTGAAATACCGTCCTTTTTCTTTCATTTTTTTTGCAAAGTAGTAGTAGCATCTTTCCTCTCTGTGGCGGTTAGGTTTCAGCGTGTCCTAGAGAGAGGCTTTACTCGGGCTCCGCCGGGCTCTGCCGTACGGTAGGCAGGGCTTCGGTGCTCGCTGCTGCTGCTGCTGCTACTGCTGCTACTGCTGCTGCTGCTGCTGCTGCTGCTGCTGCTGCTGCTGCTGCTGCTACTGCTGCTGCTGAAGCCCGTATCTTTTCCACCGCCACTTGACAGTAAGACTGTGCCAGCAATTAGATTCCACGAGAACTCTCCTCCCGCCGCCCAGCCCAGAGAAGAACACATCCCCGAACACATTGAGGCTTTGCTCTCTCTCTCTCTCTCTCTCTCTCTCTCTCTCTCTCTCTCTCTCTCTCTCTCTCTCTCTCTCTCTCTCTCTCTCTCTCTCTCTCTCTCTCTCTCTCTCTCTCTCTCTCTCTCTCTCTCTCTCTCTCTCTCTCTCTCTCTCTTTCCCTTTCTCTCTCTCCCTCCCCAGTCCCGACCCCACTCATGTGAAAGAATCTTGGCTGGCATTTAAGAAGGGAGGGAAGCCGTGTACACGAGGGCCGCCCCGCTGGAGGTATATCTGTGCGAGTGGGGGAGCGGCGGGGGCGGCGGCGGGGGCCTCCTCAGAAAGCCTCCTCAGAACGGCTCAGCTTCTTAACGTCGGAGTAACCGCACAATGGGGATGCGGCCAGGTTTATTTGCTTCCGTATCAGCAGCCCCCCCCCCCCCCCCCCCACCTCCTTTCTGTCGACGATGTTTGGGCGGCTGCAGCAGATGTAGCGTGCCACCCCGTCCCCCCTGCAACCTGTGGCCTTCGCAAAGTAAATGTAAAGACGAGAGAGCGGGCTTAGCAGGGAGGAGAGGAGGGAAGAGGGCGAGGGACCGGGGGGGGGGGGGGCTAGCCCTTGGCAATGAAGCAGCCCCGCTCAGAATGAAAAAGTCATGATCGATTTGGGGCGATCAGAGACTTGACTGTGTTCGAAAACTTTGGCTATCTACATTCCAGATTTGGGACCAGAGTTAGGATTCAGCTCAGGATTCAAGAAGTGCTGTCACATGCCCTTATATTCCTGGCGGATAGTGAGGCATTTACAGACGGGTTGTGCATCTTCCAAGGAGTCCGCGCAGAAAAGCACGATTAAGATGTCTCACAGAACTGAGACTTTCCGTTCTCAGAGCCTTGGCATCCCCTTACCGACATTAAATTCAGAATCGGAAGCTGAAGAACAAAAAACATTCCAGGCCGGAAACTGTCGAGATCACGTATCAGAAATATCGACGCTCAAGGGCCTCGCCAAATATGGGAACTAACCTCCAAATTCACTCAAACCGCCATTCAAGTTTCTCATACCTGCCACCTGCCCTTGAGAGTTTCCGGTCTGCAAGAGTTTTTGTTCTTCAGCTTCCGTTTCCAAAGTATCTTTGGAAACCTCTATTAACCGATGACATCACACTGAGAACATCCCCCAATATTTGTGTGGTTCTCGGTCAGGGCCGCTGCTCCGCTTCCGGTGGCGCAGGGGACTAGGGGACAGCACGCATCCGGTATCGCCGGCCCCACTTCCGTCACGTCCGGCTATCCGGTCGGGCAGTCACCCCGCCTGAGGCTTCAATGCCCCCCTTGATTTCGTATCTCTCGGCTCACAAAGATTGCCTGAAACAAGATTTTCGTTTTCTCTTAGCACCGCGCGCCGCGCTCGGGTACGGGATATCGGCAGAGAGAAAGAAAAAAAAGTTGTTCCCTCTCCTTTAGTCCGCGTGTATCTGGCTGATTGATGTTGCCGCGGTCGGCTCCGAGAGCCCAGGCCGCCGTCCCCGACAGGAATGGTGTACCCCCCGGGGGGTACATGGCCCCTAGAGAAAGTGTACCCCCGGGTCGGTTGGTGGGGGGTACACGGCCCCTAGGGATGGTGTACCCCCCGGGGGGTACATGGCCCCTAGGGATAGTGTACCCCCCCGGGGGGTACATGGCCCTAGGGATGCCCCCCCCCTAGGGGTGTACCGGGGGGCACCTCCTCCCTGGGGGTATGCCATCACTGCCACACCGGGCTTATAGTCTGATGCCGCATGTTCGTTCGGGCGGACGTGTGTTCGCCGACTTATCGTTCCTAGAAAAACTTCAAATTTTGAGGATCAACTACTTTTTTAACGTAGAATCACGTGCGGTGGCAACAATTTTCAATTTGTATCGCATTTTTGATTAATGAAAATTTGTCTGTTTTTGTTTTTTTGAGGTTAGGGTTGGCCGCCGCGCGCACACCATTACCATCGCGGCGCGCACAGGGACGGGCTCAGGTTAACGATTTTAATCGTAACAAATACATCTGCTTTTGGGCACTTCTGGGGAGACTTGAGGCGGGGACCGAAGGCCCCCGCAAACGCTGCCCGTGCCAGTTCCGCTGCGCTCCACCGGCACCTCGGTTTGACAGGGGGACTTGGCCAGCTTGTTTTTTGTGACGACTTCTTCGCTACACCATGTGTGATGAATAATTCTTGAACAAAATTTAAGAGTGTATATTTTGTAAAGTGTCGAAGAACATTTTTACTGTGTGTTCACTATAATGAACCATCATCACAGTATATAGTAATGTGGTCATCATTGTTTTGTTTCCTTCAGGTGGCGTGGATCAAGTCGGACACGAAGGCGATCCTGGCCATCCACACGCACCTCGTGGCGCACAACCAGCGCCTGTCCGTCACGCACAACGGCCACAACACCTGGCGGCTCCACGTGAACAACGTACAGCCCGCCGACAACGGCACCTACATGTGCCAGATCAACACGGAGCCCATGCGCTCGCAGGTGAGACGAGCCTTATTTAACATTATTGGGGGGGAGCGCGCGTTGAGTAGACGTTTCCAGTGAGACTTAGAAACGGAAGCTGAAGAACAAAAACACTTCCAGGTCGGAAACTCCGGAGGGCAGGTATGAGAAACCTGAATGGCGTTTTCTGTGAATTTGGTTGATATTTCCCATATTTGGCGCCGCTCTTGCGCATCGATATTTCTCATACCTGCTCTCGAGAGTTGCCGGTATGGAGGTGTTTTTGTTCTTTACGTTCCGCTTCTGAGACGCGCTGGAAACCTCTATTCAATCTAATTCGGCCATAAATCGTCGAATTCGATCGAAAAGTCTAAAACTGCAAATTTAGTCACTTTAACTGTTCCATCAAGTTCAATCGAAAATCGTACACTAGTCCATCGAATTCGATCAAGACATATTAGCATGTGATTCAGAAATTCCTGTAGGCTTCCAAATGTGTGCACAATTCATCACACCTATTTCAGCAGACGGTGGCAGCACTGCGCGCGCGGTATCCCGGCCGCCGTCACGCAAATTACGAAAGCCCCGGGCGTAACTTTTAATTCCCTTCCTCCCCTTTTTGTCCGGCTGCCGCCAGAGGGCGCGCCGCGCGCAGTGTTGCACCAATCTCCTTTTTCCTCATATTTCTGAAGTGTGCCGCCGTCCACGCCACGCGCCACGCCACGCGCCATTCCGTCGGGCCGCCGGACTTTGCTTACGGTATTAGACCTCTCAAATCCCTCTCATCTCTTGACTCCCCCCCCCCCCCCCCCTCCCCCTCCCCCCCGTAGACGCTGAGGCCGGCAGGCCACCACCCTCCGAACACAGGCGGCCCGAACCCGAGCGCGGCGCGGCGCAGTAGAAGTGAATTCCGGAAGGGTGACCCTCCCTCGAATAAGAACTAGAAGCAGAGGCGGGCCAGCCCAATCAGACTCTCTTCAGCTGTGGGTAGTACGTGAGCCCGTGTAACCCCCCCCCCCCCCCCCGTTCTCACACCCGTAGCGGTCGGTGCTGTATCACGGGAGGCGTGGGCGGCGGCCTGAGGACACTGTTTTTGAACTGCAATCCGAATCACTACTACATGTCGTGATATAATTATCACTAAAACTCTCACACCTTTCTCTCCGTGCGAATAGAGGTTTCCGGTGAGACTTGGAAACGGAAGTTGAAGAACGAGAAAAACTCTCGAGAAATATCGAAGCACAAGGGCCGCGCCAAATATGGGAAATAACCAACCAGATTCACTCAAAACGCCATTCCTCATAACTGCCCTCTCGAGGGCCTGGAAGTAGCTTTCGTTTTTCTGCTTCCGTTTCTAAGTCTCATCGGAAACCTCTACTGGCATTATTCACACGTTCCTGCCGGTGTTGCAACAGTGTGCCGCCTAGTCGTTCCGTAGTTTGTGAGCGGCTGTCCTTGACGGTCACGTCGTGTACGTCGTGTCGCTAGATGGGCTCCCTGTCCGTGGTGGTTCCGCCGGACATCCTGAGCAACGACACATCGGAGACCAGCGGGGTGGCCAGGGAGGGCGGCAGCGTGATGCTGCGCTGCACAGCCGTGGGCGTCCCGGAGCCCACTGTCAGCTGGCGGCGGGAGGACTCGGCCAACATCGTCTTCCGGCACGAGGGCGGCCGAGAGAAGCAAGGTATACAGTGTGGCCCATACCTTGGGATTACACCAATCAATTTCATGATTTTTTTTTTCAAACGATTTTTTTTTTCTGTTTTTAAGAGTCAAACTCAAAACTCAATCTCAAAATTGAAAAGACTCCATTCAAAATTTTCGAGGAACGGGGAAAGTGTTTGAGGTTGTGTGTTGTGCCCGCAGCGGTGCGCTCCGTGGCCGGGCCCGTGCTGCAGCTGGGCGGTGTGATGCGGCAGGACATGGGCACTTACCTCTGCATCGCCACCAACGGCGTGCCCCCCTCCGTCAGCAAACGCTTCCAGGTCCAGGTGCACTGTAAGTCAACAAGTCAACTTTGAAATTAGTAACCTAAGAATCGTTTGCAGTGGAATTGTAGCGTTGGTCCACATTTGTGACCCCAAATTGCCATTTTTTAATTTTTTAAATATTCTTCCGAATTTTTAACGCCCGATTAGCAGAAGTTGTTGTCAGTTTTGATTTTTTTATTGTTTTGTTTTGCAGTTTTATGTTGTACTCGCTTCGAGAGAAGTCACGTCGTTTTTTAACGTTTTCCCAGGTGGGGGAGGAGGGGGGGGGGGGTCCTCGAAGCGACGCGGTGGCCAGCGGCCATGACCCGCCTCGTCCCGGCCCGGCCGGCCATTTGCGTCAGTTAGCCGACCTTTACTCGGGCTCCGTTTCTTTTCGGCAAGTCCATATAGCTTTGCAACCTTTTACAGATGGGCCAACGAGGCCATGAAGTGCGACCCCATGCCCTTCAAGGCGTCGCCGGGGAGGGGCACGACGGGCCGGTCACCTATGGGTCTTGTCCCGGCCTCGGTGAGCCCCCCTTCCCATCCGCCGGGCCGTCACGGAGCTTTGGACACCATTTGGTGGCTTGGATCAAGTCTGATGGGCATGTGGCGTGGCGTGGCGTGGCGTGGCGTGGCGTGGCGTGGCGTGGCGTGTACTCCGCCCCGGGCCGGAGGTAGGACTCGAGGGTCCGGAGGGGGATTTGCGACTTAGCAGTGTCAACGGCTTGACCGGACCGGAAAGAAGAGGCTGTCCTGTCCGGCAGGGCGCGGCCCCCCGCGGGGCCCCGGGAGGACCTGGGCGGCGCGGGAAGCTAGTGGCTGTCTGTGGCTGTCTGTGGCTGTCTGTGGCCTGTGGCTGTCTGTGGCTGTCTGTGGCTGTCTGTGGCTGTCTGTGGCTGTCTGTGGCTGTCTGTGGCTGTCTGTGGCTGTCTGTGGCTGTCTGTGGCTGTCTGTGGCTGTCTGTGGCTGTCTGTGGCTGTCTGTGGCTGTCTGTGGCTGTCTGTGGCCTGTGGCTGCCCGGCAGCCTGTGGCCACGGGCCCAGCCTGTGGACACGGGATGAAGAGATGGCAGACAGCGCAGGAAAGGAGGCAGACGAGAGGATTCTCCCGGCTCCCACCCCGCCCCGCCCCGCCCCGCCGGGGGTTAGGCGGGGGTCCTACGCCCCCCCTGCCGAGCACCTTTGGTCTAACCCGACCCTCACAAAGAAAAAAAAAGATTAGTGCTCGCAAGTAATTCTTCAGTTGATTTCCAGACAAGCAGGAATTTTTTTTGTTCTGAGAGATAAAAATTTTGCTGGGTGCACTATTTTTGAGATGAGCCGACAAAAAGTCAGGGTTGTTGCTCTATAACGAAATGGTTGGCTGCGGAAGCAAATATGTAGTTTTTCTACCGCAACGTACCACTTTGCTGGAGCAACAAACTGACCTTTAGTTGGCTCATCTCAAAAATAGTTCCCCCCAGCAAAATTTTATAGCTCTCAAAACAAAAAGAATTCGATCCTGCTTGTCTGAAAATTGGGTCTCAGATATCTTGAACAGCAAGTAGTCAAGTTTTCAAAACATTATGTTCATTTTTTTTCGTCCCCAGCGTTATTGAGGCCAAGTTATTGACCCCTGCTGCGCTGGCTGACGTGTGCGGGAGGGCGGTGCCATGCGGTGCCATGCGGTGCCATGCGGTGCCATGCGGTGCCATGCGGTGCCAAACGGTGCGGCCGGCAATGCCAGACCCAGACCGGGCCGCATCCGGCCAGATCCGGAGTGAGATGAGACGGTAACTGGCGATTATCCGTCTGCTTATGCCGCATGCAGGAGGCGAGGGGCCCCTAAACCGGCCCGCGCACATTCCAACGCGGGAGAGCGAGAGGAGGAGAAAAGAGAGAGAGAGAGAGAGAGAGAGAGAGAGAGAGAGAGAGAGAGAGAGAGAGAGAGAGAGAGAGAGAGAGAGAGAGAGAGGGACCTAGAGCCGGGGGAGGGGGGACAAGGGGGTGCCCAATCGAGGGCGGGGAGCAGCGAGAGAGGGAAAAGAGAGAGAGAGAGAGAGAGAGAGAGAGAGAGAGAGAGAGAGAGGGAGAGAGAGAGAGAGAGAGAGAGAGAGAGAGAGATACATGCCTTTAAATCATCTGGGCGTGAAAGGTGGAGAGGGTCGGGTACATGTTGCACTGTTGCTGGGGGTGCTTCACTATAACAGGTGTGTGCGCCGGGGAGGGGAGATGAGGGGAGGGGAGGATTGGGGGAGAGTGGCTGTATTTGAGGCCCCACCCCGCCCGGGCACATTCCGAGGGTGACGAGGAGCGAGTCCTGGCTAGTCTCTCTCACTGCGTTCTGTTCTAAATTGTCAGGGCATACAGTCCACACCACACACACAAAACAAAAATTAAATTAGAAATTGCTGATGCAAAAAAAAAATGGAAAAAAATCTAGCAGTGTGCTGCGTCTAGCCCAAGGCGTTGGGCGGCGACTCACTGGACTCACTGGACCAACACTGCTATACAAACTGTGTCCCACCCCACATTTTGGCCGCATGAATGAAATTTTCGTGGTTGGTTTGCGTGATACTACTTGAGATTAATAGTGCACACAATAAATTTCTTACTGCGTCTGTGCCGCGCACTGTGCGGGGCGGAACGGGCGCTGCCCCTGTCGTGCGTTTAGCGAGAAAGAAATCAGGGAGAGAGAGAGAGAGAGAGAGAGAGAGAGAGAGAGAGAGAGAGAGAGAGAGAGAGAGAGAGAGAGAGAGAGAGAGAGAGAGAGAGAGAGAGAGAGAGAGAGAGAGAGAGAGAGAGAGAGAGAGAGAGAGAGAGAGAGAGAGAGAGAGAGAGAGAGAGAGAGAGAGACGATAAAAAGAAACGTGCACAATAAGGGATGATTCCCATGAGAAATGATTATGACGAAGGCCACTGGACCGGGCCGGGCCCGGGCACTGCACTCCGTGCTGCCGGAACTGCACTGAGATTTGCATGCCTGTTGCGGAACGGGCAGTGCCGTGCCATCCCCCCGCGGCCAGCAGGGCCGGCAGGGCCAGCAGGGCCAGCAGGGCCAGCAGGGCCAGCAGGACCGGCAGGGCCCCCAGACAGTGTACTCGAGGTGGGGCGTGGCGGGGCGGGGCCGGGGGAGCGGGGGAGGGGTAGGGCGCTGCCCTGGTCTGGTCCTGGTCTGCCTGCAAGTAATGGCACTGCGCAAATTGAGCGCAAGCTGGCTGACTGTGCCGGGCTAGCCGAGCCCGTGTGGGCCGCTGTGCAGCGCAGTCAGCGGGGAGTGTGGCGGCGGTGCGGGGGGGGGGGGGGGGAGCGCAGACCGGATATGGCCAGAGCCGGTTCCCTACCTGGGGCCGCGCGGGGAGCCCCGCAGGGGGCCGCCGTGTGCTCACCATGACATCCGTCAAGACGCCGTCGACATGAACTAGTGCTCGGTCTTGACGTCCTCTTCCTCGTCCTCCTTCTCATCGCGCGCAAATCCTCCGCACATCCTGCAGATCGAAAAAAAAAAAAAATCAGTTAAATTTTTCACTTTTACCAACACCGCTTGCAGCTCAACGTCGTCCTGGTGTTCGTCGGCGAGGTGTGCTCGAGGCCAGGCGGGGGTCGCGGCGACCCCAGCAGCGGGGATAGCGGCGGTAAAGTTGACGGAACAGATTGGCCGATTGCTCGTCGGCGGAAAGGGCGAAGGAAAGGGCCCCGGAATGGGGGGGGGGGGGGGGGGGGCGGCCGAGGGCCTGGCCAGGTCCCCGCCGAGGGCCACGGCCGGCAGTCATAACCGTATCGGTGCCCCCCCGCTGGCCCCCGGCCGGGGCCCCCGTGCAGCAGCCAGCCCCTAGCAGAGCAAGCAGCACATCGCAGCACAGCGCAGCCCCGTTGCTTGCAGCTCGCGGGGACGCTCGGCGAAAAAAAATGTATTTCGTTCGCTAGTTTAGCGATTTTGGCGCGAATCCAGCGACTAAGCGACAGCCACAGAATGAACTTCACAGTCAGCTTATGTGTGTGTGTGTGTGTGTGTGTGTGTGTGTGTTCCAGTCGAGCCGCTCATCAAGGTGTCGAACCAGCTGGTGGCGGCGCCGGCATACAGCGACGTGGTCATCCAGTGCTACGTGGAGGCCTCGCCCAAGGCCATGAACACCTGGTGGCGGGAGGGAGGTAAGTGTCACGCGCGCATCAAAGTCCCAAAGATTGATTGCAAAGTGCGGGAATTTCATTTTTTTTTTCAGCGCGATTTGTTCACGTAGATATCCAAACGTTTCGTCATGTAATCTTCTCACTAAGGGAAGATGTGCTGCTGCACATCAAACTACGCGTTTTGGAAGTTGCGACCGGGTCAAGACCGGGATATTAGGGATTTCACGGGATAACGTGACTCGTGAATTTGGGAATTTCATGAAATAGTGTGACTGGAAAATTCGGAATGTTCTGATGAAATGAGGGGAAATTTTCAAAATTTTCGAAAAGATTTATAAGATAATTCTTGCCACAGGGAGTATACGGAATGGTAATATACAGCAGCGATAATGTTCGCCCCCCTCAGCCCTCGGCTCCGGGCCTATGCGCCCTTTGTGGCTCACACACGCGGCCGCCGCGGTGGTGACACGCTTGGCGACGCCTGCCGAATAACGGTCCCGCCATGCCCGGGGGAGGGGGGGGGAGGGGAGGGGGAGGGGAGGGGGAGGGGGGGGGAGGCCCTTCGCACATCTTTTATAGGGCGCAGCGCCGGGAGCAGCGGCAGAGGAGAGAATCTCAGGCATTCTATAATCTGACGTAAACGTGCCGCCGTAATTCACTCTCCAGCCCATGGAGCCGGCGGCCGGCACTAATCCCCCCCCCCCACCCCTCCTCTCCCCCGCTGACCCTGCACGCGCCTCTGTCCACACAGCCATGCTGACGGGGGGCAGCCGCGAGATGGACAAGCTGGTGCAGGGCGACAAGTACATCATGCAGGAGATCCCAGTGTCGGACTACGCCGTGCTCATGAACCTCACCATCCGCAGCCTCAGCAAGCGGGACTTTGGCGGCTACGTGTGCTCCTCCGTCAACGTCCTGGGCAAGTCCGAGGGCAACGTGCGGCTGCAAGGTTAGTTTCCGTTGTTCTTCTTTCTTTCTTTCTTTTTTCCCCCTCGCGTATCGGAGCTCGTGCTGCGAAGAAATTGAGAGATTTTGTTAATCAGATGAAGAAGTGCCGTGTTCCTGCTCAGTCCGAGCAATAGGCACAGGTCTGCGGTTGGCGGTGACCGCCGTGCTGGGTAGGCCGGCCCGCCGAGCTCCGGAGTCCGCCGGGTCTGCCTACCCTCGGGCCGTCGGGCGCCAAAGTCTCCGCCTCGGCGTCGTGACGAGGTCTGCTTCTGGTCTGTTGCAGAGCTGCACCTCCCCGCCACGCCCAGCACCACGACGCCGACGCCCCCTCCGCGCCACTCGCACGACACGACCAAGCACCGCAACAAGAACAAGAACAGCAGCAGCAGCAACAACAACAGCAAGACACCGGCGCACAGCAAGGACACCAAGCTGCAGCAGCAGGCCGGCAAGAGGAAGCCGTCCGCCGACGATGCGACAACCGCGTCCACGGACGTGTCGGGTCGGGCGGGGGCCGCGTCCACCGCCAGCCAGTGGGACGACGCCGGCTCGACCAGGTCGCCGACGCGCCGCCGGGACCGCTGGAACGACGTCTCGGCCGCGGGGGCCTCCTCCGTGTGCTGGCCGGGGGTCGTGGGGCTCGCGCTGCTGTTGGCCGGCTGGCACTGAGGGGACCCCAGAGGTCGTGGCCGTGCCGTGGCCGTGCCGTGGCCGTGCCGTGGCCGTGGCGGGCCGTGCCATACTGAAGGACTATGGACACTCTGAGCACCAACACTGACAATAACGGAGCACCGACGGGCGTCGAAGTCTTTGGCAGGGCGCCCCCCCCCCCCCGCGTGGAAGTGCCCCCACTCACAGTCAAAGAGTCATCAGCGACAAAATTTTGGTCGATAAGAGGCTGCTTGAAGAAGCTGTCATCAAAAAATTGCCGTTGCATTTTTAAAAAGAAAAACGGCGTGAGCCAAAGCTTGGTGCCAGGGTTCCAAAAATGGGGTCACATGACACCTTTTCGGTACGATGAGGGATTAGGCCACCGGTTACTCCCGGTAACTCATTTCCCATCAGAAAAGGCCTCGTGCGACAAGCCGAGTCTTCAGACCAGCCCCTTGAAAGTCTCTTATCAGCCAAAAAAAAATGGTCGATGATCAGTACTTGAGTACTACGGTGTACTTACAGTGTACAGTGTACTTTATCGACGAGTGCAGCTGGTGCAAAACAACAACCACGCGGGCTTCCCCCAGGCCAGTCCAGGCCAAAAGCGAGGTAAAAAAAAAAGTAGAAAGAAAGATCGGGACTCGAACCCGGGTTCTCGCCTGGAGATCTTGGAGACATGGCGTTGCCGAATTTAATAACAAGACCCCAATGCAGGGCAGACGGGGTGCTCACAGGGAACTGCATTGCGGTTGACCTTTCGTTTTGCTAAGGAGGAGATCTCGGCTGCTCACGGCAGCAAGGTGCGTCAATTTTTAACATTGAAGCCTCGTGACTTAACAATTTTACTCGTCAATTTCAAAGAACCAGCCGAGTGGGACTCGCCCACGTAAATTTAAGAAGTAAAACAAATGTTAGTCGGCAATGCATCATCCCCATCTGTAGTTTTAATCAAACCTTACGCCGTTTCGTTAAGTGTTTTTCTAGAGATCGCGCAGGGTCACGCGAATCACCGACAAAATGCTTTATATGACGTTTAAAATAAATTTAGGTGTAAGTGTTGTCGTTCCGCTTGAAATACGGTGTTGCGCTGTATACTGAATACACGTCGTGCAAGTTGCGAAACGTCAGTCATAATGTCCCCTCAGGCAAGGGAATGAATACTCTTCATGACAATAATATTTAATTTTAAGTTCGTCTGTTTGGAGTGAGTTTGGAGATAGGTAGGAAATAATTTGTTGAGACTGTTTTAACAAGCAATTTACTTGTACATACAGTTATAATGTGGTTATAATTGAAGTAATTTTATTCGTAGCGAGAAAGCTACAAATGTTATCACGAAAACGCAGTATCATTTTCTTGGAGTGATTTTTCTTATACATATATATACCTGTAAACTGATATCTTCCACCAAAAAAGGTCACCATATCATTTTTACTCTACGTATCTATGTTCCTTCAAGAAGCCTCATACATCCAGCAGAAGTGAAGATATCGGCCCTTCTTTTTTGTTGTTAAAAAAAAAAAACGAAACGAAAAGTAGATATACCGCCGTTCTGACAAAAAATTTGAGGTGTCTAGGTTACAGTATGAGCTTTACTAGGTCAGCAAAATGAGGCGGGCTGGGCTGGTACTGACGGTGGCAGCGGCGGTCGGCAAACCGAGCGAAGCGACCGAGCGGTTTCGGTGAAAGCTTTGGCCGGAACGTGTCAGTAAAACATGACCCCCCATCCATTCGGGTGTCGTTTGGCGTGGCGGCGGCCGGCTATGCAAGGGAGAAAAGGCAACGGCCAATCTCCTCTCTCACTCTCACCCCCTCGTCCCTCTGAGCTTCCCATTTATCCTGTATTTCTCTCTCTCTCTCTCTCTCTCTCTCTCTCTCTCTCTCTCTCTCTCTCTCTCTCTCTCTCTCTCTCTCTCTCTCTCTCTCTCTCTCTCTTTGCAAGGCATGCCGGCTCTGTGCAGCATTTCGCCCAGGGCCGCTCACAAATAGTGAATTCCAACGGAGCCGATTGGACCGAAAGTCAGAGGACCACAAGGGCTGCCGGTATTAGGGTGTTGGCATCACTCGGCAGCGCGGTGCTCAGAGGGTCTTGCAATTAAGTATTCATGGTACATCTTCGGTGCGGTAATGCCGAAGATATTCTCATCGAACGTGCCCTGGTCATGGTCAGAAATGTCCCCACATTCTGGGTACGTGCAACCCCGCCCGCCGCGCGCGTGGGGTACGGCTGGAGGGAGGAAGGAAGTCAGGGGGTGGAGTGGAGACTCCTGTGGGGTATTGGCGGTCAGCCCGACGGCAGCCCAGCCCTGCTCACACCTCTGCACATATCTGTCTCATATCCCGGCCCTAGTTGCATATCCATACTTGAAAGATGTCTTAGTAATCATAACCCCTTAGTGGCGCAAAACGCTAAATTTGTACGTGCTGCTAGATGAGCAGCCCACACATATGCATATCGTGGCCATACATGTTTACAAACCTGTTCAAATTTTACATGCGTGTAGTGATGCAAAGGTTATTGGCTGTCTGTGTGTGGCCGTGCCAAGAATAAACACATCCACCAAACAAGTATATTAAAAAAAAATTAAAGAAAACACTTTTGTGTGTCTCGACTGACTGAGTACTCGGTAAAACAAAGTATTTGTCTCCATCAACTCTAAAACCGACTTCCCGTGATGGGAACTGCAGGAGGGGCGGGGCGGGGAGATCCGTTCAACTGTACTGGACAGTGGCATGCAAAAAAATGGCATGCAAGAATACAATCATCGACCACTGCGTCGTTTCGTAAGCATTAGCGTCAATGGAGACCTTTCCTTTTCTTTTTTTAAAAATCATGATTTGGTCGCTGGCATTGTGTTTACAGACCCGAACGTAAAATGACACCCAACGTCCAGCGAGTGTCACGTCCGGACGCATTTTGAAGATAACATTTTATGTATGTTTTTCGTAGCTGACATGAAAAATAAGCGCCTGTATCAGATCTGTTAAACCGAATAAAATGAATGGAATACATGGTTAGTGATTTTGGTAGAGCGTTCACCCGTCTGTGATCTCTTTGAACTGATTTTGCTCTTCTGAGAGGTTCTACTTCTGCAGTGGGACTCCCTGCAAAGCCCACACACACACCGCATACCTTAAAAACCGCAAAAACGCCTGCGAGGGTAGGCCAGCCCGCACGGCACGCGTGCGTGCAGAAGCCGGGGTTGCCTACCCACGCAGGCGTCATCACCTTGTGCTCAGGCGGTCCGCGTCAGGTTTGTGGACGTACTTACTGGATGGCAACTTGCTCTGGCACTACCCCGCGCGGCTCACGCTGCCCGCGCGGGGTACAGACGGACTTACTCCTCACACGCATAAGGGGGGGGGGGCAGGGTCGACGCTCTGTCCGTCCGGGATGACGATGACACGAATGCTACGGTTTGTCTGATTCATACGTAGTTTGTGGAACAGATGCTACACAATGATGCGAGGCCGGTACACCGAAAGCAGAACCAGCACAACTCAGTTTGAGGTTTTCCAAGCTTCGCGCCACCCAGACCACCCTCGAACCTCTCGAGCGCGGGCAAAATCAGCTGATTGCGCTAGGCGTGTGGTGCCCTCTACACACACAAACCAAACAACTGACGTCACTGCAGACAAAGAGAGAGGGCGAGAGGGGAGGGGCAAGCCAGCGGGGGGGGGGGGGGGGGGGGGCGCTGTGCAGGAGCAGTCGCTTCGCTGACACCAACACGAGGACCAGGGCGAGGGCCGAGGCGGGCAGGCACAGGGACAGACTACAGGCGGGTACAGGACGTCAAGCAGGACGAGGACTAGAACGAAGAGAGGACCAGGGAACCCGGGAGGACCGCGTCGGGCACGGGCTAGGCGTGCTGGAACTGGGGAGATCAAGGGCCAGGCGGAGGACTGATCATGGCTTCTGGATGTTGTGGAGCCAAGAAGCAGAAGCTCAACAACTCGGGGAGTGTGGCATGCAACGGTTCCGTTGGGACGGGCACGGGCACGGTGGCTGTCCAGAACGGAGTAGCGAACGGCCACGGCAACGGCCACGGGATGGTGGCCCATCCTGAGATGGGGTTCTTCTGCTTCGACGTCCTGTACAGTCACCTACACAGTCTGGAGGCCCCCAAGAACCCCACGTTCAGCAATGACCCTTAGTGAGTATCAGCCAAGTTTTTGTTGTATCTAGCTTTGTCTATTTCGTTATTAATTTTTCTTTTCGAAGGCAGCTCTCTCATGTTCGATCCTCTCTAGTTAGCTGACAGAGTTCTCAGTGGAGTGTTTTGGTTATGTGGGTCATGGTTTCTGCTCTGCACACAAAGAAGCCTAACCTGTATGTTGCCACCAATTAGTTTTCATATTTATAACAAACTTAATTAGGCTGGACCAATGTTGTCATTGTATCTGAAACCTTGGAAATCTCCCGACAACACTATCGTTTTAACAGCAAAGGTATTTTAAAATCATGTCACTTATCAATTAATCAAAACATCTATTCATGTGATCACTGTACATTATTTGCTGTGAATTTAATTATGATTTAGCAATCTGATTTTATTTCCATTTCTCTCTCATGTCTGTGTGTGTAAAGCTAGTGTAGCACCTAAATCATATAGTTTTTACAAGCTGTCGTGTTCTCCATTCCTTTGTTATGGGGTCTTTGTCCTCCTGTCTCTTTTTAACTGCACATTTACTCTTTTGTTATTTTCTTTTCTTAACTTTATCCTTATCACATGTTGCATTTGATAAAGAAATGTGAACTTACATGTAATGTACATAGCATTATTTGTTTCTTTGTGACAGTCCACTCTTTGTCACATGGGAAATTGGAAAGGACCACAGATTGCGAGGCTGCATTGGAACATTTTCTGAAATGAATCTTCATTCTGGACTGCGTGAATATGCTGTTACAAGGTATGCCAAAGAATTCCAAACAAATATAAATTTTGGAGGTAAATTTTCATTTTTAATCTAGTTGATAACATTGGTAAATTTCTGTTGGAAAGTATAATATGTCATGGTAGTAGTGTTCTATGCTAAATGAAAAATCTTTAAAGTAATTTCCCAGCTCCTATTTATTCTACACACATAATAGGCTTTCATACTCTTTAATGAGAATGAGATGATAACCAAATGTAGTTCGGCCTCTGCAATCACGATGCGGAAAGGTTATCACAGTTTGACCTGCATGCGAAATAGAGAATATGTCTTAATGGGTGCAGTCACAACAATTTTGAGGCAATCATTCCCTACAAAACCATTCTTATTTTCAATTTAATTTAGATTTGATTTGTCTCTCCGACAAACGAATTTCTAAAAACATCATAGTGAAATTATTAAGTATGTGCTAAGTTGACGTGGGAAATGTTTCCAGCGCGGTGCGGGACACCCGCTTCTCCCCGATCACCCGCGAAGACCTACCCCGCCTGCGTGTGGCTGTGTCCATCCTTCGCCACTTCGAGGATGGCCAGGATTACCTGGACTGGACGGTGGGCGTCCACGGCATCCGGATCGAGTTCCACAACGAGAAGGGCCACAAGCGCTCCGCCACCTACCTGCCCGAAGTGGCCCCCGAGCAAGGTGCGCCGCGTTACTAAAAAGGAGATTCAAAAACTAATCGTCATTTTAAAAAAATAAAGAAAGGTTTGCGCCACAATATCGTTTTGGAAAATTCGGGTCTCTGCAGCCTGGCGTCATGAAGCAGCCTTACTGACCTACACTGATTTTTACCCAGTTGCGAAATTACAAAGTTCATTTTTCCCATTTTTTTAACAACTTTGCCCGAGGCAAAAAAAATAATAATAATAATTAGCGGTGTGTTTGTGATCGCAGGTTGGGACCGCATCCAGACCATCGACTCGCTGCTACGGAAGGGCGGCTTCAAGGGCGTGGTGACTCCGGAGTTCCGGCGCACCATTAAGCTGGTGCGGTACCAGAGCGAGAAGGTGTCGGTGTCGTACCCCGAGTACCTGAACCACTGGCGGGGGCGGCGCTGCTAGCGGCTGCTGTGGGGGCCCGGCCCGGACCAGGACCGGCTCCAGCACCAGGACGAGGATGACGACGGCCGGAGGCAGAGGCCGCCGCCGGCCAACAGCGCCGGGGACCTGAGGCACGTTGATGAGTGCCTGTCGCGGATACAGCTGCTAGCGCCGAGGACGGACCCCGCGTCGCTGCCGCCGCCGCCTGCGTCGTGGCGAGGCCAGAGCCGCGTCACCACCATGACCCCCGTGGCCAGCCAGCCGCGGCCCGCACCCAGGCAGCTGCAGCTGGTGCCAGGCGGCGGCGGGGGCCGTCGTGAGGCGGAGTCCAACGGCTACCTGTCGCCCGGCCCGGCCCCGGCTCCCTGCCGTCGCAACTGGGACCACCTGGACCCCTGGGAGCTGCGGGCGGGGCCACACACCTTCTCCACCTTTTCGCCGTCGCCGTCGTCAGCCACGGCCTCCGAATCTGACTGGCCAACCCCCCGCAGAGGCGGGGGCAGAAGCAGTGATCACATCTAGGGCATCGTCCCTGGGCTCAACCCCATAGTGTTGTTTTGGTGTTTTGGAACGTAGGTCCATAGGTCTTGGTCATGGACTTGATGCGTTTTGTTTTCTTTGTCCGTTGTATTTTGGTTTGGCACATTCTGTTCTTAATTTGTGTTCACTTGGCGTTCAGACTTACACCTGTAAAATTGCAGTGTTTTCACTGCTGCCCTCTCACAAACTGCTGCTTTTGCCGCAGCTCCTGCAGACAGCAACATTACGCTACATTCATGGAATCATGATGGGTCATAGTTTTTGTCTAACTTGGCGCTGTAAAGCACTGAATTGTAACTGCTGGTGGTCTTAATTTGAGTCTCAATTTTTCATGTTCTGCACTGCCTCTTTTTAATTAAAAAATGACATGTCTTCTCTTTGCTTCCATATTGTTGTCAGTGCCATCCTGGGAATGTTCTGAAGGACTGGCTAAATAAAGTTGGATTAGGTCTTGAATATTGTTGTGGACAGAACATTCTAAGTGACTTAGAGGATTTTTCTTGAAATGATGAAAAGTGTTTGGGCCCTGACAATCACTTCCACAACAATTTTATCAAGACTGAGTCAGAATTTTCTTTGAAATGCTCAAGTACTTGATATGTTGTAGTGACAAAAAATAGTTTCTGTCCTTTTCCATCCGATGTTAGTGCCAGTGCAGACCCTCCAAAAGTTCTGCCTGATTAGTTGTGAGATTGTACTTGTGGCTCCTCTGTCAGGGCATGATTTTAATATCTCACTAACGTTGTACAGACTGTAAGAGATCTGGAGACTTCATTCTACAAACATGGTGTTCCAAAACAAAACCATAGTGAGCAAAGAACTTTTTTGAAAATCATATGTATATAATTTTTTAAAATCAGTATGCTTGCAAGGATGTATTTTAAATTTTGGTGATGTTATATAAGCTTCTTAGTGAAATACTTGGTAATATTTTGAAATACCAACAGTCATCATTGGTGGGTTGTAGATTTCATCTTTTCTTTGACAAAAGTTTTGACTAATATTTGAGACATGAAGCAGACTATGCCTATGTCAGCCCCTTTTACCGAAATGTGTGTGTGTGTCGGGGTTAAATTGAGTATTGAAGAAAAATTGGTGCTGCTGGGTTGACTCTATTCAATTAATGTGGTACATGAAGTAAAGACAAGACAAGGCAAGGTTGTGTACAACTGGCCCCAAAACATTCACAAACAAGAAATGGCGTGTACTATTGACAATATCTATATTATGAAAGCAAAGCAATCCATCTTATCACCAGTGATGTTCTTGTTCCCCTATAATTTTACCTGCCAGATCAATAATAATAGCATAACAATAATTGGGGGATATGGCCAGTTGATGTCTTATATTATTGCTGCCTGTGATTGCCAGATTCACAGAATTTGGATATTTTTGAAAAGACACTTCTGCTCTTTGTTTCCCCCCCTTGTACCATTTTTTGTAATTTGGCTTTGGTGATGGTATGTGTTGCAATACTTAAAAGTGATGATGATCAGTGTCCAGAAGAGCATTTTCAAGAAACCCTGTCTCTTTTAATATGTATTTCATGGGTAGTTATTACTCCTGTGGAGTAAAAGTTGATGTTAACCTGTGCAAAAAGTGTTCGAATAATCCATTGTGTCTGATATGTCCATTGGATAAATATCCGTTTATTCACTGCCATCAACCTCCTCAGTTTTAATGTGTGTCTGATAGCACGTTTATTAGACTAGCGGTATTGATCATTTTTGGTACTGAACTGATTCTACTGTTCAGTCAGCAGTTTTAAAAAGACAATTCCAACCATTAACTGAAAAGAATTTGGAACTTTTACTTTGTGTCCTCAAGTTAAAGTGCAAACTGTGATTCTATTACACTGCTGGTGTTCAAACTGATGTATTTGAGTTTGTTTATGTTAAAATTAGTCCAATACTTATAAATAAAATATGTATAACATCCAAACACTGCCACTGATGATTCCTCAAGACCTGAGGCTTATCTAGATGCTCGAACTTCCAGTAAATGTGCATGTCCATTCTAAGAAACAGAACACATGAAAAATAGTCATCATACAATTATGACTGATATTTAAGTTACTTGAAGTGTGAGCCAGGAAAGCTTTGGGTCTAGGACAGCCTATTCCAGGGCATTGTCACTGCCATGAAGCTTGTGAGAGTCATAGACCAAAACCTGCAATGTTTTGCACCAAATATGAGCATGACCAGTGCACTTAGGGTGCTCTCACCATCAGCCTTTTTTGATTATTTTTTACATAGAATTTTGTCTTCTTATAACATGAATGTGAAATTGTTATGGAACTGAATTCTCAGCATCTCATTGCCTCAGGAAATGTAGGTGAAATTAGGCCTATTATGTGACTCAATATGTACATCTATTGTGTGGTTCTCTACATATACTTTTTCCAATTTCTGTGTTGTTCTCTGTACTTAAAAGTCCCCAAGAAGAAAGGATTCAGAATTCATGCACTTTGATATTTGGCAAATCAATAAAAGGGAAGTTTGTAACATGCATGTGAACAATGAAATCATACATGAATTGGGCCTTCCAGATTTTCTCTCCGTAGTGTAGAGTAGGTGCGGATATCTATGTATTCGAATTTTAGGTGATATTTTGAGTTCTTTTCCCATCATAAATCTTTGTGTGTAGGCTTTAAACCAGATAGTTTAGTTGTAATTATTCATTGCTATGTGTGTGCAATTACTTTGACTTTGACGTCTCATTACAGTGTATCCCAACTCATAGCAGAGTTATGTTTTTGTGTGATTTTTGAACATAATTAGATAAATAACTCTATCCATTTACATCTGTTCCAAGAGAATTTACTGAGATTATGTTTGGACCTTCCTTTTCCTTGTGTGTTGCTTTTAAATCTTCCTTCCTTGAAGATGAATGTGTAGATGTATATTGTGTGCTCTTCCTCATTTTCCTCTGGTTTCTTGTTCATTTGTGCTGCAAGTGCAAGGGGGGGGGGGTGCTAAAAGTGTTCCATTATTTCTAGATGTGTGGTCAAAGATTGGTTGAATTTGGCCTCCAATATTGTGTCTTCTCTCATACTATGAGTTTGAGCCAATTCAGTCTACATGTTCCCTATTTGTTTTCCATTTTATAGACACACAGCTACAAATAGAAACTACATTGATCAGTGTTTGCAAAGCACCAAATTATGTAGTGTGGAAATTATATTTTGCAACAACTTTTGTATGAAGTCCATCCAAGTGAAAATCTCAATATGTTCATGATGTGTCATGAGGTTTACTGTGTTAACAAAGACATTGTGATATTAAGAATGTCTTGTACTCATACCAATCACAACAGCTACTTCACATTTTATTTTTGTCAGTTTTGGCTGTTTCGTGGTATTTGGTATGACCTGACGTTCTTGCAACTCCTTTGACATGATTTGTAACCATTTCTTCACTTATATCCAAAGAGAGTTCTAATATATTGACTAATTTTTCACTTCTCTGAAGTTTTGCTCTGCTACTTTGTTGCCATAGCAAGGCAACTTTTTTTTAACATCTTTGTAATTAAGAATAAACTTTTCATTGATATTGGATATCTGCATTTTTTTTTCTTTTGTCCACCCGTATCCACCATCCAACACAAACATATGCCGTAGCTGAGATGACAACCCACTGGAGAAAAGCCACTGTACACCGTGCCATGCCTCCCTTGGCTGACGAGAACAACACCAGACTGATAAACCAGACGCCACGGAGATGGGGTAGGCCGGGGCCCTGCCCTACATTGGGGTCGTGTCAAAGTCGGACCGCAGTCGGCCCATTTCATCCCCCTCCAGTTCCGGAATAGGCTTTAGGGGGTGGGGGGTGGGGGGGCACCATTGGGTGAAGGGCAATGGCAATGCCAGCAATGCCGTACCCGCTGACGCTGCCGCTTCCCCATTGTGCTGCTTGCATCCCCAACAAACAGCCCCCTTTCCTCTGCGCCCCTTTGGCCCCCTCCGGCTCGGCCCCACCTCCATGATCTGCGCAGCGCTGCAGTGGGGGGGGGGGATGCAGCATGGGACCGTCCATAAGTAACTCCCCCCCCCCCCCCCTTTACATTGAACATTTGAGGGGTGGGTTGGACTCAGCTTGGCGGGAAGATGCCAAAATTGGGGTCACATGACCTTTCGTGACGGAGAATGAATGAGGAAGTTGGTCCTAGGACTCACATCACGAAACGTATTGAGATTTTCACTTGGGTGGACTTCATAAAAAAGTTGAGTTGAAAAAATACCAGATGACGTAGCGTTGACACTACCACACCTACCACGCCTGCCTGTGCCGCATGCCGCATGTCTCTGACCGCCGGCAGGGCTGCAGCTGCAGCCGCGGTGGATACAGCACAGCACGGCGCGCTACACACCAGTGACACGAGCGGGGCGCCCCTTCCGCGGCCAGCACAGGGTTTAAAAATAATAAATTAAAATGAGAGTGTGTGTTCCTCTTGAGATACGTGCGTCGCTGACTGCGGCGTGCGGTTGGGGGGGGGGGGGACTTCCCCCACACGCAGCGCGCGGGGGGACTACATAGATTAGTCTCATCGTAGGTCCTGCTTATTTATAGGTTTGTCTTGTGGGTAGGGCTAAAGGCCGGCTGGGCAGCTCGGTCACTGCAGCCCCCCCCCCCTCCAACACCAACCTCATACCCGTTTCGACCGCACGCAGCGACCTACCCTAACCTGACCCTTTGGACTGGGCTGCGGTGGGAGCGCGTGCCAACACACAGACGCGGTGTCTCCGTCTCTCTCTCTCTCTCTCTCTCTCTCTCTCTCTCTCTCTCTCTCTCTCTCTCTCTCTCTCTCTCTCTCTCTCTCTCTCTCTCTCTCTCTCTCTCTCTCTCTCTCTCTCTCTCTCTCTCTCTCTCTCTCTCTCTCTCATGCCACGGCGAATCGTTCTGATCAGAGACTCAGCCCTGGAACGGAGAAAATACAAGAGAGAGAGAGAGATAAAAAAGAGACGCCGTGGAGCGGATCAGAGCGTTTGATCTCCCATCCCAGCCAGGATGTCTGCACTCTGCCCTCTTTTCGCTTTTATCCTCATCGTCCGTTTGGTAAAAAGGTACATGGTACTTCACACAGAGTGCATTCGCGCGCCACGCGGCACCGGGGGAGGGTCCACTAGCAGTCCACGCCCCCTCCACACTCCAGTTTCATATATTCGACCTCTTTCGACACCTAGACTGCCATCCCTCGCCGTGCAGCCACGCGCGGCCGACCTAGCTTGGCTTCCGACGTCCCTAAGGCTGTCACACTCGATTTGTATCCCCGATGGTGGCCGGCCATAGCCTAATTAACACCCGCGGCGGAGACGTGTTTAAAGCATCCGGGAGATACCCCACGCTCTGGCGCCCCACGCGGGGTATCTCTCCCTCGTCTGATTCTGGCGCTCGATGGACGTCACTTAATATGTGAACGGTCCCATTCCGCTCCCCGCAGGTGTGACGTCATCTGTGCTCGGCCCCGGCGATGCTGCAAGGTGCTGACTGACGAGTAGCTAGCGCCCCGAAGGTCCCGAAGGTCCCGAAGGCTGACCAGGCCGAAGTTTGACGGCCGGAGGTGAGGCTCCCTCTTCTGCCATGCTCTGGCAGCTGTGACGTGCCGATTGTAGGGCCGACGCGGCGGGGAGGGGAGGGGAGGGAGGCCGAGTGGCAGTGGGGGAGGGAGGGAGAGCCCATCCGTGCCTGCCATCCTGCAGCAGCGGTAGTGGTGGCGGTGGCGGTGGCGGCGGCGGCGGCGGCGGCCTCAAGGTGGAAGGGTGGTTGTTCTCTTCGCTCCCGCTCCCACTCCCCACCCTCGCTGCTCGGCGCTGCTCGGCTCGGCTCGGCTCGGCACTCGGCTCGCCACCCCTCCGCGCCGCCGCGCCGCGCGCTGCCCCCGTCCCACCCCTCGCGCGGCATCCCCCATCCCCTGCCCGCTCACCCCCTCACCCCTGCAGCGCTACGCTGCGCCGCTACGCTGTGCTGGCCCTGCCGTGCCCGGCCCAGTCACTACCAGGCGGTTCCTCGGCGAGCGGCCACCGCGGGAGGCAGAGGCACGAGGGAGAGACTCGCTGCGGGTGCGGGGCCGAGCCGAGCCTCCACTGCGGCCCGCGGGCTAGGCCCCGGGGACGGCGACGACGGCGCACCCGGCGCGCGTTCTGTCGGGGGCCTCACGCCCACGACGGAGGCCGTGAGCACGCGGCCGGGCGGGGTCTTGGCACGGGAGCAGCCGCCGGTGCCCGACGCGCGGCCGCCAACCCCCGCGACCGTGCACACGACGGCGACGTGCCGACCACGACGGGGACCCGACCGCCCCGGGGGGCTCCTGCCGCGCCCGGACCGGGTGCCTGAGATCGCGTGAGCGGCGCGCGCGCGCGCGCGGTGCCGTGAGTGTGGTTGTCGTGTGCGCCAACAGCGGCGCGAACGTCAAGCTGGATACCAACGGGGAGGCGGCCGTCGCCGACGACTTCTGGGCCATGCACGTCCGGAAGCAGGGTGAGTGTGTAGCGCCGACCCTGCGGCTACCCTAGGCACGGCGACGGCCTGGGGGCGGCCTGGGGGCGGCCTGGGGGCGGCCTGGGGGCGGCCTGGGGGCGGATGTCTGTGGGGAGAGGTTATGTCGGCCACGCACTGCACCGCCACCGACAGCCTTACGCAGGCTACGCCCCCCACCGCCCCCTGCCCTCGCACCACGTGGGGGCGTGCGGGGGTGGGGGAGGGAGTGGGTTACTCCGGGTCCACCCCCGAGCCGCCCCCCCCCCCCTGCTGCGCAGCGCATGCCCGCTGTTCACATATTACGTCACACTTACAGCCCACAGAGCCCACAGAGCCCAGCCCACAGAGCCCACAGAGCCCACAGAGCCCACAGAGCTCACAGAGCCCACAGAGCCCACAGAGACCCCAGAGCCCACAGAGCCCACAGAGCTCACAGAGCCCACAGAGCCCACAGAGACCCCAGAGCCCACAGAGCCTAACAGAGCCCACAGAGCCCACAGAGCCCGATACGGCTCCGGCGCTTGGCTGTCAGTTTCAGTCACTCGGCTCCCGCCCGACACAATACACCGCGCGCAGCTCAAAAAGCTGAAAATCCATAGAGAATCACCGCTCGTTGGGTCAGCAAAAAATTGGTTGCGTGAGCAAACAGCAGGAAAAGGGCGTTTTGCTGTCGCAACACTGATTCGACGAAATGTTAATTTATTGCTTGTCCCAAAATTAACGAACAAATGAACACATTTTTGTGTAACTCGTGTGCTTCCAGTGCTTCTTGAGACGTGCATAAATTCATATTTGTTTTCGCGAAAATACGCCGTTAGCACCCTATTGGCATCGCGATTGCTAGATCCTGTGCTGTTGCTGCTGCGCTGCTGTCGCAGCTGGCGTCGCTGGCACCGCAATGGGACTGACCGGTGCTGACTGCTTGTGTTGGGAGTAATGGGCTGTCGAAGGTCCGAATTAATAATAATCACAGACAGGCGACAGAAGAGATCCTGCGGGCCAAGATTGGCGAACAACGTCTTAGCGGCCTGCGGGGCTGCCAGGTTATAAAACGGAATTACACTGGGAAAATGATAATCGCCGTTTCACAATAATTAAAGATCAGGTTAGGAGAACGTCGCCACCTGAAACATATTTGGCCGAAACACGCGTAATCAGGGCGGGGAATACCCCTAGCTTAAAGTTTTGGTGAGGTTGTCATCCCCGCCTGAATAGAGTACTCCGGGGAAGGCCGAAACGGAAGTAAGAGGTCGTTACGAAGAATAAGAGTCCCGAAGAAAATATGAGAAATCGCGCAATTTTTGAAGGGCAGTGAGGTTTCGAATACTCGATTTCTCATACTTCCCCAGCATTCTTCTTCTTCGTTGCGACTTCTTAATTCCGTTCTGAGCTTCTCCGGAGTACTCTATTCGGCTGAGGACACGACATGTAACCGTAATCTCACCCAGATTTAGGGAGGCGGGTTTACCCGCTCCAGTTTTGAGGGAGAACCCGCCGCGTCTTTTCATTTATTGTGTAGTACATACTTTGTTTGACCTCCATCGGTGGGACCCTGCTGCTAACGCTGAGGCCCCAGTGCGGTAGATGTTTTGGTACGTGTCCGTTAGGGCTCCAACACCGTAAACCGTGCTGAGGCTCTGTGACGTATTCAGATTCGAAATATGCCTCCCAACCGCCGGAAATCTCTCGAAAAAAAAAAAAGAATAGTAAAAATGTGCGCTTGAAAAGATGTCCTAGGTGAGGGGAAGGAGGGGGGGGGGCGCATTCCGAGACTGCGATCGGTCAAACCCGGTAGAAAGCGTAAGCAAGGTCCGTCAGCAAAGTCAGTCCGTGTCCGAGAGTCAGCGTGAAGTCACTATGTGCGCCGGTCCGTTTTGGAAGCCTTCCATACTCACTCGGGTTGTAAGTTCGCGTCATGATACAACTCGTGACGTAACGCAAATAGCCAGCCGCGTGGCGACAGCCTCCGCAGTCTGTGCTGTGGGCCGGTGACTGGCGGGGCGGGGCGGGGCGGGGGGCGGGGCAGAGCGGGGCGGGGCGGCGGGCGGTCCCCTTGCGGCAGCCCAACCACCCGGCCACTCACGGGTCTCCGGACCCTGTTGTTGCCACAGGTTGAATGCAGGTTAAAAACAAAATTCACGATGATAAAAAAAAGAAAAACACAGAAGAAATGCAACAGGTAACAAAAAATATAACAGCATAAAAAAAATAATTGATGCACACTGAGAAACAAGAATAGATTGCAGATCAATCGTCGTACCTGAGACGTCTGCTCTGGTGGCTGACTGTACTCATGCCCTCACCAAGGTGCACAAAGGTGGCCAAAATAAATCGAAATATTTTCACTTCGAGACTCAACAAGATCACTTTCTGTACAAGCATTTAGCATTTCCCGAACGTTGCCTGCGTTTTAAGACCTGTTTAGGTGGAGGAAAGACGAGGATTGTGACGAACATTATTGTACGTTGATATGCACAGTGTCTACACCGATGTAAAACAATTGTATACATTTATGAAAATAGTTTAAGGAGGGAAGGAAGGAAGAGCGAGGGGGGAGAGGTTAAGGGGCAGTGGCGGGGGGGGGGGGGGGGGGGGGGGGGGCGAGAGCAGTGGCTCTGGCGCGGGCCGCTGACATGAGCCCGGTGTACGCGTGTATTGGCTAGGTGTGAGACCTTCACCCCCCCCCCTCTCCCCTCCCTCCACTCGCCCGTGGAGTGTCTAAGTCGGCGGCACCTCGGCGCGGGGCGAGGAGAGAGAGAGCCCTATTTTTAACGTTCTTGTTCTGCTCGCCCCCCCCCCCCCCCCCCCGCCCCCTCCCGCCTCCCATCTGCGGCAGTCTCTGGCCCGATCGTGAGTTGCGTGCGTACGTGTGTGTGTCTGTGTATGTGTGAGAGAGAGCGTGTACGTGTAATAATAGTCGCCCGTTGCCGTACCCCTGTGGCCGGGAGGGTAGGCAGCCAGGCCGACTCGCAGGCGCGGCGGGACGGCCTACCTGCGGGTACCACGGCTGTGCTGGGATGGGCGCTATCACTCTTCCGCCGCACCCCTTCTCTCTCTCTCTCTCTCTCTCTCTCTCTCTCTCTCTCTCTCTCTCTCTCTCTCTCTTCGCTCTCTCTCTCTCTCTCTCTCTCTCTCTCTCTCTCTCTCTCTCTCTCTCTCTCTCTCTCTCTCTCTCTCTCTCTCTCTCTCTCTCTCTCTCTCTCTCTCTCTCTCTCTCTCTCTCTCTCTCTCTCTCTCTCTCTTCGCTCTCTCTCTCGCTCTCTCTTCGCTCTCTCTCTCTCTCTCGCTCTCTCTTCGCTCTCTCTCTCTCTCTCTCTCTCTCTCTCTCTCTCTCGCTCTCTCTTCTCTCTCTCTCTCTCTCTCGCTCTCTCTCTCGCTCTCTCTCTCTCTCTCTGCGTATCTATCTATCTCTCTCTCTTCCTGCCCCTGGCCTAGTTGGTCCAGGTCTCTCGCATCCGGTCTCTGCATGCCCGTGTGACAATGAGCCCCCCCCCCCCCCGGTTTCCGCCCCTCCCCTCTCTCCTCTCTCCCCCTACGACCCTGGTCTGGTACTGCACGTGGGAGATAGCAGAGGACCATGCAGCCAGGAGCCGTGAGGGCGCCCCACACCTATATTCTCCTCCTGCGATTCGAATAGAGGTTTCCAAACGAGGCTCAGAAGCGGAAGCTGAACAACAGAAACAGCTCGAGGTCGAAAACTCTCACGAGCAGGTGTATGAGAAATCGTGGCGCACAAGCGCCGCGCCTAATACGGCCTTACCTATCCGAAGCCATTCAAAACGCCATTCAAGTTTTTCATACCGGCTCTCGCGCACACAGACAGGCAGTCAAGTATTTTTCCGCGGACTTGGTTTGCACGGAGCTGTAAATGATTTGCTGGTGTGGTTTTCACAGAGGCCCACCGGGCGCTGGAGCTGCTGGAGGACTACTACGCCCAGCTCAAGGACCCCGAGGACAGACACCTCCGCGTCGCCATCGAGAGGGTCATCCGCATCTTCAAGTCGAGGCTCTTCCAAGCTCTCCTCGGTAAGTGATTAACAGTTATCGGCAGCAACTGCAGCAACTGCAGCAACTGCAGCAACTCGCCGCCGGTTGATTTTGACCCTCGCGAAACTCCCGTCCGACCCCCCTAATTTTTTTAATTCATCAGTTTGTCACTCGCCTCTTGTCTTCCGAGCAACGTCTCAGACTCTCTCTCTCTCTCTCTCTCTCTCTCTCTCTCTCTCTCTCTCTCTCTCTCTCTCTCTCTCTCTCTCTCTCTCTCTCTCTCTCTCTCTCTCTCTCTCTCTCTCTCTCTCTCTCTCTCTCTCTCTCTCTCTCTCTCTCTCTCTCTCTCTCTCTCTCTCTCTCTCTCTCTCTCTCTCTCTCTCTCTCTCTCTCTCTCTCTCTCTCTCTCTCTCTCTCTCTCTCTCTCTCTCTCTGCGTGGCGGTGGACGTCTTGAGTGCTGTTCGGCGTTCGATGTCAACGTCGTAAGGGTCTCACGTGCACAGCGAGCGGGTTGTGAACGGTGACATCCCCACTTCTGCCCGACCCCCCTCCACCGCCGCCCTGCGTCTAGAAGCACCTTTTAGGGGCTCTTCCTCGCGCCGAAACCCCCTTGTCTGTCAGGAGCAGGAAACTGCATCGGGCAGCTGTCAGCCCCGGGGCGGGGCCGCCGGGACCGCGCTACACGGCAGAGATTGCCTTCGCCCCCTCTGGACCGACGAGCGCGTCTACGCCACTTTCACAAATTGATGAATTATGAACGGACTCTCCCCTCCCCCCTGCCCCCTCCCCCCTGCCCCCTCCCCCCTTCTCCCTCTCCGTCCGTACCCCTTTCACCCTCACCTTTCCCTCCGAAAAGTCAAGAGACTGGCGTCAGTACCGTTCCAGGACAAGTGATGGCGCCAAAACCGCAGCTCCGTGGTACCCAGAGAAACTAATTAATATTCTCGATGCACCAGGCTGCTTCAAGCGTAACCTGGAAATTTCAGAAAAAAAAGGGATTAAAATCGTAAAAGAAGCACACACACACACACACACACACACACACACACGAAAAGCAACTGCATTATTATCTGTAAGATTACTATTCCGAAAACGCGAGATTTGCATGGAGCACGACCCCAAACCCGGGGTGTGCGGGCCATCCTGAGCGGGGGAAGGGAATGCACCCCCTCCCCTCCTCCTGCACCCGCCTCACCGCTCCAAAATTGCCTCAGGAAGATGTTCTTTCCTTTCAAACATCTTTCGGCGCCCCTTATGATGCACACACACTAACTAAAACCGTAACACCAGATAAGTTCTGCTTCCACAGACACACAAAAAAGACTTTATTTTCGTAACTTTCTAAACCCTTCAAAAACTGGGAAACATTTAGAGTTGGTATCATCTGCGCCCTATTTAATTTGAGATTCAAATTTTTCAGTTGTTCAATTTTTTTTCAGTGGTTTTTTACGCTAATGCGTGTGCCCACGTGACACTTGAACGTGCAGTTTTGTCGCCGCCGCACACCTCACATGCACTTTTAATGGCACGAGATTGATTATGGCCCCTTGCGTCACCATGAACGCGCCATGGGGGACGCGCGCCGGCACCCACGTGGTCGTGGCCCAGACTCAGTATGTGTTCCCCCCCCCCCCCCGCGCTGGTCGATTCGCCTGCAGTGCAGCTGGCGCCCTCTGTTCGCACCCCAGCCGCCCCCTGCGCACGGGGTATATCAGAGGGCTGCTCTCCGGATATACCCCACGCCAACGCGCCGGGGAAAGCCGAGGGTAGCGCAGCGCCCCGGCGACTTCCGCTCTACAAATTTATGCGGATTATCCACATTGACATTTGAATTGCAAGTGTTCGCACCTTTTCAGGGATTGTAGGGTAGCAGCAGGTATAAAAGAAAAACATCACGACGGGGGGGGGGGGGGGGGGGGGATCGCAGCAGGTGAGAAACTGACACCCTCCAAAATTCAGGGAAAATTTGGAAAGGTCTGCAATAACCTGGAGATGTCAGGGGAATTTTGAGCATAGTTTGTATTTTTTCTTCTTTTTTAAACCGATATGGTTTGGGATAGTTTCGTCTGGAAAACAGTCCGGGAATTCCACATCAAAATAATATTGGCTACCCTGGCTGCATTCAAGCCGACGCTTTGTTTGCAGCAAGGGATGCAGTGCAGGGAGGGATGCATATGTGCTGTCGCCATGAGAAACTCGAGCTTCCGCCGCCTGCCGCCCGTACGGCCAGGGTCCCCTTTCTGCTTCACGTTACCAACAGTAACGGTGTGCGCGGACAGATTCGGGAGTCCAATGGGACACTGCGCATGAAAAAGTCATGTGAGCGTCGCCCCATATTTTGGTCGATGTGAGACTCGTTTTTGAAGAAACGATCCCTTCAAGCCGCTTGTCACCCAGAATTGAGCGATGTGACCATGATGTTTTAATTTTTGGTGCCGTATGGTTGTAATGCCACACCCAACTTGTCCGCACAAACGCCCCCTTCTCTCTCCCTCCCTCCCTCCCTCCCTCCCTCCCTCCCTCCCTCCCTCCCTCCCTCCCTCCCTCCCTCCCTCCCTACCTCCCTACCGCGGGAGGCTGAATATGCGTCGGGCTATATTCCAGGGAACAGCCAGCGCCGACACATCCATGAAGCCCTCACAGCCACTAACCACCGGGACAATGGACTGTTCACGGGAGAAGATCAAAGAGGCGGAGGAGTGCGCTGAGGCTGCAGCGTGGAAAAGCAATCCAGGATCAAAGCGCTCGGGTCGCCGTCGGCGGCAGTGGCAGGACCCCGGCAGGACCCCGGCAGGACCCCGGCAGGACCCCGGCAGAACCCCGCCAGGACCCCGGCAGAACCCCGGCAGGACCCCGCCAGGACCCCGGCAGGACCCCGGCAGGACCCCGGCAGGACCCCGCCAGGACCCCGCCAGGACCCCGGCAGGACCCCGGCAGGACCCCGGCAGGACCCCGCCAGGACCCCGTCAGGACCCCGCCAGGACCCTGTGCGCCGGTCTGCTCAGCAGGTGTCGGCCGCGGCGGGAAAGAGCGCCCTGGAGGGTAGGCCAGCCCGCACGGCACGCGTGCACGCCGCGCTCCGTGTTGCCTACCCACCAGGCTGGAACTGGTCGCTCTGTCCTGCTCGCTCTTCTGCAGCGGGAGCGGGACGGGGCGATGCGGTGACGTGAATGACACAGCCAGTGTGTGCTCACAGCGGTGTTGGCAGGCGTGCTGTAGGACTGTGCGTCTCTCTTGCTTGCCTTTCCGTCTCTGTCGCTCGCGCTATTCTGTCCGGCTGTCCGCAGGAGTGTGACTGCCGAATGCGGCTCCTGGACGCAGTGCCCCCTCCCCCTCCCCCTCCCCCGTACCTGGACCTAGGGCTAGACGCTCCCGGGGGGGGGGGTGCAGGGCGGCCTGGCCGGCGCCTGGGCGCGTTGGGGGGGTGGGGGGGGGGGGCGCCCGGTGTCCGGGTTAGGTCTGCTCCACATCCGCCCCGCCGCTCTGTACTGCCAGCAGTCTGGATGCCGCCGCCGCCGCCGTTCCGCCCCCGTCTGCCGCCCCTCCGCCTCGGCCCGGCCGCCCCCGGCCGCCCCCGGCCGCCTCCGGTCCGCCCCGCGGTCTCCGCCTGTCTCCGGCCGCCGGCTCGTCGTCCCGCTCTCGCGGCGCGCCCCCGCCGGCCGCTGCTCGCCCCGCGTGCGATAGCGGTGCGCGTGTGCGTGCGTGCGTGTGCTGAGCGTGCGTGTGTGTGAGCGTGCGTGTGTGTGAGCGCGCCGAGTGCGTGAGCCTGCTGCATGTATCTCTCTGCGTGTTCGGCCGCTGGGGACACCCACACGAACTAATTTGTTTGTTGATTTTGGGTCAAGCAATAAAATTTAGTTGCGAGACCCAACATTTCGTTGAGTCGGCAAATATCGGTGCGAGAGCAAAACTCCTTTTTTTTTTCTGCCTTTTTCTCACGCAACAAACTTTTTGCTGACTGAATTTATTGACTGTACTAAAATCATCGACCAAATTAGTTCGGACGACTAATCATTTTTTGGCGTGCCCTCCCCCGTGGAGGTTTCGGTGGTTGTTTTGTGGAGGTTCCTCCCGGTGTCTGCGCCGCGTTTGTGGGGTTGTCGGCGGGTACCTGTGGAGGTGTCTTCCGGTGTCTGAGGGGACTCGTGTGGGCTAGCCCAAGCTCTGGGCTCTGGTCACCGACCTGACGTCAGCGTGCGACCTCTTCCCTGGGGCTTTCCGTTGGTTCCGCGCGTGATGGGCTTGCCGACGGCTGTCCAACGACTTCCTGACAGCTTCCCAACGACTTCCTGACGGCTTCCCAACGACTTCCCGACAGCTTCTGAACGCCTTTCCGACGGCTTTCCAACGACTTCCCGACAGCTTCCCAACGACTTCCTGACGGTTTCCCACCGACTTCCCGACAGCTACCCAACCGCTTCCCCAACGACTTTCTAACGGCATCCCCACGACTTCCCGACAGCTTCTGAGCGCCTTTCCGACGGCTTTCCAACGACTTCCCGACAGCTTCCCAACGACTTCCTGACGGTTTCCCACCGACTTCCCGACAGCTACCCAACCGCTTCCCAACGACTTTCTAACGGCATCCCCACGACTTCCCGACAGCTTCTGAGCGCCTTTCCGACGGCTTTCCAACGACTTCCCGACAGCTTCCCAACGACTTCCTGACGGTTTCCCACCGACTTCCCGACAGCTACCCAACCGCTTCCCAACGACTTCCTAACGGCATCCCCACGACTTCCCGACAGCTTTCCAACGACTTCCCGACGGCTTCCCAACGCCTTTCCGACGGCTTTCTAACGCCTTCCCTCCGACTGTCCGGAGCCCTGCCCTGCCCTCACCCTCTGCCGCAGATGCTGCCGATGCGATGCGGCACTCCAGAGCCCCCCGGCCTCTCTGCACCACGCGCGAGCAGTCTTACAAGCAGCTGACGCTGGCCGCGCCACAGGCTGCCACAAGCCCGCCCGCCACAACCTCTGCCCCCCCCCCCCCCAAGCACAGCCGCGGCGTGCACTAATTGCACTGTGGGAATTACACTGTTAAGATTCGTCGTAAAAGTATACCAACACTATCGAGTCATCCTGTTAAGAAGCACGAAGAGGCTGTTTTTGAAAGCTTTGCCATCACGTTTAAGATCTGTACACCGAGCTACAGTAGCTTCAGTGGCCGCGTCCTCTTCACTGATGTGAGCACGGTCCGGGCACTGGAACAAGGACTGCATTGCGTATTCCAGGATCCCTGGAACGGCGTCCAGTCCATGGATTGCCCCGTCCCCTCCACTTTCATCCCTCCGTTGCCCCGTTTGGCTTTCGCCATTACGTGACCGGCTTCCAATAAAATAAACAAAAGGGGGAAAAAAAGATTTCGTCCTTTTATCCAGGTCGCCGTGCTACGTGGGGCTGCGGGGCTGCGGGGGCTGCGGGGGCTGCGGGGGCTGCGGGGGCTGCGGGGGCTGCGGGGTCTGCGGGGGCTGCGGGGGCTGCGCGGGGCTCCAGGTTGCGGGGGCTCGGCCTGCCCGGCCTGCCCTGGTTAGGGAAGAGAGATGGAGAAGCACCTCCGGGAGGTGGTAAGACAGAGAGGACGCGAGCGCAAGTTGTAACTATGTTCTGCGGGGAATAAAACAGTCACGGTCAGCAGCGACGTTTAGGAAATATTGATTCTGCAGTGAGGATTTGAGATTCATTCCCAGTGCGCCACTACTAGTGTATGGCATGAGAAAATGTGACGTTATCATGAAGTGCATACCCCCCCCCCCCCCCCACACACACACACTCTCTCTCTCTCTCTCTCTCTCTCTCTCTCTCTCTCTCTCTCTCTCTCTCTCTCTCTCTCTCTCTCTCTCTCTCTCTCGGGACGTCCTCTCCCCCGAGTCCGATCGCCCTCATTTTCGTCAGTTCCGCGAGATAAATAACACCCAGAGAAAGGATTTCTTGTTCCAAGTCTAAGAAATGTCTTGACCTTTTGGAGATTGAACTGAGCAAAATAATTACTCACGTGAGTCATGTTGTGTTGGATTAAGAGTTTTTCTCTTGGATCAAGACTTTTTTGGCATTGGTTCAACATTTTTATAGACTTAGTTACAACAATGCCCAAAAAATGTTGGATCAAGTAAATTTTACTTATTCTAAGATACGGTTTCCCTGAGTGAAGACAATCAAGAAGGAAGTCGTCCCAGGAATCTCGTTTGCTGCGACGGTTCTTTTTCCGTTCACTGGCTCCGTTGTGCCGCCGCTCGGGGACGAAATGGAATGACTCAAGTTTCGTCATTTTCACGCAAGACCCCTCTTGGCGGGTCGGGAGGTGAGGCAGCCGGTGCCGTTTGCGGGTGGCCAGCGGTGGAGAGAGAGAGAGAGAGAGAGAGAGAGAGAGAGAGAGAGAGAGAGAGAGAGAGAGAGAGAGAGAGAGAGAGAGAGAGAGAGAGAGAGAGAGAGAGAGAGAGAGAGAGAGAGAGAGAGAGAGAGAGAGAGAGAGAGAGAGAGAGAGAGAGAGAGAGAGAGAGAGAGAGAGAGAGAGAGAGAGAGAGAGAGAGAGAGAGAGAGAGAGAGAGAGAGAGAGAGAGAGAGAGAGAGAGAGAGAGAGAGAGAGAGAGAGAGAGAGAGAGAGAGAGAGAGAGAGAGAGAGAGAGAGAGAGAGAGAGAGAGAGAGAGAGAGAGAGAGAGAGAGAGAGAGAGAGAGAGAGAGAAAGAGAGAGGTTTGGGGGTCTGTGGCCAGGAAACAGGTGATGAAAAATGGCCAAGGAGGAAAAGCTTTGATGGCGCACGCGCTCAGGGCCTTAGGGGGGAGGGAGGGGGGCGAGAGGGGGGGGGGCGAGAGGGATGAGTTGTCACGACGACTTCTTCCCAAAGTTCACAGCGTTGCGGCCAAAAAAGAGTTTCGCAGTAACAGCAAAATGTATTTGTTTGCATCAACGAACTCGGTCAGCTATAAAATTGGTTTCGCCGGAACAATAAATGGGACCGCGGCAGAGGGGAGGGCGTGTCAGGTGCGAAGAAACACGATCTGGTTTTATTCCCTCACTGTTATTTTCCGAGATAGAGATTTCGACCCTTTTTCACTCGTTCTTTGCTGACGACAGTCAGTCAACGTGTTTAATGAGTATTAAGAAACAATGAAAAATTATTGTTGTATTTCCGTGCTATGTATTCCCTAAACATCTTTGACAAAATATATTAAAATAGGGCACATGTTTGTGATCCTGAGAATGTGATGATTTCCCGCTGAATGATAATCATTGCCCTACTGTACCGTTGGCAGTTTATGTACAACATTATCCATAAGCCCATTCATTGGTGAGTTATCGAAGTTAGCCGCGCCGTTCAGGATCAAGCCCCCCCCCCTTCCCCCGGCCTGCCCCCTTTCCCCCGCGGTGCATTGTCTGCAATCGCGCTTGCCCGCAAAAAGGGGGGGGGGGGGGGGGGAGGCAGAGGAAAAAACTGTTTCGCGCCTTTTCATTTGTGTTTCCTCTGATTGCATGTCGTCCCCTGTGCAGCAGCGCACAAACCAGGACCGGCCTGGTCCCCAGCGACAACTGCAGAGACCCCCCCTTTTTTTTTGCATCATTTTTATCCGTCGCAAAACACTCGGAAATGCTTTCCCGGCCCCCTCCCCTCTTTAGCTGCTCCCCGCGAAAGCATCGCGATGACTCTTTGCCCAGTGTCTGTCTGTCCGCGTGTCTGCCCCTCTCACGGCGAACATACAACAGCGACAAACACACCGGGGCGCAGGGAACGCCGACCCTCCTGAACACGGGCCCAGAAATATAGGCGGGGAAAGCAGGTGGGCCAGCAAAGAAGGGGTGAGAGTAAGGGAGAGGGGACAACGAGTGGGAGGCGAAAGGTGAGAGTGAGGGAGAGGGGAGAGTGCGTGAGGGGGGGGGGGCAAGAAAACTTTATCCCCTGGGGAAAATCGAGAAGGTCTGCCGGCAGCCGAGGACCGGGGGGGGGGGGGGGGGGTGGCTGTAACGGGGGGAGGACCTGTATCGGGTTGCAGCAGCCGCAGAGTCGGGGCCGCCTGGATACGGGCTGCGCACATTCTCATCCCTTCCACCTGCGGGGGGCGTGCGTAAACAGCGTTCGCAACTCGCCATGAGAGGGGAGTGTGGGGTGTTTGCTCTCGGTGCCAAGCAGAGGGATGAACTCACAGAGGCGATTCTTTTCCGAACGGACGACGTTTTCTGACATCCACACCAACTTTTCGGGAGTTTCAAATGAGTACGTTATGACGCACACCGCAAGTAGGCGTTACATTACAAATCGTCGGTAATACAACATCGCTCCTCACTTAAAAATCGCTCGAGAAGCTTCGGCTCAAAGTGGGGGCGGAGCATCCCACGGTCTCACGGTGTGGTGTATGAGAAATTGTTTCGGCCGACCGCGCCGCGCGTGACAAATGGCAATTGCCGTGGCGGACGCATGCGGCATGCCCCGGGCCGGGGCCGCCGCCGCCAGCCTTTACAGACGAGAGGGGGCACCCAACATGCAGCAGCAGCAGCAGCAGCAGCAGCAGCAGCAGCAGCAGCAGCAGCAGCAGCAGCAGCACAGCAGCAGCAGCAGCAGCAGCAGCAGCAGCAGCAGCAGCAGCAGCAGCAGCACAGCAGCAGCAGCAGCAGCAGCAGCAGCAGCAGCAGCAGCAGCAGCAGCAGCAGCAGCAGCAGCAGCAGCAGCAGCAGCAGCAGCAGCAGCAGCAGCAGCAGCAGCAGCAGCAGCAGCAGCAGCAGCAGCAGCACAGCAGCAGCAGCAGCAGCAGCAGCAGCAGCATGGGGGTAGGCCGGCCCGCACCGCCGCGCTGTACCTCGCCTCATAGTGTTGCCTACCCTGACGGGCGGCTCTCTCTCTACCTCCTCCCTCCCTTCTCTCTACCTCCCTCTCTCTCTCTCTCTCTCTCTCTCTCTCTCTCTCTCTCTCTCTCTCTCTCTCTTTCTCTTTCTATGTCTCTATCTCT
Organism: Odontothrips loti; assembly: GCA_038380765.1. Lineage (NCBI taxonomy): Eukaryota > Metazoa > Arthropoda > Insecta > Thysanoptera > Thripidae > Odontothrips > Odontothrips loti. The sequence continues at coordinate 11,807,368 of CM076257.1, read as the reverse complement.
CTTTCTCCCTCTCTCTGCCCCACCATTTCTCCTCACTGTGTCTCGCACCATCTCACACACGCTTACGCATTGGACACACACACACACACACACACACACACACACACACACACACACACACACACACACACACACACACACACACACACACACACACACACACACACACACACACACACACACACACACACACACACACACACACACACACACACACACACACACACACACACACACACACACACACACACACACACACACACACACACACACACACACACACACACACACACACACACACACACGGAGGAGTCAAGCAGATGCCGTGACCACCAACGGCCAGTGCTCGGGGCAAAACTTGAGGCACGCGGACGGTCTGGGCTAGACGGGCTTGTCGGCGGCTGGGAGGGGGCCGGGGGCGGTCCGGGGGCGGTCCGGGGGCGGTCCGGGGGCGGCCGCTGCACACACGCTGTGGCTGGACACGGCCCGCCCCCGGCCCACCCCCGGCCCGCCCCCGTTGTGCAGTGCAGCCTCCCTCCGTGCACCCATCTGTGTCAGAAGCGAAAAAGAGCAGCGCAGAGCCGGCGGGCCGATTTAGGGGGAGGGGGGGGGGGGGGGGGGGGGGGAGGGGGAGGGGGAGGGGGAACTGTGCGAACGAGCACTTGGCCCAAGTGCCTCCATCCCCGGTTTGCATCCAGCGCATTGCCAGGCAGACCGGCAGACAGATAGACGCACAGACAGCTGCCGAATTCGTTTTCGGTAAAGTTCTCACCGTGCGCGCGCCCGCACGCACGCACGCACGACGCACACACACACAAAGGGGTACACGGGCTTGTATTCTCTTGTCCCAGATTTGCCGTGCCCTGGAAGTGACGCCCCGACATGCCCGCGCAGTGCCTGGCTGTGCCTAGCTGTCGGCTGTGCCTCAGTGCGGGGCGGGGTGGGACGGGCTAATTCAATGCGAGGAGTTCATCGCGTCAGTCCTCGGCGAGAGGCAGGGAGGGAGGCAGTGCTTGACTCGAGCATAACGACGCATTTCTCTTAATTAATGTTTACCCCCGGCACTGCTACCACCATCACCGTCGAGCGCCCCTGTCATGCCGTGGGGGTTCGCCCACCATAAAGGATGTCGTCCCTCCCGTCGCCCTTCAGTGTGAAGCTGAAAGTTCTGCCTCCGGCCGCCGCCGCACCTCAGATCTGGGCGCTGGCATCGCCGCTTCCGGCTGCCCGGCCGACCTCCGCATCCTCCGCCCGCCCCCTTCCCGCCGCACTTGGCTATGATTGCCGTGAACATTTCCGAATTGCCGAGGCGACTTTCGGAAGGCTCCAGTCCAGAGGCCGCGAGCCGTGCACTCATACTGTGGGCTGTGGGCCCCGCCCGGCCCCGCCCGGCCCCGCCCGGCCCCGCCCGGCCCCGCCCGGCCCCGCCCGGCCCCGCCCGGCCCCGCCCGGCCCCGCCCGGCCCCGCCCGGCCCCGCCCGGCCCCGCCCGGCCCCGCCCGGCATTGTTTATGGTGCCGGCGGATAGTTTCCAGCCGCGGAGGGTGCGGGCTGTGAGCGGCGCGGTGCGGCAGAGATGGAGGACCTGTCCGGGGGCAGAGGCAGCCCGCCCCCGGCCCGCCCCCGGCCCCAGCCCGCCCCCGACCTGCAAGACAGCCAGATGGGGTCAGACAACGAACAACGCACAGCACCATCTCGGGGAGAACAAGACAGAGGGGGAGGGAAAGGGGCGGAGAGAGAGAGAGAGAGAGAGAGAGAGAGAGAGAGAGAGAGAGAGAGAGAGAGAGAGAGAGAGAGAGAGAGAGGAGGGCCAGTTAGAATGGCCAGAGCTGTCTCCAGGGAACTGCTGCTTCTGCTGGTCGCAGCCAGCCGTTTACTCGGCGGCCTACTAGAAGGTGCGGTGCTGTGCTGGGCGTGGCAGGGCCAGACAGGGCTCCGTCAGGACTCGGCAGTGCGTGGCTGCAGTGCTTATGCCGCTAGTTCAGTGAAGAAACGAGAGAGAGCGAGAGAGAGAGAGAGAGAGAGAGAGAGAGAGAGAGAGAGAGAGAGAGAGAGAGAGAGAGAGAGAGAGAGAGAGAGAGAGAGCAGAGTGGGAGAGTTGCGTCTCCCACCGCCAGCAGAGCACGGACCTGCTCCGAAAGTGGTCTATTTTACTGCTCGCGGCAAATGAAAACAACAAAAGGGGATTTTCAGAGAGGGCGGCAAAGAGAAAGTAAAGAGGAAAAAACTTTGATTGCTTCCGGCCGGACCTGGGCCCGGGCAGCCGCGACGCCCCCGACGTGTTAAGTGACCCCCTCAGGGGCCCTCGGGGGCCCTCGGGGGCCGAACCACCCCGGCCGACCGACCCCCTGCAGGGTAGGCAGTCCCGAAAATCCGGAAATTCTGATCGATAACCGCGAAAAACTCTACGAAAAAAAAAAAAAAAGAATTGAAAATTTTCTATCGGTCTGCCTATGTTATCTATCTATCTGAGGCGGTGGTGCGCGCGGGGTGGCAAAACCCATTCCCATTCCGCGTATTGGAATCGTCCGCACACACACACACACACACACACACACACATTCGGGCGGATCTCCATAATGTTATTGCATCGGCGGCGCGCCACAACCTACCCCGAGCAAGCCCCGAGGCTGTCGGCCGCGCGCCGCGCCTGTGTCACCTGCGCTACACGGCGTAAGCCCTCCTCCAGGCCCCCGGGCCCTCCTCCAGATCCTACCCGAGGCCTTCCTCCAGATCCTACCCGAGGCCCTCCTCCAGATCCTACCCGAGGCCCTCCTCCAGGCCCCCGGGCCCTCCTCCAGATCCTACCCGAGGCCCTCCAGATCCTACCCGAGGCCCTCCTCCAGATCCTACCCGAGGCCCTCCTCCAGATCCTACCCGAGGCCCTCCTCCAGATCCTGCCGTAGGCCCTCCTCCAGATCCTACCCGAGGCCCTCCTCCAGATCCTACCCGAGGCCCTCCTCTCCTGGGCTGGAGGCGGGGTCGTCCGGGATGCATGCCAGTTCGGGTGGGACGATGAACCCCCGCGGCTTCTGGAGAATAAAAGGGGGTGCAATTTAATTTATGGGGAGAGGGGTCGGGGGTGGGGGCAATCCCTCCGCCGAAATGATTTTGCAGTCCGCGCATAATTCGCTGTTTACGACCCCGCAAAGTTCTCAACACGGTTGGGGAAACGGAATGCAATCATCGTTCCAGTTTTGAGGGAAACGTAGCAAACTGGCTAATTCTGGAGGGTTCTGAATCTGAGTGATAGCATTTCCGGAATTCGACCGCGCCGGTACTGGGCATTTTCATGTGCAATCGTACTTTCCATGTAACCCTTTGGTTCCGTGCGGTGCTGCGCTGGAACCCCCCCCCCCTCCCCCCTTCGCGCCCCGCCCCCGCATTCGCCCACTCTTAATGAAAACATAATGACCGCCATTTGGTGGAAAACCCTCCCTTTTTTAGAGAACCAATATCTGATTATTCAATCGACGTAGCCCGACTGGACGTGTTGCTCTAGCATCTGTTTAACACAAGCGATCAACATTAATGTTTTATCTGCGGCGTCCGCACGGCCGATACTGTCCCATGAAGTCCCCATGGCAGTCCCCATGACAGTCCCCATGACAGTCCCCATGGCAGTCCTCATGACAGTCCCCATGGCCTTCCCCATGGCCGTCACCATGTAACAGTCCCCATGACAGTCCCCATGACAGTCCCTATGACATTCCCCATGACAGTCCCCATGACAGTCCCCATGACAGTCCCCATGACAGTCCCCCTGACCGTCCCCATGACAGTCCCCATGGCCGTCCCCATGGCCGTCCCAGCCCTCGCCCCAATCGCCGGATCGGGTTGTCTCTGTCTACGATTTCACAGCACGACAGAGCTCCATCGGCCGTGGCGTGCAGCGTGCGTCATTGGAAGAGAAGGGGAAGAGGGGAGGAGGGGAGGAGGGGGAGGGGAGGAGGGGAGGGGGAGGGGAGGAGGGGTTTATGCAGGGGACGCGAGCCAGGCGAGCGGCGAGGGAACCGGAGAGCAACGGCACCGCCAGCAGCGCCCGGGAGGAGCAGCAGCTGCCGTGACGCCCCTTGTTTTTTGCCCGCGAAAAGCATTTTGGCACCGTGCGGATGTGTTTGTTCACGGCGTTGCGCGCGCGTTGTTTTGTCTCTGTGTGTGTTTGTGTTGGTGTGTGTGTTGGTGTGTGTGTTGGTGTGTGTGCGTGTGCGCGTGCCGAGATGCGCGAAAATGAGACGTGGCAGGCGAGGCAAAGTGTGCACAAGTTTGGCACAGAGCCACCGCCCCCGCCCCCGCGCCACACACACACACACACACACACACACACACACACACACACACACACACACACACACACACGCAATATGTATGCGTCCCTGGATTTTTTCGCTGAAACAGCGAATTGTATATTCGCATATACAAACAACACGTTTGCTGAGTACGCAGAAAAATTTGCTTGCGACAGAAAAACAATTGTGTCTTATGCGTCTGCAGAAATGTTTGGTCCGGATTAGAAAATGAAAAATCCTGCAAATAGGAAAAGTTAAGACTGTTAAAGATGAAGTTACAGCGTTTGCTGAGCAGCCAAAACATTGCTGAAATAGCACAGCAAACGTCACTGGAGCAGCAAACTGTTTGTTGGCCGTGTGATGGCGGCGTGATGCAGTGACCCTGTCTCGTGACATGGCGCTGTACCACATGGCGTGCGCCATGCGGCGGCACAGCGCGGCGGACGAGTCGCGGTCCGAGGCCGCCTGGTGCAGCAAGTGCCGGCGCGCGCGCGTCCGCCGGCGGCTGGACGAGGCCGAGACCCCCGCGGGGCTGCCGACGGGGGCGCCGACGGGGACCCAGGAGCACCGGGACCAGCGGCACCGGCGGCAGCACCGCCATAGGGCCGCCGCGTCCACCCTCCGCACCCTCAGGCAGGCCGACGAGGCCGCCCGGGCGCTGGCCGCGGAGCGTGAGCACGCCACGTCCACGTCGGCGGTCATCACGGACCTGGACACGCTGAGCACCAGCCGTGGGGGGCGCGCGCCGCCGAGGGCCATGCGTCACCCCGTCCACGGCACGGCCAACGCCGAGGTGCAGGCCGAGCTGGAGCCCAGGAAGACTCTTCGGCACACCCTGGCGCAGGACCTCCAGGACCTCCAGGACCTCGCCGGCCGGCGCGCCGACGGACAGCCGAACGGCCGTGCCAACGGCCACCCCGACGGCGTCTGCGTCTGCGCGGACATCTTCTGCCGCGAGCCGCCGCACGGCTACCGCCGCCACCCGCTGCCGCCGCCGCCGCTGCAGCCGCCGTCGCCGCCGCTCCGCACCGGCATGTCCGGCCTTCTCGAGGCCGCCGCTGACATGACCCCCGACGGTGGGTAGAGGACCGTGGGGCGTGGGGCTGTGGGGCGTGGGGCTGTGGGGCGTGGGGCTGTGGGCCGTGGGGCCGTACACGGCATACGTTAAGCACCGCGCCAACCTCGGCACACCCGGCAGTGCGGTGACAACAGTTACTCGCGTGTGCACGGCGCCTGCGGATGCCAGGGTAGGCCAGCCCGCACGGCGCGCGTGCATCGCAGAGCCCGCGGTTTGCCTACCCAGCACGGCGCCTCTGAGTGCCCAGACCGGACCAGCCATGCTCACGTTTGCCGGCCCTCTCTCGTGTGTTGCAGACATCCAGGAGTTCTACGAGCTCACCCTCCTCAACGAGACCAAGACGACTCAGGAGAAGACGGCCGAGACCATCCGCATCGCGAACAAGTGGGAGGAGAGCAGCATCGAGGTGAGTCGACATCGTCCTTGCCGTCGTCCTGGTCTCCCCCGCGCTGCTCCCCCCCTTTAGTTCTCCCCGGGGACGGTGCGGGGCGCGCGCTCCCAGAGCAGCCGACAAAGTAGCCCGCGGCGGGGAGGGGACCGAGGGGGACGGCTCGGGACAACCTCCCCCGCCGCAATGGCAGTTTTATTGCGGACGTAAATTGCAATCGTGAGCCCTCCAGTCAGGCCGTAAAGATGTGCGCCGCGAACTCAAATGAGAACGGCGGGGAGGCGGCTGGCGGCCCCGACGGGGCGGCAGCAGCGGGGGCAGCGGGGGCAGCGGGAGTAGCGGGAGCAGCGGGAGCAGCGGGAGCAGCGGGGGCAGCGGGGGCAGCGGGAGCAGCGGGAGCAGCGACAGCAGCGGGAGCAGCGGGAGCAGCGGGGACAGCGGGAGCAGCGGCAGCAGCGGGAGCAGCGGGAGCAGCGGGGGCAGCGGGAGCAGCGGGAGCAGCGGGAGCAGCGGGAGCAGCGGGAGCAGCGGGGGCAGCGGGGGCAGCGGGAGCAGCGGCAGCAGCGCAGCAGCAGCGGGTAGATTTGGCGCGTTTTGGGCTGCCACCCGCTCCTGTGACACGGCCCCGCCAACGACCTCGCACCATTGTTTCACTACCCATATGGCCTCACGCGGCCTCACGCTCATGCACCCAGAATGATGTCCTCATTTGTTGCAGAGTTACACACCCGTCCCCGTGGCGGACCACCACGTGAGGCGGGGGCTGCCGCAGCCCAGGGCCAGAGGCCTCCACGACCATGGGGACACCGTAGGGGCCGGCGGCCCCGGCGCCACGGAGTACCTCATGACCTTCCCTGGCGAGGTAAGAGCCTGCCTGCCGTCGACTCAACACTGCACGCAGAGGGAAAAGATTCTCAGGCGAAAGGCATTCAGGAATGTTTCCCATCGAGATCTTGGAGTGAAATCGAGAAGTACTCTCTCGAGTCAAGGGAGGGTTGCAGGCGGCCCCACGTGGGGTACCGACAAGGAGATATCCCATGATCAGATACCTGGGTCCTCGGCAGGTTAGCCTGCGTTGTATGTCGGCAAAGAGTTAGGGGTTGTTCACATTGTGCGCCACACTTTGCGCCCGCACGCCCGCATGGCGCCTGCTAGGTAGGCAGTCCCCACCTCCTCCATGCAGGCGTGTAGTGCGGGCTGGCCTACCCTGGCATTCGCAGGCGCTCGGCTCGGTGTGGCCTCCGCCTCCGCCATACGGCCGTCACACCGATTCGACCTGTACCTCGCTCCACCCCAAAACCGCAAACTGACAACTGATAGATGGTGCTCAACACCGACAAAGTCGCTGTGACAACTAATCATTTTTCTGCGTTAAATTGAGTGTGAAAATGTTTTCTCGATCAGAAGGAGCGATAAAAAGGAGTCGAAAAGTAGCGTCGGTAAGTGAACGGGATCGGCCCTCGCAATCGGAGCTACCCCGCGCCCCGACTGCGGCGGCTCTACCCCACGTCCTCACGTCCCCGTCCCCGGGAAGGTTAGGTCCCGAGGCCATAGATGGCGGTGCGGTGCCGCGGGGATGCTGGGCTGGGCTGGACCGGTGAATACGCCGCACGGCAGACGCCCGGCGGTGGGGTTGGAGGCTGGGGGCTGGACTGCACGCAAGTGCACGCTGTTGCTTCACCGAACTTGGGGTAGGTGGCGGGGTGGGGCGGGGCGTTGGAGGCGGCGCGCGGCGACGGTGCGAGGGGTTGGGGGTGGGGGCGGCGGCGGCGCGGCGGCGGCAAAGGGGATTTGTGGCCAGGGCCGACGCATGCCAGTACACCACCACCACCATCACCACCACCTTGAGCGAGTCTTTTCAAAAAGGACCGGTTAGAATTCGACCATCTCCGATCTCGCTAAACTGTCAACAGTAGATATAACTCACCAAACACTAAAAAAGGATTTTGCTCGGAGAAAATAATTTTGTTTCATATTTTCGGATTGGAGGCTGACATTGTGTTTTTTCGTCGAAAAATAGTGAGGTATTTGAGCGAGATCGGAGATGGTCGAATTCAAACCAGTCCTTTTTGAAAAGACTCTCCATGCCATATGACGTGGGGCATGCACTGCCACTGTTAAAAAAAAACGAAAACGAAAATTTTGTCCCTGCATGTTGCGGTTTCAGACAATTTTCTCAAGGAATTTCCCGATTGCATTTTGTAAGTACGTATGACCTAGAAGCGGCTAAAAAACTCCGAAGCAAACTACGACTGAAAATCAGTGTAAATCTGGTAAGTACATGTTACTTGGAAGTGCGCAGCCTAGTGCGTGTCGCGCGGTGTGCTCAACGCGAGGAACGTTTTCTCGTTCACCCTAAGATTTTTTTTTCTTTTCCTGCTCAGTCGGTATATCACAGCAGTGTAGCTGTATTAGTGTGTCCGGCTGAAATGTCCTCCTGACCTCGTTGACATACGTACGCCATTTGTGGCCGTAGCGTACTGAAAACGAATCCTGGTTTTACACATCCGCGTATTAATTAATATGATTACTCCGGAAAGTCTCCCCGACGGTGATCAAGTTAAGAAGAATGTCAATGTCAAACAGCGGCGAAGAAACCAAGGCAGTCGAGAAATCTCGCACACAGAAGAGCCTGTTTTCACCACCGCTGCCATTTTGTCGGAGTCAGGGTGGCAGAGTATAGTGCAAGTAGGGTATACACTGTTTTCTGAATTGCAATTCAAGATTGTCATTGCAAGGTACAGTGAGACACCCTCCAAAAGAAAAGGCCCGTGATCGCAAACGGTTTGCAACACAATGTATCTGCGATTTGTATCGACGGACCCATCACCATTTCTTTGCAATAACCACCGTGTTGCAATGTCTACATCGGTGATCGCCCGTATGTGGTGAGGACCAGGACCCCGGGAGGGAGCATGAGGCTGTGGGGGGGGGGGGGCTGGGCCCCGTCGGTGGGGGGTGGGGCGCAGCGTGCAGCCCGGCCGGCCCAGCGGGGCCCGCCGCTGCCGCCGCCCCGGGGGGTCACTCCGGCAGGGCGCCTGCACCGGGAAGCACACGGCACACGGTGGGACTCGCAGCGCGCTATCAGGTGAGCGGAACGCCCCCCGACGCCCCCCCCCCCCCCCACCCCCCCTCACGCACCCTTAACATTTTTTACCAACTTTTAATATGTACCGTACATACGAATTACATATTCGTTGTGCAATGTGCAAGGGCAAGTTTACAAATGAGCCTCTTCAAGTTCCTTAACGCCGACCCTTCCATTCCATTCCCAGTGATGTACACTTAGTGTGGGGAGGTACCCCTGACACGCCTGACGCTGTGGTCCGCAGGACTCATGGGCGCGGCACACAGCACGGGGCTCGGCCCCGGCGGCGTGTGCGGGGCGTGCGGCGTGCGTGGCCACTCGGCGGAGGGCTGCGTCTGGCTGCGGCCCCACGTGCAGCAGGCCCTGTCGGCGGAGGCCATCGCCTTGGCCAGCCGCAGCGGCTTCACCCTGGGCCCCGACTGCACCTGCCCGGTGGACCGGGTCGGCGTCGGCAACGGCCGGAACGTGGAGCTGCTCGTCAACGGCGTGCGCCACGCTCTGTTCACTATGGAGACCAGGATGGAGATGTCCTTCATCAACGTGCTGGACGCGGTCCGCGTCGGCGTCCGCGGCGAGCGCATCGCCGTGGCCGAGGTCCAGGACCGCGGGGGGCGGCTGGTCATTCTGTCGCTGACGGCGAGCGGCGACGACGGCGCCCTGGTGCCGGCGGTGGTCTGGCCGTACGGCAGAAACCTGCTCGGCAAGCGCGCCATCGACATGCTGGGGCTCAGGTTCGTGCCGTGGGCCAGGACCCTCGTGTCCCCCAGCTGCGTCCGCTGCGCGCGCATCACGCGCCGCCCCATGCAGGAGCTCGTCCTCAGCATGGAGGTGGTCGCGGGCTACGTCAGCGTCGTCGTCATGGACGCCTTCTCCATGTACGTCCTGTGGCGGGGCGTGCCGCTGGCCGCTGTCAACGCCGCCCCCCACCACCTGGCGGAGGAGGTGGTGGCCATGCTCACCGTCGCCGGCCCGCCCGCCCTGGTCCAGATCCCGGACACCAGCTTCGTCTGCATCTACCGCATGCTCCGGCCCTACCTCGGCCCGCTCCACACCATCCTGGAGCCCGTCGCAGAGGTCCCCTTCGAGGTGCACAAGGCAGCGTTCTTGGTGAACAGCAACATCGGCGGCGGCGTGCACGTCGTGCAGAAGGCCCTGTTCGACGACGCCATCGTGCGCAGGAGGTACCTCTACCACTTCTCTCCGTACGAGCTCTTCTACGGCCGCGGCTTCCACTATGTGGACTTGCTCTCCCCGGAGGCCCCGGATGCACGAGCCTTCCCCCCCGCGGCCAACGCGGCCCCGCCCCAGAGGAGTGAGGCCGCCAAGTACGCCCGCTACTTCGTCGAAATGGAACTTTACAAGGCGCGAAGCCTGCAGCACCGCGTGGCCAGCGAGGAGGCGGTGTTCGCCAAGGTGCACCTGCCCGTCAGCGTGCTGGTGGACCCACCCGGTCAGGGCTCGGCCGGCAGCGCCGTCAGGGAGCTGGAAGGACCGCTCAGCGACGACTCCAACGGCAGCGCCACCATCACCACCATCACCATCACCACCACCGCCACCACCACCACCACCGCCACCGCCACCGCCACCGCAGAGTGAGTCCATCGATATTACTTATTATTCTGTATTCGATGTTAGTAACCTTACACCCTGCGGCCCCGGCCGTTCTCCGTCCTGCAGCACCAGCCTAGAGCTCTCCGGCCGCCAGGACGAGGCCGAGGAGGACGACTTGCCGGCGGGGGCCTCGGCGGCCGACCACTGGGCCACGTCCTGCAGCAGCGACCGGGCCTCGGCCAGGGGCGGCAGCACCCTGTCAGAGTGTTCCTACTCCTGGACAGTCCGCCCCCGCCGCCCCCGCCGCCCCCGCTACCTCTGCCCCCACGGGAACGGGCACCGCCAGGGACCTTACGGGGCCCAATCGCAGTGATCACACAGCGCTATAGGGGCGCGCCGGAGACACACGGATATGATCTGCAAAACAAGTGCTAATTACTCCCTACACTGCAAAACAAGTGTTAATTACTGTTGCGGCCGTCTCATGTGTTGTGGGAAAGTGGCATACGGGGTAAGTCGAGTTACCCTCCCAGGGACCCTGAGATAGAAACCCGCTTCGTTACTTCTGTTTCGCAACATTTGTTTCAAAAATCACCCCATGAGCTATTTTTCTATAGTGCGTACATAATTTTGGAATTTCATCCCAACTCCGCTTCGGAACAAAAAGGAAGTCAAAAGTCAGAAAAATGTTCCGAAGAGATTACTTATGTAGTGTATCATTGTCAAGATTTATTTTCTAGTGGTTAGGCTGTGTGATTGCAGTGCCTAGTCTGTGATTCAGTCTGTTCCTCAAATGACGTTGGGAAGATAGATATAATATTTTCCGAGTTGCTGGTCGACCTTCACAGTTTATTTTATTTCCTAGTTGATGTTATCAGCAAAGCTTATTTTATTTTCTAGTCGATGTTATAAATTTGGTAGTAAATTTATTTTTTCTGTCTTCAGTATATGATGTATTAAGTATAGTGTTACAAGTATAGGCGACGCTATGATTTTGAGGAGTCAATGAGTGACGTGTGACAGGTATGAATTGGCTAAGAATGCTTATTCAAACATTGTCTGGTTGTACCTGATAGGAACGTGACGAATAAAGGTAGATATACTGAAAGTGTCGACTCTGTTCCTGTTTTCCTGACACCCAACTCGCTGCACGAGACACGCCACGCGACGTGTATGTGCCTCCTAAACGCAGAACATCGAAAGTGAAATAGAGTACTCCGCAGAAGCCGGAAACGGAGGTAAGAAGTCGTAACGCCGGGATCTGTAACGCTAGCGACGCGAGCGCAGGTCCGCGTCACCTGGCTGTTTTCAAACAGAGATTCATGGTTTCAAAAATAATGGTCTGATGGTCCGTTGACCGTCGTGGACAGTCTCCCCCGGGACTCCTCCCGACGGCCAGATACAAGTCGTTGACGGCGGCCACGCCTCCCTCTGTCTCCAGGACGTGCGGGAGAGCGCGGACAGCAGCGCGCCGTGTGGCCGTCCCTCGCGTGCCATGGGGGGTCACACCACGGCCGTGGGCGTACCCGTGGGCGTCCCCTGTGACGACATGCCCATCCCCAGCCGGGAACCATCGCGGGCCTCGGGGCCCGTGGGCCAGTCCAGCTACGACCAGAGCGCCATCTACATCCCGCTGAGGGGGACCCCACCGGAGGACGGCGAGCCCCCGCCCCCGGCCGTCGTCAAGGTGGTCGCCAAGGCCAACGCCGCCAAGGTGGTGGCGGCCGTCCGGCAGGTGAGTCGCAACCTCCGCGGTGAGAGAGAGAGAGAGAGAGAGAGAGAGAGAGAGAGAGAGAGAGAGAGAGAGAGAGAGAGAGAGAGAGAGAGAGAGAGAGAGAGAGAGAGAGAGAGAAAAGGGCAAAATGCAGAGTGCAGCAAAATTTAAGTTGTATTCGTCTGAATTTTGGGGGTTGTTCTCGCCTCACTGCTGCCCTGAGGTGGGTGTGGCCTACCAGTTCGGGCGCAGCGCGGGGGCGGGGCCTGGCCGGGGGCCTGGTGGGGGTGGGGGCGGCGTGCACGCCCTTCCCTCCGCCTGCGCCCGCGGGGGGTTGGGGGTGGGGGTGACGATACCAAGCAACAGAATGGAGTAGAGTCCGCAAGTGAAAAGTCGTATCGAAGAAGACAATCGCCGCTGCGGATCGAGTTGGGGGAACTCCTGGGCGGTGGTGGTGGTCACTCGTTGGTCACACGGTGGTCACACGGTGGTCACACGGTGCGTCGCACCGTGTGAACTTTAAAATCGTCTTTATGGACAAATTGTGGTGCGGAAAGCAGCGGCAGCTTTTAAAGCGTTTTTTTCCCTTCTCGTTCCTGTCCGGACCAGCTGATTGAAAATGCTTGCAAACGGCGCTAGATTTCTGCACCGACTCACACCTCACACGGAGCCGTTCCAGAACACCCCAACTGCAGTGACACGGGAGGCCGCGTGTGGCGGCGGGGAGTGTCTGTGCCTACACTGCAGCGCACGGGGTGGCGCACTTGTAACACTTTGTGTAACCTCTGCGCCCCGGGACCTCGCCGCAGACTTGTCGGATAAGTGAGATAATGAACAAACTACGTAACCAAGGGGGCCGGCGGCTGAATAGCGCAGCGCGCACTGGGCAAAAATGTCGTCCGGAACTTTTCGAAGAGATTCTTACTCACTTGAAAGTTTATTGTTTGAAGCTAAAAATGCCGGCCACTTGGAGGTCACCCCAAGGTCACGCCGAGCTCGACCACCACCGGCCAGACGGGGAAGGTTTCACGGTTCCTCTACGCGCGCGCTCCGTTTATTGGTTTTACTCGCGATCCTGTCATGTGTGCTGGAGGGGAAGAGGCGTTGAAAAGGGAGCGGGGCTCCGTGGCGCGACTAAGTTCATAACCTGGTTATAAAATTTGGCGAATAGAGGGTCCAGGGGGAGAGATCCCCGAGTGCGGCGGGCGTCCTTCACACACTCGCACGCCTTTCGCCGCTGCCAACGCGGCGATGATGCATTTGAAACGAAATGTTTTCTAGAGCTAGGCTCACGATTTGCCGCTACGCGCAGATAATTGGACCGGATACGGTTGCTGCCTAACTTTATTCCAGCAATCGCGGGGCCAAAGTGCAGATCAATAAGTGAGAGTGGGAGAGGGGCGGGGGTTGCTAATGCATCCTACAAGAGACGTAAGAGAAGGGTACACGACCGAAGTCTTCGTCAGTAATACGAAGAGTCTTTTAGAAAGTTGGAGCAGAAGAGCGTCATGTCATCGGTACAGTGACCAGTGGCTTATCACTGGTCCCCATGGGTCCTCGTACTACCTTAACCAAAATCCTCAAAATCAAAGCCCAACGACGCGCTACGCCGCGCCGCGGGTGGGTCCCGGCTAGGTCCCGGTGCATCGGGCTTCGAGAGACCCCCCCCCCCCCCCCGAACTGTCCTTCCCCCACCACTTACCTCCACTCCACTCCGTCTCGTACACGCGTTACGAGCCGAAGCCGAGACGAGCCGAGCTCAACAAGTGTCCGTCGCGAGCGTCCGCCCTGCCTGTGTGTTGTTGCTCGGTGCTCGGTCCGAATCGAAAAGTAAATCCTGGTAGTCTGCGCCCCCTGGTGGCGCCCCTTTACGTACCCGAGCAGCAGGCACCCGGGAGCACTCGGTACCCCGCCACGCCCACCTGCTTGCCGATCCAACGGCTTGTCAACGGCTCCTGTCATAGACGAGCTAGGCGTACCGGACGCGTACTTTTAGGTTAGGGGTGTGCCGCTGCTGCTGCCGCTACCGCCGCTACCGCTGGCTAGCGGGCTAGCGTAGCGTAGCCGCCTCCAGTCCCCACCCCGACCCGTCAGTGACCCGGTGCAGCCGCAGCCGCAGCCGCAGCCGCAGCAGCAGCAGCCGCCGTCCCAGCGAACCGTGTTGGTTTCGGTTCACGGGAAATTCGATTCATACCTCTCGTTTCGCGGGCCTGGATGTGTTGGCACGGCAGCGGTAGAAGTCCTGCGTGAGCGGTGCGTGCGTGCGTGTGCGTGCGTTGTGACCGCGGGCGTGTTGCATGCAGCTAGAGGTGGTCATGCACTTGGTGGAGACATCTATGCCAGTACGCCTCTGCGTTTCCAGTTGTCAGTTTCCAGTTGGGATATTTAAGTGATGGGGGATGGGCCGGTGCTGGACGCCACCTGACGCCCCCCGTACCCCCGATCGGGGTTCGGCTGGCTCGGCCCCGTTCAGCGGTCGCTATTGCAGCAGAAAATAATGACCTGTCGTAGAGGTTATGTTTGTGGTCTGCCCATTTTTGAGGGGCGAGATGCACGGTTTTGTTGAAATTTGAAGCGGTACGACTTCGACTCGGATGAACACAAATTTGAAATTAAATAGAATGATTTGAGCCCAGGTCTTGGAAAATTCATGGTACCATTGGTTAATTTTCGAGGATTAAGCTTGAACATTATTTTGTGCCAACCAGGCACAACAATTTTATGCAATTTGTTCATAAAATGAAGGATTTCTCAAATCTGATTTACTGACTTAATCAAATATTCTCTTGTTGCATTATCATGTTGTATTCATTAGGAAAGATACAGAGTGTGACTAAATTCTAGTTTCATACTGTGTGTTATGAACTATTACTGAGATTGAGCGTGGACAACATACTGGAAATGTCAGTTTTGACCAGAATGTTTGGCATCAAAATTATGGCATGTGAATATGAGAGCTGTGCAGTTGATGTTTACCATCAGTTGAGATCAATGGCATGATCCCTCTACCTGCGCAGCAGTCTGCGAAGCGCGATCCCTGGGGGCTCACTATCTGGTGTTTTATTTCAGAGGGATGTGGATGTGAATATTGAAAGCAGAAGACATACAAAATGACAGGGCGTAGAAAGAAACCGCACTCGATCAGTCAGAAGGTGTCATCCCTTATCAGTTTGGACAAGGTGAGTCATTCTTTTTTATCAGTGATTCATAAATAAGATGATGCGTATTTAATTCAAACAACTCATATTTGGTGTGTTATAGTTCCATGAATGAAGTGTTACATTATTACTCAAGCTATTTGAGGAAATGTGCTGTTATTGAACACTAAATGTGAAGGGAATTGTAATTAAAGAGTCACACGCAGTTCCTCCATGCATTGGCAGTGTTTTGTGCATCGTCCCTGCACTGACAGACTACCCCTGCCGAGGGGGCTTCTAGTCCTGCTATGTTCTAGTATTATTGGATGGATTGTGTGGATGGACTGTGAAGAGTGTGGCATTGACAGGGTTGACCATTTGTTCTGGGTGTGTTCTTCCCCCGATGCTGCATAGTAGCCTTTAGATTTTTGACCATCAGCTTCCGAGTCTCAATCCACACTACTTGTCTATATTGTCACCTCATATTCCATCTGTCGTGAAAAATGTTGACATTGGCAAGAAGCAGGGGCCTTGTGTTGGTCTGTGTATGTGTGTCGCTGCCACGCTCCCGTTTTGGGGCCACACTCATTCCTTGCTGTTTGTTGTTCGCCGTTGCTGGAACCTAGCCGGGCTGGGGGGGGGGGGGGGGGGGCAGAGCAGAGCAGAGCAGTGAGCGGTCCTAGCAGTCCTCCCATGACGAGCCTGGGAGCAGTCGCCTCCCCCCCCCCCCCTCCCTTCGGGCACAACAGGTATGCTCTGGGGCCGTCCATAAATTTCGTAACACGGTCCTGGTGGGAGAGGCGGCACCAACGGCACCCTACAGCGGCGGGGGCACAGGGGCACTCGAGCACGGGCACTGGGGCACTCGAGCACGGGCTGCCTCCTGTTGTGCCCGAAGCGGAAGCAAGGAAGACGCAGGGCAAGTATGAGAAATCGCGTTTTCGTCGGGACCCCGCTCCTCTTCGCTGCGACCTCTCACTCCTCCTGACGCTCATGACTTGCGGACGGCCCCGCCTGTGCGCGCAGGCAGGCGGTATGCTGCCTCATGGAAGCGTGTGCAAATCGACGATGCTTTTCGATTCTGTCCCTGGAATGATGTTAGAACGGCAGCGAGTGATGTGTTGACACTGTCGCCCTGCAGACAGGTGGTGTGTGCCGGTGCCGGCTTGGAGTGGTAGTGCAGGAGGGTGGTGGAGGGTAGTCGGGGCGGGACCAACGGTTGTCTTGTAGTGCCGTACGCCGGACTGGACAAATGACGGGAAATCGAGTGATTTTTGATTTCTTTTAAAAAATAGAAGAGCGAGGTTCCGTAAACGCGATTTCTCATGTGCGTTTTTCTTGTTCGATGTGACGTGTTACTTCCGTTTCGGTCCTCTACCGGCACCTTTTGTTCTGTTGTTGACGATGTTGTTGGTGTCGCAGGTGAACGGCGGGGGGTCGACGTGCGTGCAGGATGGCGAGTACGAGTACGAGGAGATCTCGCTGGAGCGGGGCGGCGCGGGGCTGGGCTTCTCCATTGCCGGGGGCACCGACAACCCCCACATCCCCGAGGACCCCTCCATCCTCATCACCAAGATCATCGGTGGCGGCGCGGCGGCGGCGGACGGCCGGCTGCGCGTCAACGACACCATCCTCTCCGTCAACGACACCTCGGTCGTCGGCGTGCCCCACTCCACCGCCGTCGAGGCCCTCAAGAAGGCCGGCAACTTCGTCAGGCTGGTGAGTGCCGCTTGTGTGTTCCCGAAGGGTCCCCAACTAATGTTCAAAAAAAATTCAAGGTAATTTTTTTTTTTTAACTTTTTGTAAATTTAAATTTTGAGACTTCCTTGATTTTTTTTATTTGAATGCGACTGTGCCTGTGCGTGTGCGTACGAGCCTTCCGCCATAACGGCAGAAGTCCGTGTATAAGGAAATCTGAGGAGGGAAATGATTGCACGCGCCCTAATTGGTGCTCAGGACCGACAACTTGAAAGAGCGGCCGAACCAAGGTAACTTTGGTCCAACTTGATGCGGGCTCCCTGGATTCTGTTGAGCTGCTGCGGGGGTGGATTTGTTTAAAAAGTTTTGTTCCGGTCTGAAGAAAGGAAAACGGCCCCTCCGCCGCCCTTCCTGTGGCCGGGCGTTATCGCAAAGGGCGAAAAACTGCTCTAACATCGGACTGGAGCCTTCCTGAAATTCCCAGTAACATGAAAAAATATTCATAGCACAGTCCGAGCAAAGTACTACAGCCCTCCAAAGCACGGATTCGCACAGCCCTCGGCCTGGTTACGGCGTTTGCGGGGGCCGTCGGTATGAACTCGGGCCATTAGACGTCTGCAAAGACACGCATCACGCTCGGAATTAAAATTTACGTCACGAAAATCGACCAAAAAAAAAAAAAAATTGCGATAGGAAGCTCAAGCTCTGGTTTGAAAAACTCTGTTAATATGCGATTACACTTCCGACCGAGGCTGGACTCGGCTCGGCGGTGGAGCCATGGCGGAGGCCGGCGTGTTCTGTCGGGGGTTCTGCAGGCGGACGGCGCTGCACCACTCAGGAAATGACATCGGATGGGACAATGTCATGGGGCCTTTGTCCCGGGCCAGCCCAGCAGTGCCCAGCAGCCCCCTGCCCGGCCGCCTCAGTGCAGCATTCGGCTGGTTTTGACCGATTCGCTCGACCGCTTGAGACCGCGCCGCTTCTGCTCGCCCCTTCATATGACGGTCCGGAGCGGTCTGGGCAGCGGTCCCGACCGCCACCGCACCGCACCGCCCGACCGCTTCACCAGCTGTGACTGGCATCTAATTGGTGTCGTTTTCCTCCGACTTCCGGTGAAGTGAGGTAGCTGCTAGCCACTTCATTTTGCTCGGTATACAGTTCCTTACCAGCAGCCATTGAGAAAAAACAAAAACAAAAAAAAAACGAAAATATTGAGAGAAAAAAATCTGGAGCCGCCGGGATTCGATGCCCGGTCACCACTGTGTCTCAGCTCCGTCCCGGTCCCGACTCGCACAGGTTGGCGGTCCAGGCCTGAGCCAATGCAGCACTCTGCCTGCTGCCCGGGTCCAATCCTCATTTACAGCGCGTCGACAATGAGGCCGCGGGGGCGGGGGGCGCTGGTCTGGTCTAGCCTGTACCCCTCCGTGTGCCCGCGTTATCTAGCGGCGGGGGTGGCGCGGTGGTGGCTGCCCTCTTTTTACTCGCGCCGCCGTGCGCCGTCCGATAATTACCCGGCAACACACGGGGTGGGTGAGGATGCGAAAGGGCTTTACCTGTACTGACGGAAGATGAGCTTTCGCCGACCTGTTTGTTGTTGTTTGTTTGTCTTACAAGAAGGAAATGTCTGTTGCAGCACGTCCGCCGGCGCAAGATGCCGCCGCACATGCGGGTCCTGGAGATCGAGCTGGTGAAGGGCACCAAGGGCCTGGGCTTCTCGATCGCCGGTGGCATCGGCAACCAGCACATCCCGGGCGACAACGGCATCTACGTGACCAAGGTGATGGAGGGCGGCGCGGCGCAGGTGGACGGGCGGCTGGCCGTGGGCGACAAGCTCATCGCCGTGCGCAACACCAACGTAAGTCACAGCGTATCCTCCTACATGCAAAACTTGCCCAATTTGCCTTTCTTTTTTTTTTCTTTTGAGGGGAATATAAATTGGTGAGTGACTGACTGGCTGGGTTTGCTTTGTCGCCCCTCTCAGCAGCAAGGGGAGCGTAACCTGGAGAACGTGACCCACGAGGACGCCGTGGCCACCCTCAAGTCGACGACGGACCGCGTCGTGCTGCTGGTGGGCAAGACGGAGAGCTCGAGGCCGGCGTCGAACCTGTCCCACCACTCCCACCAGAGTGAGTCGCCGCTATCGTGTGCCCTCGTGCGAGGTGCCCCCGGGTGGTTGACTTGGGGGCACACCAACGCTGGGGAAGCAACTTCGATTAATTCATTTATTTATTTTTTCATGTTTTTTTTTTTTGGGGGGGGGGGTGCATAACATTGAGGATTTGAACTGCATTGGTTGTGTTTTTGAAGTTTGATTTTAAAAAAAAATTCGTTTGTGCAATTTTATTTATTTCTTAATTTGCAGTCGTCGGCGAGGTGCACGCGGCGCCGGCGGTGGACGTGCGCACGCCCGTCGGGGGCCCCTCGCTGTTCGCCGTGTCGGAGCCGGACAGTGCCCGCGGCGCGCTGCCCCTGCTGTCGGCGGAGCCCGGCCCCGGCCCCGCCGCCGGCATCTCCACCAGCATCGGGCCCTCGGCCGCCCCCTCCACCGCCTCGTCCCGCGTCGCCTCCCCCGTCAGCTCCCACCCCGCGTCCCGGGGACCGTCGCCCGGCCACGGCAAGCGGCCCGCCGTCGACGACGAGGCCGTGTCGAGGTGAGTGGGTGTGACCATGGGTGCTCACTCTAATAAACAGTGTGCACCCTCAAAAAGGAAATGAGAGAAAAAAACGGGAAAAAAAACCGAGTGGTGTGTTCCGTAATGGTCGCGTTAATCGCTACTTGCGGAGTTGTTCGTATGGAAGTCTCATCGCAATCTGTTTATTTTCATTATTATTTTATTTTATTGTTTTGCAAAAACGCATCAAATTTTGTAACGATTACTGCAAATGATATCGCAGTCCTGAAAGGTCCTGATCGTTCTACCGCAACCCTGCTGGGGCGGGGGAGCAGCGGGGACAGCTTGCCCCCCCCCCCTCTCCCGCCCAGATCACCGGGTGCTGCTTTGTGCGTGTCAGTGGTTCCTGTCCCACTCTCTGTTGTCAGATAGGCGGGAGAGGGAGAGAGAGGAAGAGAGCTGTCCATGTCTGGCTCTCCCGCGCCAGATTCGAAACACGCTTTAATCCGCGACTGCCCTGCTCAGATTGGCCCCCGCTAGTGTGCATATTGTGATCGGAATAATGCATGGAAAGAAGCGACAGCACGGGAGGGGAAGTGGTCACGGGGGCCCACGCCTGCCGCCCCTCAGGCCTGCCGCCCCGCAGGCCTGCCGCCCCCAGGCCTGCCGCCCCTCAGGCCTGCCGCCCCGCAGGCCTGCCGCCCCTCACGCCTGCCGCCCCGCACGCCTGCCGCCCCTCACGCCTGCCGCCCCGCAGGCCTGCCGCCCCCACGCCTGCCGCCCCGCTCCGAGCTCGGGGCCCCTGTGGAGGATAGGCAGACCCGCCGAGCAGCCGTGCATTGGGGTTGCCTATCGGCGAGGCGCTCTCCCTGCCAGCAGCCCACATTCGTTGGCTCCGCCTCACATGTTCATGTTGATGAGAATGTTTGCGTTGAATATTTCAACTTTGCGTTTCATAATAGTTTTTTTCTCTTTTTTTTTTGTGCCGCTCCTCCGATTACTGTGTGCGTATGAGCCGAGCGGCAGGAGCCGGCGCCGCTGCTGGCCCGCGGGCGTGCGCTCCCAATTCCCCCCTAATTATCTCCTTTTCCCGCCCGCTGGCGTAAGGATCGCAAGCCGCCCGAAATACTTTAATTTGTCGATGCATTCGTCCCCCCCCCCCCCCCCCCCCGTCTTCTCCCACGCTTCCCCACTCCCTCCCACAATGGAGGTACATGCACCTTTGTGTTTCATTCAGTTCTGTCGTCGGCCAAACCGCCAAAACGTTTTTTTTTTTTAACATAAAAAGAGAGTGAGAGAGAGATATCGGCTCGTTAGCGCAGCAAACGCGAGCCGTGCTCTCTGTGCTTTCCGTTTAGGATGGAGGCGCCCTGCCCTCGCCCCGAGGAAGGCCCTGGCAGTGCCTGGCAGCCTTGGCCCGGCTAACTAGATGCATTAGCCACAAAGAGAGCGGCGTGGGCGTCAGCCGCGTAGTGGGGTTATGCTTTGGCAGTTTTTGTTGTTTCCCGCAGTCTCCGATTGATGTTTTTCGCTGTGCTGGACAGGGAGCCGCGCAGCCTGACGCTCCACAAGGGCGACGGCGGCCTCGGCTTTAACATCGTCGGCGGTGAGGACGGCGAGGGCATCTTCATCTCGTTCATCCTGGCCGGGGGGCCCGCGGACCAGAGCGGCCAGCTGCACCGCGGCGACCAGATCGTGAGCGTCAACTCCGTCAACCTCAAGACGGCCACGCACGAGGAGGCGGCCCAGGCGCTCAAGGTATTTTTTTTTTTTTTCTTTTTTTTTTTTCTGACATGCTGGTTGGCTGGCGCATGCTGATGTTGCCTTTCCTCTGCGCAGACGGCGGGGCAGACGGTGAACCTGGTGGTGCAGTTCCGCCCCGAGGACTACAACCGCTTCGAGGCCAAGATCCACGAGCTGAAGCAGCAGATGTCGCAGCAGACCGCGCCGACGGGCACGCTCCTCAGGACCTCCCAGAAGCGCTCCCTCTACGTCCGGTAATGTGACAGTACCTTGTCAGTGCCCAAGCCCGGCCGGGGCCGGGGGTTGGTGCATCCACCGTACCTGAACGTGCTCGGTCCTTCCAGCGCCATGTTCGACTACGACCCCAACAAGGACGACGGGCTGCCCTCGCGCGGCCTGGCCTTCCACTACGGCGACATCCTGCACGTGGTGAACGCCTCGGACGACGAGTGGTGGCAGGCGCGCCGAGTGGTGGCGGCCACGGGCGAGGAGCAGGGCATCGGAATCATCCCCAGCCGGCACCGCTGGGAGCGCAAGCAGAAGGCGCGCGACCGGACCGTCAAGTTCCAGGGACACATGCCTGTGCTCATCGACAAGGTGAGACCAGCCGGCAGCCAGACCCGCAAGGACCGCGGCCCGCGACAAAACTGCCTTTTTTTTTTTTTTTTTTTTTTTTTGGGGGGGGGGGGGGGGTCCGTCTGGCCTTAAATTGAATGCTCTTTCCCCCCTCTCTTTCCCTCTCTCTCTCTCTCTCTCTCTATCTCTGTATTTTATTGTTTCTTCTGATTTTTCATCTGAATGACTCTGTTTTGCAGCAATCAACTCTAGACCGCAAGAAGAAAAATTTCAGCTTCAGTCGAAAATTCCCGTTCATGAAGAGCAAGGATGATAAATCGGAGGATGGTTCGGATGCGGAACGTAAGTGTAGTTGTTGCTTACTTTTGACCCAGTTTGTGCCGCAGTGTTTGTGGGTTTCTCTATCTTCCAAAATAGTGGTGCATAAGTGTTGCACAAACCATGATTCTTTTTCACGTTATGTGTGTTTGATGTTCTGGGGCAATATGCCTTTTGCTACCAGTGCCAGTTGGGTTTTATGAGGTTACTCTTTAAGGCGGTACGACCCTGAGCCGGGCCGGGTCCTGGGCTAGAGTCACTTCTAAAGAGTATCCACAAAAGTAGTTTTGCGGATACCCCCTGACAGTTTTTGTTCAGCCATTTTCCGTAGGATAGCGCTACCGTCGCTGAGGATTTTAAAAATCAAAACCACCTATCTGTGTGAGATTCTATATGGGCTACTGGGCCTCCTACTCAAGCTTCTTGCTGCTTTGGTGAAGAGATTGAGCCACCGCTGCCCGATGGTGCATCCAAGGAAGTTTGGCAGAGCGGCGTCAAAGGCTTCGGGGGACAATGTCTCGGGTCTTTGTGTACACAATTATCAACGCTCATTTATGGTGCTCCGGAACTAGACCCACGTAACTACAGGCGGGGCCCGCACGGCTACGGCAGGCAGCCCAGCGCATCCTCGCCGACCTCAAAATTATTGCCTTCTACAAAGGAATCCGAGAGCAAAGGGGTCCGCTCTGCCAAACTTCCCTCGATGCACTATATACCGTTGCCCTCCTACCCCCTCCCCTCCCATCTTTGTGTCCGGCCATAAAGTAATTATACGGATCCCCATTGATGCAGTGTCAACAGCATAGAGTTATTAGGAAATAGAGAGGCCCTGCCTGTGCGCGGTAGTAGTTGGGGCGCCCGCGGGGGGAGGAGGCAGGAGGGGAGCGGGTCAACACCGGGCCCAGCGCCGGGGCAGCCCGGGGCCTCCCCAGGTAAAGTCCGCTCGCCGCCGGACCATCAGCCAGGTCCTCCAGCAGTCGGAGATCCCCCGTGTGTAAAACCCCAGGCGGTAGATTCGCTAGGCAAACGGACTGCGCTCGGAGGTGGGGTGGGGAGCCGAGTGGCGCGGCTCGTCACGGCCTCCGCCGGGTCTCTGGCGCGCACACTTGGAGCCGCGACCGTATAACGGGACTCTTTCCTCAAGCCGAGTCACAAATGCTAACTTTTTAAATTTATTTCTGGTGACTGAACGCACACCGCTAAACTCTCTAACGCATTAGTTTCACATGGATTCGTTTTTTGAAACATGTTTGTAGACCAACTAGAACGGGCTTTGGACGGCCGCAGTAGGCCTGGAGATGGTCTCGGCCGGGCCAAAGGAGCAACGATGAGGCAGATCCGGGCCGGGCTCCGTCCACCCAGCCGGTCTCGGTGGCCCGGGTCGGCCGACGGGGTCCGGCGGGGCGGCACATTATATTGCTTTCTTTGTCTGTGTTGGCTTTGTGTACACAGTCGTCATGCCCCCAACCTTCCCCAGCCCATCTGTCGTAGTTCGTACACACTCCACCAGCGCCACCGTACAGCAGGTTTTCTGAAGCCTGGGAGATTCAAAAGACGCAATGGGTCCAAAAACAGACCAATCTCGCAACAAAAATAGCACCGAAACTACTTGACGAACAGAAAAAAACGTAGAATCAAATGTATAGGGGCAGTGGTGATCTATCCTGTAGTGTAAGTCAAAATACCCGCTTATGTCGCCAAGTGTCAATTTTCAAATTTTAAAAAAGGGGGTCTTTCCAAACGCCCAAATTGAACAGTTGTTAACGAATCTCTAACTTTAAACTAGTCTGATAGCGTAGTAGAAGGTTGGCCCTTCACAACGACGTGCTTGTCGTCTGCGTGCGACAAATACTTTCAGCGCCATTTTTGTTGGCGAATTGGCCAAATTGGCATTTTTGAACACCCGTAACTCGGTTCAAAATTGAACAGTCAGCGTAGGATTTTACGGGGCACTTACGTATCACTCACTCTATGCGTATACCGATTTTCAAGATTCTAGCTCTCGGTCAAAATTCGGGTCGGACCGCCTTAAAAAAAGTCTGGTATCTATTGCATTTATTGTGGTCTAAATTGATTCACAAACTTCATTCTGTGGATTGTGTGGTGTTATTAAAAAAAACAAAAAAAAACTGCAATTTGCTTGATCTCAGTTGAAATTTTATTTGAAGATTTGTCCAATCCTGCATCATATTTAAACTTTCTACCATCAGAATTTTAATAAATCCTCTTACATTATTTTTATATTATATCCTTATCCTTATTTTTAGTGTTTTATTTGGCACTGTATTCTTCTATCCTAGGGACTTTTTTCTAGTTATTCCTCTAATTTGATTTATAGTGGTATATGTGTTGCATGTGAACATGGTTTATTTAATTTAAACTTACATGTTGTGATGGCACTGACCGATGACACTGTCCTTACAATAGACTTTTCGTTGCCAGATTCAATTTTCGGGGAACTAAAAGTACATTTTAACGAAGTCAGTACAATGTGTGCACAACTAGTGGCACGCTGTTCTTATTGGGTACATTTATCAGTTAACACTATTTATAGCACATGTTCCTCACTAACTGCAGGTTCAAAACTTTTCTAAATGACATGTTTTTGTTAACTGATGTATAAAATATTACTATGCATAATTAGACATTACTGACTTGATAGTACGGACTAACTGAAGGAACTGAAGCTGCTGGCTCGCTAAAAGAGTTTGCAGCCCTTTGCATGCATGCTGTCTTCTTTAGTTCTGACGAACTTCGTCACTTACGGTAATTTGATGGTTTTATCTTTTTTTTTTTATAAAGATTTATTTTCCCTTCACTTTTTGGTTTAAATGTTTTCATACCTTTAATCACACACACAATGGAAGCACATTCATGCCTCTTTTTGTCTCTTTGGTACTGTTTTCAAAGGTGTTGAGTGGAAAACCTGCTCTGAATACTCATTTTTGAAATGGAAAGAAATAATTAATCTGAGATTTACTATCAATATTCCTTCTGTGTTTTACATATCAACATGTGGACATGCATGTCTATTGCCATGCTTATGCTCCAGCTCATCAGTATGGCATGAATTGAATGCTAATACTAATGATTGTACCAGGAAAGTTCTGCAGCATTTTAATGCAGGCTGGCACTGATCTGCCTCCAGCTCCTGTGTTATGTAGTTAATGCTTGCATTGTCAATTGTCAGTTATCCTCAGCATTTTCAAACCCATTTGTTTTGTTTCTGCCTCCCTCCAATAGCTTCACCTTCCACTCCCAACAGTGAGGGAGACGCCACAAACACCCGTGAGTAGTTCCCCTGTTTTTCTTGTCTCACCATGGGTCGTTTGATTTTCCTCTTTTTGTTTTGGGGCATTTCTCGTTTTTCATTTGTCATGTGGTGTATTTATCCTGTGCTTGAGTGTTAAAACTGGTTTCAATTTTAAAGGCACATGAGTCCAAAAAACAAGTTTGTTGCTTTTTATGTGACTTCATGCAAAACATCAATAATATTCATTTTTTCAGTTTTTATCTGAAATTGTTTTCAAATTTTACACTCTCAGCTTATTCCTTTCTAATATTTAATGAAGATAGAAGAGCTAACCTTACCTCTCCTGAAACGTTACATATTTTTCAATACAAAAAAAAGGAGCAAGTCTCTTTTGGCCTGACCTTACATACCTCGGACTGTTTTTTGTTTCCAGATGTCTTGTTTGTGAGCCCGCAAACTCAAAATTACTTGATTTACCAGAGGGATCATGCAAGAGTCTGTTTCTACTTTCAACTATCTTGATTGTGTCAGCAGGTGTAGTGCACTAACTATGGAGGTGCATGAAGTTCCAAAATCAGCTGACATTGTTATAGTGGTGTAGTCATACACCATGCTTCAAATTAGAAAGGCTGTGTTCCTCAGCTTTTGCAATACTGCAAAGCGATCATTACTTTGCATGGGGAGCATGTAACACATAATTTGGTGTATGGCGGGGAGTTGGGGCAGACTGGAAACTTACACATCCTCACTTCTCATACAAATGGACTTACATTCCCTACATCTTGCTCCATAACTGTGGTATCTCTGAAAGTGAACAGCTTCTTATAGTTTTGGAATTGTTAAAGCGGCGGACTAGAATGGAAAAAAGTTCTCACTCTCATGTCCTGTGAGGCATTGGCATTGCATAATTAAAGAAAAGTCATTTGTTTTCCTCTTTTTATTGTTGTCATTGATGCTTTGTATGAATTGCACTCATCTAATGTAATGATAAAATGATCTCCTTGCAATTGAGCTTAAAAAAAAAATTCTGATCATTTGTGATTAATCACTTTACTAGCTTCATCCATTGATGGGTCTGTTTTTTATATGTCTCTTTTCTTCTGTTCCAGCGTTCATGCTCTGCTATGCACAAGAAGAAGCAACTTCTGAAGGTATAACCATAAACAACATTTATCCAATTGAATTTCTTGTTGGTAAGGCTCTCTTTCTCTCCGGTTCGTTATTTGCATTCTGCTCGCTGCACTGAACGTGCTCCCAGCTCACAAGTTTTCCTGCTGCTGTCCGCGCTGTGGCCATTTCGCTGTGGTGTGCTTATTGGGCATCACTGCTTCCCCGTTCTGTTCCTTTCATTTACTTCTCTCCCTGTGTATAGACATGGTTTTTCTTTTGATTATTATTGTTAGGGCAAGTTAGTCTGTGCTTTGTCCTCCTGTAGCAGTGTAGACTTTGTGGAAAAGAAAGAATATTTTTTCAATTATCTAGAAGTTATTTCAGTGTATGAGATTCATAATTTTCTGGTTCCTTAATATGTTATCTCAATGTTGTTCTCTCTGCACCTCTCAGTTGGATATGAGTATAAAATTCTCTGAACTTAGTGCTTTAAGAAGATAAACTTTCATTTTGTTACCTTTAATTACCTAGTAAATGCAACCTTAACTTTTTCTCAGAGTTATTTGCCCACTGCATGATGTTTGTTTTAGAATAATAGTTCTATTAACGCTGAGCTGTTGAAATCAGGCTGAGTACAATCAGGCAACCCTTAAGACATCTATCCTCAATGGTACTGAAGATACAGCTAGTCTTGACGTTCAAACTATAAAGTCTACCAGGTCTGATGCGATGAGACAAAAAGCCACCTATTCGCTCATGTTGACATGGATGTCTCTTTTCCCCATATTTTTCATCTCTAGTATTAGTTTACAAATTTTATATGAGTAATGCTTGGTTAGCAACTAATTGGTTATCATCAAAATTCTGATCTACAGTGTCTCATCACAGTTTGATCAGTTTTGCTTCATATGTTGCTCAATAACGTGACTGATAAACAAAATGTTTTTGTTACATTTGTTTATTAATAACATTTATGGGCTGACATCCAGGGGCAAAAAAAACACAAGTACTCAGCAGGATAAAGGGAATATTTAATTAATACTTGTAATTTCAAAGCATTTATTGTGGCTCTGCCACAGTCTGTACTGAAGTTTGGCATCTAGCTCCTAGAATCTAGCATACATTTTGTTAATAGCTCTTTTTGTTTTTGATAATTAAGAGCAACTGTTACTGTGGTGGTAGTTCTATAGAGGTTGTATACTTTCTAGAAAAAAACTGTTTTAACACATGTTACAATTTTTAACTGTATTTTTTTTTTTAAGTTTGAAAAATTGAGGGGTAAACTCATGGAGCACTCCTTTTGAGAAATCTTCTCTTATTTCTGGAAATGTATATGTACTGTTCTTGAGCCCTTCAGTGTACCACCAAAAATTTTCATCCCAGATTCTGAAGTCTGTTATGTAAATATACTGTTAAAGGAAGGGCATTGCCTTGATTTCAGTAGGGCTGAGAGCAAAGCATTTTCTGAAGCAGATTACTGCTGATTGTATTTTTGTGGCCATAGTTTGTAGCCCTCAGGTTTAGGACTATTTTAATAATACTATTGAACTGCTTCATGGTGGGGGTGCTTCAGGACTTGACCGAACTGAGCTGCGAGCAAAGAAGGGGTTCCCCATTTAGATAAAGAGTTAGAGAAGCCTTACATGTTTTATTTCTGTCATGGGATTGTATTCTTGGAGGAAGTGTCCCTATTCTCAGCATATGACTTTGATCAAGAAAGAATGTCACATTTATTATTGCAGGTTAACAGTGGAACAGTTTGTAGGTAGGGTCAAGTGCCGTACGTAAAGAACTAAAAGCAAAATAACCTTGAAACGATTGCACAGCATCTTTGTCATCATTTTGGGTTGGTTATTAAGAGCACATCATTTTCTAATAATACAACAGGAGCAATTGGTTTTTGTCACAGCCCTAACTTGTTATTTGTTACTTTCGTGAGAATATAATGTCATTTTATCAATGATTTGCTTTCTGGATGTTAATTTCTAGATACCTAAATAGTTTCAGTATTTTTTTTTTTTTTGGGGAATGCAATTTAATTTCATTCCTTTCCATCCCTTCTCAGTATTTTCTTGCTCACAATTGAATCCTCTCTCACAATGTGTTTTTAATATGCATGAAATTTTAATTTCCCATCATGTATGACTTTAGATGTGTTTGGTTAAGTGTCAAAATGCACTGAATTCATGTAACAAGAAAGATGTAATTTTGTGCTGTAATTTTTCTGGTTTGAAATTCCTTTTGGCATTATTTACTGGCCATGAGTGGCTCTAATCTAGTTGTGCCTCTGGCGCAGGAACAGAGGAGCAAGTATTGTCCTATGAACCAGTGCAGCGACAGCAAGTCCAGTACACCCGACCGGTCATTATCCTGGGACCACTTAAAGATCGAATCAATGATGACCTAATAGCAGAATTCCCAGACAGATTTGGATCCTGTGTCCCACGTAAGTTTCCAGCCTATTCGAAATTCCTAAAATTGAGTAATTTCACTTTTAAGATAACACATTTTTGCCTGAATGTCTAGACACAACAAGAGCTCAAAGAGAACATGAAGTTGATGGAAGAGATTACCACTTTGTGAACTCCAGAGAAGAAATGGAACGAGATATACAGAACCACCTATTTATTGAGGCTGGACAGTACAATGATAATTTATATGGCACCTCAGTTCAGTCTGTCAGAGAAGTTGCAGAAAGTGTAAGTTCCTTTATTTTCCTTTTGTGTTTTTTCCTGAGTATCTCTCTGGTAATATCTAATTTAATGAGCAATGTTATCACTAAGATCTTGGTTTGCGAAACTTTCTAGGGTAAGCATTGTATTCTTGACGTCAGTGGCAATGCAATAAAGCGCCTACAAGTGGCACAGCTATACCCTGTTGCTGTATTCATCAAACCCAAGTCACTGGAGTCTGTCATGTAAGTGTCAACCCAGGCCATTTATCTGAACATATTTGTATGACTAGCATCTCCTGAATAATTGGTTATTTTCCTTATTTGCTTTTGCAGGGAAATGAACAAGCGAATGTCTTATGAGCAAGCAAAAAAGACCATGGATCGGGCTTACAAGATGGAGTCAGAATTTGGAGAATATTTCACTGGTAAGCTGAACTAGTTTTATTTATTTCACTGTGATTATTAGCAACAGCGTGGCGGATCCAGGTGATATAGATATCTGTAGATATATATACCAGACTAGATATCTGATGAATCATCGCACATGCTCTAATAATGCAATTGTTCCACTGACCTTTCTTTCTATGTTTCAGCCATTGTTCAGGGAGACACACCTGAAGAAATTTACATGAAAGTCAAAGAAGTTATTAATGAGAACTCTGGATCAACAATTTGGGTGCCACATCGCGATCAGCAGCTGTGACAAAGGTCTCCCACACCAAGCTCCTGAGGCTTGGTTTACGCCACCCTGGGGAAACCCATTGTGGTGGCGTATGACAAATCCCCAAGAAAAATGTAGGCCCTCATGTGCTGTTTATTTGGGGATAGTCTGTGTTGTGTGTAGTGCACATAAAAACACGAAAAGACTTCTTAATAGCCAATTTGATTGTTATGTGAGAATGTATGAATATGTATTCTTGTCTGTCCCACATATTTTCATGAGTGTCGACGCTCAAAGATGTTCAGTGACCAAATGTCATGAACCAATTCCTCACCACTAAGCTTACGCCGTGTGATTGCATTTTATGATAATGTAACATCATTCCATGGAGCAGAGGGCGCTGTTTCATTTGTCTTGGTCAATGTGCCTTGAGTCTTACTGGTGGACTTTTAACCTTCATGCATTACGGCATATTTTATGGATATTCATGTAACTGAAACCATATCCTTGAGGAAACAGTTTTTAAAAGATGTTCTTTGATGCATTGAATTGCAGGAGAATCTCCTTGACTTAATTGCTTTAAAGCTTTATTGAATTTGAAGTTGAACAGCTTCCTGATGGTTTTATCCCTTCTGACGTAGCAACGTTTATGTTTAAATAACTCCGATTCAATATTTTTCTGTAATGCTACGTAAAAGAAATAATAATTTTGTCATTTTATGATCTTTCTTTATGTCATCCAATTTCTGTTGCATATTTTTATGTGAGGCTTTTGGGCTATAGTTTTTAACTAGTCGGATGTTTTAATGATTTATGTCATTCAGTTGATTTGAATGCGTCTCATACCCCCTCTATGCAGAGATTGTAAATCTTTGGAAAAACAATTTAGTGTATTGATTGTGCCAAATGCAAGCCCTTACTCCTACGTATATCTTTACCTGGAAGTAACTTACAATATTCTTTATTTGTCATTACATTGGTACTTTTGACTATTTTTAGTAGTCCAATAAATGAATAAGCAATATAAACTAATGAAATATGGGACAAAGTAGTCACCTGTGTGTGAATCATCACTACTTCATTACTTTGTGCCTTTCTTGTGAGGGAACTTGATCTGCTGTTTGGATTATGCTAACTGCCCGAGGTACAACCGTCATAGAATTCTAAGAAATTTTAGGAACAATGTTGCCGTATAGGTCTTAAACTAAGAACATTTATCCCCTTGGTGTGCAATGAATGTGTTGATTAACTTGGTACTTTGTTGTCTGTGTACTTTCAAAGCCACATCACATGTTGCAATAAACTTGCACAAATTTATTTAATTCCCTGTTTTTTTAACATTCTTACCGAAGTGTAAATTTGAACCATTTGTGATTGTTTCATTTTATCCTGGAATATCTGGGTCAACGGTTGATAGGTGTACTTACGTTGTGCCTTTTGGTGAATCCTGTCTTTGAGGATTGCTTGTATTTTGTGACAAGAATAAATTCTAAATGTATTTGTTCTCCAAAGTGTGATCGCTACCATCATCTAGATCCTTAGTATTATCTCGCAAATCGAAATTAAAAGTGATTGTGTGGTTGTAGTCAGAAGTAGAGTTTGATGGATTTCACCTTTTATGTGGAAGTAGCCAGTGAAATTGTTCCATGTGCATGTGTAGTATAATGTGTCACTCCTATCAAATTCGTTCATTATCAGTGGTCAACAATACCTTTCACACCTCATGGCTGCTGTTCATTATATTTCCCAACTTGTTGTAACAGTACAGGTGCATTCAGAGGAGTGAGTTGGTACATATTTTATTTGTTTATCTTCATTACAAAACACATTTTGTTTTGAATGTCAGTGTCTTAGTTTGTTGCTTGTTCTAGCATGGGAGGTAGGTGTTTCTGTACAGTCCTTTCTGTAAATATTTTTTGTCTAAGAATTATTGACATGTTTACGTGTTTTATTCTTCACATTTCATGATTAGTGACTTAAGATGAAAAGCAGAGTTTAGATATATACACTGAATGTTGCATCATGTTGAATCATTTTATTTATTTTCATAGGTATTTTTGTTGATACTTTGTGCGTGCATGTAGGAAAGAGAAATATGTTTTAGTTCATAATTGTCACATGAGGCAATTAGGACAAGAACTATGCCCAGGGCATTTTTCATATGTTGCATATTTTTGTTTTATATCTAAGGATAATTTATTTTAAGGGAGTGATAGTGGAGACCCAAGATCTGTAGTGATGTTCGCAACTGATATAGTGGATTTATGAAAGTAAAAGTACTTTTAACAGATTGATAAAATTTATGTCTTATCCATATTCAATTTTATCCTGGACACAATCAAGATTTGAGAGGTCACTGTATGTAACCTTATTCAGTACTTACCGGTACATGAAACCATTTTATAGTCATTTACTTGACGAACATTTGTGTGATTCATTTGGAATCATGTTAACTTTGCAGTGATTTCTAGATTGGTTTGCAAGTGCAAAAGACCATGACAATTTTAATAAGCACATACCATGTTTCTGTATTTGATGATTTTTCTTAGGCCACGGCACCTTTCTAGAATAGAGTATTTCAGTTTTCTAAATGTAATTCAACCCTAGATCACTTTTCCCTTCCATCCTTAATACTAATTTGAAAGCAGTTGTTGTGATCTTGCCTGTGGCGCTTTCAGATTCAGACTGGTCTTTAGTCTGCTGGCATTATTTACAGGGTGTCCACAGGCTACCTCAATAATTAACTGGAATGCAGATTTTGTGTGCTCATATGAGAAAACTGAAAACATTTATGGCAATAATGAAGAGCATTTAAAATGTTTTTGTTGCTGCTGTCAAAGCTTTCAACTAAAGTTTGAGGAAATGTCTGAGTAGGTTTAAGGTATGAATTGAACTGAAGTGTGATTGTGTTACATCTGTTGTGACATGCAAGAAATGGCATTTAATCAGTTACTGCGATGAAGGTTTTTAAAATTGTCCAAATTTGTTGTTTGTTAACCTATTGTAGAATCCTTTTTATAGCAAAATCAATCCATATTCTAGATTAGTCACTGACTATGCGGTATGTGTTTTGCAACTCTCTGTTTCAGCCATTCTAAGTTTTCAATCTTGATATACTTCCTTTTTATGTAGGTCTCTTGTTGTTGTTTCTTGTCCTGTTTCTTCTCCTGCTTCATTTAAACTTACTGTTGCCGTTGTGAATCTCTAATTCATCTGTTCATTGGGGAACACAGTTTCACATTCTCTTATAAGGACAGGGCTGTGTTCTAATCAGTGAACAAATAGAAACATCCGAAGGAAAACACCTTTCCATTATTGTCAAATTTTTTCTAGTGTTGTGAGTGAACATTTATAGTATGAAGTTTTGCTAATGCAGATTGTTGATTTAAAAAAAAAAAACACCAGTCATTAGGAAAATAAAATTGTATTGTAGTGATTTCAAAAAGAATTCAAAGTTTCAAAAAGTACTTACATAATTATTCTTGTAATGTCTATGGCAATTTATAGGTCGGCCATGATTCTGGCCTGTAAAGCTAACCCTTCCTTTTCATCTTGATCTTTTTATACATGTGTTTTCTTGACAACCAGATGAATTAAAACATAAAGGGTGTGCGTTCTGCTGAGGATAATATATGGTATGAGCTTCCTATTTTAGGTTGTTTGTGTGGTCCACTTCAGTAGTGCCCATGCTGCGGTTGACCCACAATATCCCCTGATTCAAAATGACAAAAACTGCCTGAAAACTTTCTGTGGGCTGTAAAAATAAGTTGTCGTAAAATCCAGTCATGTTTTGGGATGCACATATATTTTTATTTCACGGAATACTATGATCATGAAGTTATTGTGCCCATATTGTTATTGATCCTAGGCAGTACTCCTTGCACTTTTTTTTTGTTTCATTTACTAATTTTATGTTGCCACTATTATTATTTTTCTAAATCCTTAAGTGTTCATTTCTCTTTGCAAATCGTACGCTGAAAGTTGAGTGCCGATCAATAAAAATAAAAATTTGGAAATTTTTCGTTTACTTATTGTTGATATCAAACCGCACAGCAAATCTCACATTCTCACAGAAATAACGCAATAAATCCAACAAGAAACCATGCATTACAAGAGCTGCTCTGGAAACCCGCAAATCAGGGGTAATGGCAACTAAGGGTGCTCCTGTACTTTTTTGGACCTCCCCTATCGCACATATTTGAACGAAATCCGGAACACAAAATATTTTCCGGTTAAAAACTGGTAAGGCTGCCTTGCCATTTTTAAGAATTATGCCAAAAAAATAAAATTTTGATTTTTCAAGTGCAGCGGTGACCAAAAGGTCCGCGGTTCAAATTTTGACGGTCCGTGAAGCTGAAAACTGTAATGCTGTAAACTTGTTGGGAAGGATGCAGCACCCAGGAGTTAGTCATATTAATATGCTCTGTTTACATCAGCAATTTCATTTATTTGCATGTTGCTTTAGTGGTACATTAAAAATCAGCTGCTTGAGATAGACAATAAAAAAAACTTACAACAGTTCCTGAGACATTCTGGCATTCAACCAATGGAGAGCTGGTGCTAATGCTAAGCTGCTGATATCACTTCTTTTCCTTTTCCAAGAAAACACCTTTGTATTTGAGTACAGTAAAATGATGAGTTAAGTAATTGTGACTGCCACATGCCCAAACAGGAGAAGGAATGTGATACAGATCTGTGACTAATGGGTCAACATCCCACCACAAAGTCTGACAAAAAAAAAAAAATAAAAAAAAAATAAGAAAGTGTCTGCAAAATATGACTCAAACATAAAGCCTGGGGGAAAGGACTATAGATAGCTATCAATACACATAATTGGAAATTGATTGCTGCAAATTAATCAGAATGAATAATAGAAACATTATTTGTGTATTACATTATTTACAGAGGAGTCATTCACTTCATATTTAGCAATCATTGTACAATAAATACACAGATATGAAATAATTCCAGACGTGCAGCCAAAACAGCACAAACTACAACATATGTACAGCGATACAATCTGTGGTTTCACACGTTACTGGCACCTTCATTCTATAAGCAATAAATAAATTTAAGATATTCTCCTGTCATATCATGTCGTAAACATCAATTCAAAACATTGCTTTTCTTTCAGAGTTAGCCAATAAAAGTTGACAAATAACCCTAAACATTTTACCCCACTGTACTACCAAGTAAGGTCCAGGCTTGTCATAACCTAATGATGGCACCTGCCTACACCACAAGATACTACAGAATTTAACAAGATGAACAGGTACTGGAAATCTGACATTGAAGCTGATGCATGCAGCTTTAAGCAAAATAACAAACAACAACAGCAGTTTCTGCTTGGTGAAAGTTGTGGTCTGGGAATAGAATCGTATGAAACATTCAAAAGCTGTAAAGTTATTGTGTATTAAAAGGACATTTCTTGTTGGAAAAATAAATTTTATATGACCAAAAAAGTACAAATGTGTTTGAGAATTACACCCACTACACTTGTACAGCAACCTTATCCATGGTTGTGCTGTCATGAAAACTTCAACAAATTTGAAAAACAACAAAGCAGTAATATGAATGTATGCCAAAATTTTAAAGATGAAGACAAGAGACAGATGACAACTTTCACTACTGAATTTACTGGAATGAGGTTTACTCCATAGAAGATATGACGCTATAAGAATAGTATAGTAGACATGAAGTAAAGCTCTATGTGCAGGAAAGTACACAGTTCATCTGCATTATATTTAATTTTATATTTAATTGATATATTTACCTAACTATCATGACTTGCTGCATTCTAAAGCTATTGGACAGACTACAGTAACTTAAAACTAATAACCAAATGTACAATAATAAAGTAAAAGAACAATAAAAGCTGAAGAAATTAAGGAAAACACAGGGGATTGGGTATTACTTTTTGAATTCAGTAAACCACACATACAAGAAACAACAATCATACAGAAGAATCGGAAGTTTTCTCATTGATACATAAGTAATCTTTGAAAGGCTGAGGTATGTGTAAGATTACATGTGTAAAAAACCTTTCGTTGTACTTCTGAGCCGGTGAGGTCTGACTGACTAAATCCTATAATGATGGAAACTGTCAGCCTCACCTTTCTGAAAAATTGTTGGGAAAATTTCAAAAGCACTGGCAGAAAACTCACATATATTGTCCACTAATTTAAGAAAGGCAATAACTATCACTTAAAGGAAGAACATACACATAATTCTCTAACTAGGTAACAAATGCATGAGAAGATGCTGCCAAATTTTTTTGAAAAATTTCAATACACCTGTTGCCCAGACCTTCAGCACAGTTGAATATGAATAAAAGCTGCCTTTACTAGAGCTCCGCTTCAATTGCACCTCTTTAAAGTGATTGAAATTGCAGTTCCCTATGTGAGTAAGACTCAGGGAATGGAACTCGCCCCTAAAAGAAGCAATGGGTATGTTCACACAAGAAAGATCAGCTTACCCTCTGTCTTGACAAAAGACACAGAACCATTAAGTACACATTGTGAGAATGAAAACAAATCATGAAGTCACAGAAATAAATAACATTGCATCTTTTCTCATGCACTCTCAAGGAGATTGTTAATTGTTAGCACTCATAGGGATTCTTCAAACATATAACAGTGGCAGTACTTTCATTGTGCTCAATAAGCACAGTAGCTTTCACACTGAGCAAGAGGACTGCGTTCAAATCTAAAGCTGGTGCCTTAATGCTCATCTTTGAGTGCATTGGATTCATCTGAAAAACGTTGCCAAGAGTTGCTAACAAAAGCTCTTTTTAATAAAGCTGATCAAATAAATTTTACTGATATGATAGTCTACAGAATTCCACATAAGGAATGACTGTCAAGCAATTATCCATCTGTTTTACTTTGGAAAGGTAGGGTTCTCTCTTTTAACTCTCTTAGACATCCCAAGATCAAATTGAACTTCCACTCACTGGGCGTATTTTACATTCCCACACTTGGATCTGTAGCACACAATCTTTATTTCGAAATGGCATTCAGAAGAAGAGACAAATTCTCAATTTAAGTAACAAAAAGACTCTTTAACAACCTAAGACATAAGACTGTTTGCTCTTTGCTACACAAAGTTAATTGCTATTACCAGCTGTTTGTTTCTACTGCCACTACATACAGCACAGCCTCTAAGAAATATGGTATCAAAAACTGCTGAAGATGGTAGTGTGAATTTGGGAAAAAACCAAGCACCAATACGATGCAAGTTCAGGGATGACTAAAATCTACTTGTACAACCCTATTCCGTAATTGATTTCCAGACCATATAGTGTGTTCCAAAATATTTTACCAGAATACTTAATAAAAGATCTCACACACTACATGAAGAGCAGAGCGTACAACGTAACTTGGCAGTGCAAACTGCCCTATTGAATTTAATCTGTCCATCATTCACTACACACCACTGTGCAAAATGGTTTTCACAGCTCTTTGACATCTGATGACATTCAGTCCACTTCTTCCTTCTGCGTCAACTTGGTCCTTCCTTCTCTTTCTGTCACCATCCTGTTTGGCAGGGTCATGAGTTAGTAAAATACTAGCAAACGCAGGGACAGGATACTCCACAATAAGATGGTCAAGAAAACAGTTTGCACCTTACCTTGACTGTATCAATTTTATGATCTTGTAAGGAGAACTGCAACAGCTCCAAGCAGAAGTCCAAATGATATTCTATCAACAGGGGCTCCACTGCCTGCTCCTGTAACAAACATGAATAAAAAATAAAATTAATACATGACTAATAATAGAGTTGAAGACAATAATTTGTGCACTGGATGAAATGCAACACAAATATTTCTCTTCAAATGACTCTAGTAACTTTAAATTATTTAAATCCTGTGTTCTCTTAAAGTGCATCTGCACCCTATCTGGTTAAAGTTGATATAATATTGATTAAATATTTTAAAAAAATCCAAAGTAAAATTTTTAACTTGTAGAAAACAAATACATCAGTGCTCCTTAGAGAGGCATTGCTTAGAAGATCACAATTTTGGAGACTTTTTGAAGACTATTCAACTTCAGTTCTTAAAAGATCAATTTTCTTCAAAAGGTAAATAGGGACTGGAAACTGTAAGTTTCTCTAGAAAGCATGTACTCTAGGCAAGGCATGGTGAAATGTCCATGGGTCAAAGATAGAAGCTTAGAAAGAACCATGTTCAAGAAACTTTTCTCATAATGCTTGGCCACTATGAATGTGCAAGAATGATACAAATCAGAGGACTGAAATGGATTTCTGAAGAAGTGCAAGAAATGTAAAAAATATATACAAAATTGTGACCTCGGATTTTGCTTAAAAAAAGAAAGGGGGGGCGGGAAGAAGCAAAATGTACATGCCAGTAGCAAACCACAAAACCTGAGCAACCCTCTGGCTGGAAAATTGCTCATAAACTGTGACAGCAAAGTCGGTTTACCAAGCATTTTGAAGCACAGACCACAGACTGCTACAAACACAACACACATGACCACCCTTTTTGAAATTCACACCACACATGTGCCACAAACCATTCTTCGTGCAAAAGAAAAATTGACATCACATAAATTTGACGATGATGACAGAGATAACACACAATTCACACATTATACATTACACACCCATACAGTTTTATAACTGATTCAGACAAAAAACACAGAAGTTCCTAGACAAAATAGAAATAGATATAGACAGAGAACAAATTAGACACATATTCTTTCCATTTAGATTGAAAATGGTGGATATAACATACCTCCTACTCTTGAAGATTCTGCACCCTTAAAGGACTCTATCAATAAAGGGAAAAAAAAGGATAAACAGAAGATTTTAGTTTCAATTAAAATGCAAAAGTAACATTTTCTTAAGCAATAAAGAAACTGGACTGAAACCCTTCAATTAATATGGAACATTAATGAAGTCCCACCCAGAAAAAGAAAAGAAAAGAGAGATAAGAAAGGAACAAGAAAGGGAAAACTTTCTTTTTTGTCTTGAGGTTGCTGCACTTTAAATAATTTGAATAGCAAAATGTTTTAATGCAGGTGTTCTCACCACCTCAAAAAGATCCAATCAATCAATCACAAAAAGCATATTATGGTTACCTGCTGAAAATGGATATATTTGTGAGAGGTGAGACCATCCAAATGTATTGTGCGCCTTCAGCTTGGCCTCATAATCTGCCGTTTCCACATCTCTTAACTCGTATTTCACTTTGTAAATGTTCCCTTCCACAACTGGAAGCTCTACTGTGGGCCTGTGCGCTGAAGTCCACTCAGAAGACTGAAAACAAAAACGAGCATCATAATGTATACACTACCAAAAAACGAAAAAATATCAAGGACATCATAAACGTGCGTTTGCTCCAATCACTTGATTTCCGAATGGCTTACATTCTGCCGCCTGTACATGAGCTCGTATTGGTTGACAGGGGACAAGCTCTCCACCGTCCAGAGCAGCACGGGCCTCCCTTTCTCGTAGGTCACTTCGTCCAGCTTTGCCGGTATCGGTGTTCCTGTGCCACGAAACAAATCATCATATCATAATCGTCATCAATGTGTCAGCATCACAGCTGATCACATGATCACAGCACCCACCAGTCAGGTAGGTGAGTCGCCGCGCGCTGCCTCGGTCGCTCTGGGCCACACAGCCGTATTTGCCCAGGTCGGCCTGGTCCACCCCGTGGATACGGGCCACGTGCCGACTGCCGGCGTAGCGGTCATGCTGGTTGAACTCGTGGTCCTTGAACATCTCGACGCGGGTGCTGCTGTTCAGGGGATGCCCGTTCATCTCCCACGTGACCTGGCAGGGCGGCACGGAGCGGCACGGGGCCACAGATTAGGACACTTTTGTCAGCATCGCCACGTGCTCAAGTCTCTCAAGTTACATTCAGGTATGAATGATTGAAATCTTGGCCTTATGTTAAACTCTTTGTACCTGACCTGAGACTTAAGACTCGGCTTCTCGCCAGAGTTCCACAAATGGGCACATGGACCCTTTCTGATCGAGTTGGGGTGGCTACGAAGAGGCTGGTGAGGCCCTCCACCAATCAGAAGAGGTCATTGGACCCACTTTTTGGAATCCCGACTGCAAGGCGAATCTCACTCGGGTCTCAAATCTCACAGGGAAGGCCAAGTTTTCAAAACAGCCTCTTCAAGTCCCTCAACGCCGATCAATCAATCTTTTTAATTCTCGGTGGCCGTGGCCGTACCTTTGCAGGGGGGTGGGCGTGGACGATACAACCGATCTCGACGGTCTGGCCAATGTCGGTGTTGTACATCTCCTTGTCGAATTCGATCTCGGGCTCGGCTGGAGAGAGTAGAGGACGATTTTATACGGATATACGGAATACAACCTGACTCGAGTTTCGTAGTGTTGGCTGAGGTTGGCTCACCTGAGACGAGTACCCTGAAGGTGTGGTGCACGCTGCCCATCGGGTTGGCAGCCTTGCACACGTACGTGCCCATGTCCTTGGGGGTCAGGCGCTTGAAGTGCAGTTTGTCGCCGTGGTGCACCGAGTGGCCGCTGGGGAGCTTGCGTCCCTGGCACAAGACGCACATTCAGGTCACATTCCCATCAAGACAGTCTACGGCAGTCTACGACACTCCCCTGACCTGCCTTAAATCCTTACCTTCCGCGTCCATGTGACCTTGGGCTCCGGGTTGCCGACGGCGTTGCAGCTGAGCTTCAGCTCGTCGTCTAGCTGGCGGATGATGTCCTTCTCGGCAGGGGTGGCCGACAGGAGGCGTGGAGGCCCTACAAATGTGCTCAATCGCATTGACAACCAACACACACCAGCTACTCTACAGTACGTAACTATGTAACAATATGTACTCCGATGTCATCATCGTCATCATAATTACAATTAGGTACAACAACCACACCGCAAAAAAAAAAATCAAGTTAAGTGAATCACATGGCAAAATGGGACAAATGGTGTTAGGGAACACGTCATGCAGCATGCACTCGATTAGTGTGTGGCTGAGCGCCGCTGTGCGCCGGCCGCGCGCCCCACCCACACCTGGCCAGGGGCACCCAGGGCCCCCGCCACACCCGCGGGCTTGTGACGCGCTCGCATGCGCCGGGTAGGCAACCCGAGTTACGCAGTGCAAGCCGTACAGTCCACCTACAAAACCACACGGAGTCAACGGGGCAGCCACCGGGTTTCAGTTCCAGTTTTCTATTGCAAAGAAAAAAAAAAGCAAAAACTTTTGCTTTTAATTATTTTCCCCAGAACTGTTTTTCTTCTTCTTCTTCTTCTTCTTCTTCTCGGCGGTGGTATTCTAGGTCTGTCCAGGCGGGGTGGGGGTTGCGCTGCTGCGCTCCTCAGGTGCAGAAACGAGGTGGGGTGGATAGTGGGTGCACCAGTGGTGGAGGCAGTGCGGCCAACCCTCCCCTCCTCCCGGCTCCTCCCGGCTCCTCCCGAGGAGGCACCTGTCCCCAGAGCACGTTCACCAACCACACGCGTCACGAGGCTCTGGGACCCGGCTCTGCAGGCTCTGCAGGCTATGCAGCCGCGATAAAAGGGCTCGGACAGGCTGCTGTTCTGAAAACTTGCCATGTCCCATTTGAAATATGAAACCTCAGGTGGACCCAGCTTGGGGTCAGGGTTCAAAAAATGAGGGTGTCACATACCTGTTCTGAGAGGAGGGAGACGTGAGTGGCGGTGGCCAACGACCAGGTCTGCCACTAACCTCCTGGTCTCCCACCAGACTAGGTCTTGTGACCCCTCTTCCGGGATCCTGACGCTCAGGCGAGTCTCAGTCCGCTCTCAAACCCCGAATGCATCGGCAAAGTTTTTCGAAACAGCCCCCTCATAAGCCCCTTGACTCGATCATTCTCGGAGAATGCGCGGCCAGACTGGCCGACTCGATCAAACGAATGAATGAATGAACGAATGAATGAACGCGAAGTACAAACCACCCCAAAGCAGAGCGGGAATGAAGTACATGGAGCCTTCCGGATGCGACGTGTCATCCCGACAGAGCAAGAGCCTGCAGAAGTACACAGCACCGCGAACAGCCCAGCCGTAGCCGGGACAGAACAGGAGGGAGAAGGGGAAGGGGTTGCTGGCGTGCCGTGTGTGCCTGTGCATATGTCGTGCGCCTGTCCCTGCACCTGAAGCCTGACTGTGTCGGTCGGGTCATGCATGGCACGGGGCTGTGGGCAGGCTGCTGCTGCTGCCGCTGCCGCCGCCCCGGCGCGCCGCCTTACCGAGCACGCTGACGGTGTGTGTGACGAGCAGGTCTCCGGACAGCTTGCAGGTGTAGTTGCCCGTGTCGGTGGGCTGCACGTTCCGGATCTCCAGGCTGTGGTTCTTGAGCACGGACACCCGGGAGTCATTGCTGAAGCAGAGTCGGCGATTGTCCAGGTACAGCGTACAGGTGCCGTTCAGCCAGATGATGGTGCTCGCTGCAAGGGAACAGGGCATAATCAACACCAGGGAGAAAAAAATCAATTTCTTCTTTTATGAGCATTCTTTTTTTTTTAAAGGTGCGATGGTTACTTACGGTTCTCCACGACGCAGGGCAGGAGGATGTTGTCGCCGGGCTTGGGGGTCAGGATGACGGGTGAGGAGAGGAGCTTGGGGAGCGGGCCGGCTTTCTCGGGGACGGGGCTGCCGGCCTCCGCACCCTGCTCGTCCTCCTGGTAGCCGTCCTCCTCCTCGGCAGCCTCGCCGGGCCTCGCCACGGCTGCAACATGACAATAAAAATATTTGAATTTGCAACAGACGTAGCGGTTGGTAACTCTGGCAGTGCTCCAGCGCGCCTGCCTCCTGGTAGCACACGCAGGAAAATGTCAACGAATAGTGACAACCGGAGGCGGCGGGTGGGGGGGGGGAGGGGGGGCACCTGCTTGGCAGCGATTCTATTTTCCGTTCCATCATATCGGCAGTTTCGGTATCGTGTTTTCCGCACAACAGGGCGATAGTTTGGGTCCCCCTGCCCAATCTGGGGCCGTGGTCCCACCGGGGGGCGCAGGCCGAGCCCTTGGCGATTGGGTGTCCATCGGCGGGGCACGGAACCAGGTCGGGTGTCGCCGACTTTATTGGACAGGAAAGGCCTTTGTTTGAAATATGACCAAGGCGACAGGGGGGGGGGGGTAAGGGTATCGCCGGGGCAGAGGTAGGCAGCCCGCCGTGCACCGCTGTCCTGGAGGCCAGGGGGGCCCGGGGCCCGGGGCCCTGCCCGCCCTGCTCACACACAGGGATGCCGCTGCCTCCTCACCGCCCTGCTCGTCACTCGCGGACGCATCGCTCTTCGACAAAGTGGGTTGGCATTGGGCGTGCGAAGGAAGGAAAGGAGGGGGGAGGGGGAGGGGGCAAACCAATAGCCACGAGCAACATCCGTCGTGGGCAGCGGCTGCAGCGGCCGCCGACAGCTGGTATACACGCATTCCCAACACCACATCGGGGCCCTGCCAGGGGCTCCCCCCTCCCCGTCCCTTTCCCTTTCCCTCCCCTGCATCCCTTTCCCCGCACGCATCCCCGCGTCAGCCGGGCGGCCCTTTCCCAAACAAGACAAGCGTTTCTCAGAAGAAAAGCGGCCAAGTGCACCAGCGGCGCGCCGGCCAAGGGCCGCGAGGCCAGTCCAGTGTGTGAGATGGATAGATAGATAGGTAGATAGAGAGAGAGAGGGAGAGAGAGACTCAGTGTGTGTCATCGGGAGAGCGAGGAGGAGAAACGGGAGAAAAGGAGGTCCAAAAAAAGGCCCCGAACGCTTAGATCAAACAAGACAAGGGCACGCTTAGACGCACCCACCCGCGCCCGGCCGCGGGTGCAAAGTATAGTCATGAGGTCTGTGGACAGCCCCCGCCCAGGGTGGGACAGAGTGACGTGCACGCCGCCCCGCACACGTGCGTGCGTGTGTGCGTGCGTGCGTGCGCCTGCTCACAGTTCACTTAATTTTATTACTTCTAAAAATTAATTAGTTTTGTAGTTAGTATCGGGGCCGCCCTAGTGGGGACGTGCCGCGCCACACGGACCGTGGCGAGCAGCGGCGGCCGGCCGCCAGGGGGCGGAGTATAAGAAATCACGTTTTTATTATTTAAACTATTTTCCGTTTCACACCGAAAAGCGAGTAAGTGTTCTCACACTTCAGCGTCCCTCTTCTCCGTCCGTTATACGACTCCGCTTTACTGCCGTTTTGCGGCGCTATGTCCCTTATTTCCCGTTGATCGGTGACGTCGGCCAAGAGCATCGCATCAGCCATTCATTAAGCGGCCCGCGCACTAACTTGCTGGCACTGCACTACTCACGCCGACGGAGCGTCATAATTGCTATTAATTATCGGTGCTCCATATCTCTCTCTCTCTCTCTCTCTCTCTCTCTCTCTCTCTCTCTCTCTCTCTCTCTCTCTCTCTCTCTCTGTCTCTCTCTACTAGGCCGCAGACCGAAGGCATCGAACCTCCCAGGCAATTACTATGAAAGAGGTTCACTTGCAGCAGCAGGTGTGAAGTGGAGAGGTGGGCTAAGTTATACGAATTACGTACGGAAATGAAGCTGACGATTTATGGATTCGCTACTCATCTATTACTACAAGACGGGGGGCAGCAAAGGACACTCCCTTGGTCCACCTGTAGCAACACACACACACACACACACACACACACACACACACACACACACACGACGAAAACCAATGTAAATGAGGCAGCAGGTTCACGTCAAAACGGGCCCGGAAACACGGAATCACAATCACAATAAAATTCTCGTCAACCGTTTTTGTCTATTTTGTATGGGGCGCCCAAATGGGCTCAATAAGCGAAACGCAATAGAGCGGCCCGCGCGGCGCTGTGCCCACCAACTCGAATCACAATGTGAATCCGTACGCAGTAACGCAA
The DNA here is from genome assembly GCA_038380765.1 of Odontothrips loti. Taxonomy (NCBI): domain Eukaryota; kingdom Metazoa; phylum Arthropoda; class Insecta; order Thysanoptera; family Thripidae; genus Odontothrips; species Odontothrips loti. Next base: position 11,762,644 of record CM076257.1, on the reverse strand, counting down.
CGAACCGATACACGAAACAAAACCCAGCTCTGTCTGTCTATCTGTCTGTGCGTCTGTCCTCCTCTCTCTTTGGGGTTTATTTGTGGCTACGGGAGCCATACCTCTGGCAGGGCGAACAGCTTGCACGAGGCGTTCCCCCGCGTATTTCCATGTTCAATGAGGTATGCCATGCCCGTTGGGGGAGGGGGGAGGGGAGGGGGAGGGGAGAGGGGAGAGGGGAGGGGAGAGTTTCGCCTGGGGACTCATTTTCCGCGTGGCCGAGCCCACCGTCACCCGGTACCCCGGTACGCACACCGGCGGCAGACCGTCCGAATGGACGCATTGCGGACACTGCCAAAAATCTCCGGAGCAGCCCCCGAAACGAAAGTAAGAAGTCGTAACGAAGAAGAAGACGACGAACGCTGGAGACAGGATGAGAAATCACGTGTTTTTTCGCCGAAAAGCGAGTGATCTTTCCCATAGTACTTCCCCTGCGTTCTTCTTGTTCTTCATCTTCGTTGCGACTTCGTACGTCCGTTTTGGGCTCCTTCGGGCTACTCTATGTATTATTCAGAACACTATTAAAAACATTGTGATTGTTAGCGGGCCAGACGGGCCTGGTAGCGCTCCCGGCTGACTGGGGGTGTCAAGTGACAATGACGCGTCCGGCCAGCTGGGAGGAGTGCCTCGTCTGGACGCTAGGGCGCAGCACACCCTGGACACGGCTGAGAGGCTAGAGCAGTATGAAAAAACAGAAAGGTGACGCGTGGGCGACGGGGAAGTGGAGAGTTGAAGGCGTGTGTGGTTGGAGAAAGGGTGTGCTGGGTTTGCTTGCGGAGAAAAGTGAAAGTGCCCGGGGACAGTGTGATTAGAAGAACGCCAGTGAAGACGACACCAACGGAATGCAAGGAAAGGGCGAGTCGGGCGGATCATGATTAGGGTGCTGCCACTAGGGAATTAGGATAGGGTATAACCAAGTTAGATTAGGGTAGGCAAGAAAGGAGGATCGCTAGGTTAAGGCACCACGTGCGTGTGGTGGCGGAAAGAGGAAGGTTACGAATAAAATGGAAAAGAAAGGTGAACTGTGCCTTCCTTGATTGCTATCGAGAGCCCCTTCAGTCCCTGCCCGCGATGTAAGAAAAATAGAGGAGACAGGAAAGGAACCACCGAAAGGCGTAGACCCTAACATGATAAAATATTTTTTTTTTAAAAGCACGGAAATATCTCCCCCTTTCCGTACACTTGGATCAAAGTCGGTAACCTTGGGAAGTTCAAGACCAAGAACTTAGTTTTTAAGGTCAGTCTAACCTTGACCGAGGTTTTCTGAGTGTGAGTAGGTGACGACAGCAAATCTTATCGAAGGTCTCCCTCTGTCCGGCATGTCCGCGCCCTCGCGTGTGAGAGCGCCGTATGTGCAGCCGTACTGCGGCAAGGCCGGCAGGGACAGCAGGGACAGCAGGGACAGCAGGGACAGCAGGGACAGCAGGGACAGCAGGGACAGCAGGGACAGCAGGGACAGCAGGGACAGCAGGACAGCAGGGACAGCAGGGACAGCAGGGACAGCAGGGTAGTAGGACAGCAGGGACAGCAGGGACAGCAGGGACAGCAGGGACAGCAGGGACAGCAGGGACAGCAGGGACAGCAGGGACAGCAGGGACAGCAGGGACAGCAGTAGGACAGCAGGGACAGCAGGGACAGCAGGGACAGGAGGGACAGGAGGGACAGCAGGGCAGCAGGACTGCAGGGCAGCAGGACTGCAGGGCCAAAAAGAGGACGGTTGCAGCGGCCGGTGCAGCCGTGGGTATCCCTGCTATGGTCCCTCAAGGTCGAGGGGTGGGGGTGGGTGGGGGTGGGGCCGGGGGGTGCAGCACCGGCTGGCGCCATGGCGCCACAGCCACCACCGGGGGGGGGGGGGGGGGGGGGGGGGGGGGAGCGTCCACTCACTTAATAGTCCGGGGCGTCGTCGCATGGTTAGGGACGAGTGCGATAGTAATAGTTCTCCACAGGAAAAAAAAAAGTTTCAAAAAAATGATGGTTTTGGACGCATAGCAGACAGACAGCCGCATGATGGCGCCTGCTGGGTAGGCAACAACGACTTGTGCACGCAGGCGTGTCATGCGGGCTGGCCTACCCTCACAGGCGCTCGGCGTCGCAGCATCCGCAGTTTTGAGGGACGTGAAAAATCAGACTTCAATTTTTATTTTATTTTGGTGGGGGTGGCACGTGGCCATCACGCGATTTTTCATACCGCCTATTTCCGGTCTTCGGTTTCCGTTTTCGAGCCCCGTCGGACACAATGGGCACGTGCAAGCGAGATCGGCCGGTCAGTCGGGGCCTGTCTGTTTATAAGGACGGGCCTCTGCCTCCACTGGGAACGGCAGCAGCAGCAGCAGCAGCAGCAGCAGCAGCAGCAGCAGCAGCAGCAGCAGCAGCAGCAGCAGCAGCAGCAGCAGCAGCAGCAGCAGCAGCAGCAGCAGCAGCGACTGGCATGGCGGCCCGAGATGACAGCGGGGCACATAGCGAGGGCAGAGAGGGTCATGAAGCACTCCAGCCCGCTCGCGCAGCCGGCCAGAAAGAGACCAAACGGTCGTGGGAGGGGAGGGCCTGCCGGAGGGAGGGAGGGGGGGGGCGGAAGTGGCGGGGCTGGGCGTGGCGCGTGGCGTGGCGGGAGCCGGCAGGGGCAGTTCGTTACTACTTTGTAGCTCGGTTGCTGCTGCCGCTGCTACATACTGCTAGTTTTCCGCTGTTCGCTGCTTTACCCGCTCTGACCCTTGGCCGGCCCCGGACCTCAGGGCAGGGCTGCACCGGGCTGCACACGCCCGCACCGCCCCCCTCTAGTGCAGCGAGCAGACCAACCGCCCGCGTACCGCCGCCTACCTGACGCCAGGCGGGGTCGACACGAACTTTGCTCACGAGGAAATAGATTTATGTGACTAAACCTTCCGCCCCTCCCTGTACTACAGTGCACTGTGTGTGTGTGTGTGTGTGTGTGTGTGTGTGTGTGTGTGTGTGTGTGTGTGTGTGTGTGTGTGTGTGTGTGTGTGAGTGCAATGTCTCAGGCGACAGCCACGCCGCGCTCCAGTTTTCCCCCCCCCCCCCCCCCCCCGAGGTGTGTGAGCTGAGGTGCATAAAGCCCTGCCGTGCCGCGGTAATGAATGCCCCGAGATAGCGGCCGGCCCTAGCGGCCGGGGGCGGGGCTGCCCCCGGGGGCCGTTGCAGGGCCCCCGCCGCCCATGCCGGCGCCGTCACCACCTCACCAGAGTGCACTCCCAAAGGGACCAACCTCCACGAACGCCCGCGCTTTTGTTCCCCCGAAAGTTGTCGCTACTAATTTGTAAAGGCAGCGGGTGGCGGGGCGACGCGGACGACGGGTCTCCGCGGGTCGTGGCTAACGGGTCGACGACGACGGCGAGCCTCACGGCCAAACTCCTATCGGGTGGCCGTCAAGGGCCGCAACCGAGGCGACTTCCTTTGGTATGGTCGCCCAAGGATATAAGGCCCCTGAAGTCCTCGAGGAGCCTTGCTCGCCTTGCTGCCTCCCTCCCCAAAGCAGGGCGTCCCCCGGTGTCCCTGCTGCGGTAGACCGCGGCGAGGCCAGGCGAGGCCACCCAGCCGGGGACACCGGCGTGGGCCGACAGACTCACCGGAAGTCCCCCGGCGTCGCGCCCCGCGGCCTGGCCTGGCTCCGTCGTGGCCCCCGCAGCCCCCGCAGCCCCCGCAGCCCCGCGGACGGGTAAGGAAGGGCATGTGTCACTTGGGAATGAATGGAGTAATACTCTCTCCCCGGGCGCGCCGCCCCGCCGCCTCCCCCCCGGCATGACTCACAGTCACCCTCGGCTAATAGTGCGGAATGCAAGTGCGGCTGCCAATCGTGGGAGAGAGAGAGAGAGAGAGAGAGAGAGAGAGAGAGAGAGAGAGAGAGAGAGAGAGAGAGAGAGAGAGAGAGAGAGAGAGAGAGATAGAGTTGCGGTTTTTAGGCGGGAGTTTTGACGGTAGGATCAACTCCAGCGCCCGCTACCAAATACTCGACTGCCAGCGTCAAACATGGCCGCCGACTTCACGCCCGCGCGCGGGTCGGTCTCCGGACTGAAACAAGAAAACAGCGCGGAAAAAGCACAGGCGGCGAGAAAACAAGTAAACAAAAAGACGTGTACGCGCGGGGTTCGTGTTTAGAGGTGCCTCACAATGCACTATTAATCACGCCGTCATTACAGACTTACGGCCTTCTTACGGTCGTTACGCCCTACGCGGGGCCCTACGGGGCCCTACCGGGTGCCCCAATGGGAGTGGCCGAAGCCCTTGGGGGGCGTGGGCGCGGGGCAACAGCAGGGGCAAGTCCAGGAGACGCTGGGACTCGGTCCTCCAGTGGCACTGAGAATGAACATGGTCACGGTCATGGTCATTGTCATTGTCATGGTCATAGTCATTGTCATGGTCATTGTCATAGTCATAGTCATAGTCATGGTCATTGTCATCGTCATTGTCATGGTCATTTTCATGGTCATGGTCACGGTCACGGTCATGGTCATTGTCATGGTCATTGTTATGTTCATTGACCAAATTCTGGGGCGATAAGGGACTTGAGGTGGCTGTTCTGAAAACTTGGCCTCACATTCAAGATTTGAGACACGAGCGTGGCGGTGGGGTCACAGGACCTTTTCTGATAGGAAATGAGGAAGTTGTCAGTGGTCGACTTCAAATCGATGACCTACCACAACTCGCACATCTCCCACATTGTCATGGTCACTTCCACTCAGGTTCAGCGGTAGGGAGTCGCCAGGAGTCGCCGCGCGCTGGCAGTCGCCGTGGAGCGCCTCCTATCCAACATTTCAATTCACTTTTGCCGCGCCAGATATGCATTATTCATCCTAAAGATTCAAAGTCTGCTTGTATTCTGCTCGCGGGCTAGACAGCCCGCCCCGCACCGAGCTACCGAGCGGCTGCCTAGCCTGGCCGCCAGTGCCAACCCGAACGGCGATGTCAATGTGAATGTATGAAAACACGGCGCCAAGCCGGCGAGGAATCCATATTACTCGCGCCTCCTGATAGCTGGGACCGGCGGGGACGGGACACCGCCTCTAGACGGGGTACACGCGGCTCAGTGTATTCTGGTCGACACTCGGCGCTCGAGCACCGGCCCTCTCAGCCCAAACGGAGATGGAGCCAACGTGATATATAGTCGGCAGGGTGGGCGGGGTGGGGTGCTGGTGTGGTGTGGTGTGGTGGGACGGCCGCGAAATGGATTGGAACCGGTCACCCCATGCAGACTGCAAGACACATCACATCGTATCGCGCCACATCGGGGGCCGCACAGTCTTCACCGCACTGCTCTGGCTGCTGAAAAATTTCCTAAACGAATTCGTCGGGGTTAGTGTAAATATAATCCGCGTGACTTTAATTCCAGGGTATGGAATTTTAAAACTGACTACCTACTTCTTTATTTTAAAATATATATCGGTAGGGCAAGTAAATTAAATCACTCTAGAAAACAATCAAATGCAGGTAAAAAAAATACACACCCTCCTCAAAAATTGACACTTTATCCAAAAATTGATATACTTCTAATATTTGGAGTTTGCTATTTTTTTTTAACCTGCTGATTTTTTTCCATCGTGAATTTTTTTTTGTACTTGCACTCACCCCAAGTTTACAGTTTTCGAAAATATTCCTTCACCTTCCACCTTCCATCATTCTCCCCGTGGTTCTCGAATAAGTTTTCCAGCAGGCAACCGCCTCTTTTCTGGTAAAGTTCTTTCTGTTTCCCCGAAGACAAAACTAAATGTGTGCGCTGGCTGTGTGTGTGTGCGCGCGTGTGTGTGTGTGCAGGGGCCGCATGACGCTGATTCACCCCCATGCACAAGTGCACGGCCGATGGAACTCCATTTCTCATCGGCTCGGCACACGCACGGAATAAGTTTGGTCTCCGCCCGATCCAGAAGAGCGGAAGTCCACGGCGAGGGTGGGAAGAGCAGGGGGAGGGAGGGATGGAGGGAGGGAGGGAGGGAGGGAGGTGGGGGACAGATGAGAATGAATCAATTTCTTCACGGAAGACAAAAGGGATATTGGGGTTCGCGCGGCGGCGAGTGGCTTTGCGACGTAAAGTGATGTTCTCGGTGAAATATACTTTGAGCGGGTAACGTGTCCTCTTCCAGCAGTGAGCGGTGCGCTGAGAGTGTTCGAGTCCCCTCGGGACCCCCGGCAGCACCCGACGACACCCCTATGAAATCTCAATACATATCGCGCCCCTCCCCCTCCCCCTGCCTGCAGCGCCCGCAGCGCCCCCTACAGTGCACAACGACCGTGTTTATCCAGCCACGCGTCTCTGCGCCTTGTGGAAATAACGCTCCACCGGGTCCGATGAAGCTCCACGCCAAAAAAAAATAAAAAATAATTAGTTGTCCCAACTAATTTTTAGGGTGGTTTTGGGACAGGGTATATTAAAGATGCGAAAACCAAAATTTCGTTGTCAACAAAAAGTTTGCTGTGTGAGCAAAAAGCAGAAAATGTTTTTCTCCCGCAACGAACTTTTTAGCTGACTCAACAAAAAATTTTTGTTAGCAAACAAATTTAGTCCGGCCAACTAATAATTTTTCTGCGTGTGACGTCAGCACAGACCGCATCACGTGGCCTGTAATTAGTAATCTCATCGACGGCCCCCGCTGCGCCGCCTCGGACCACCCTGGTCGTCTTCACCATCAGTCGCACCTGGGTCTTTCTATAATCTCCCTCAATCACGGGACGAAACCGTAAGTTTCTGGAAGTGATACACCTCTACTGCGCGCGCAGGCCATGTATCAGCGGCGAACGGAACAAAATATCAACTACGAAAATCGAAAGTTTTATTGTTTTCTGGGGTGCGCACCAGATTGTGGGAGCAGCGATCACCATACGGAGGTCCCCCCCCCCCCCCCGAAACAACACCCCGCTATGCTGCGCTATTGCCTGCGGCTATATCGCACCTGCAGGCCCAGATGAACCACACAGGTCGTATTCCATAATTACGGGCTCTTACTGGTAAACATACACACACACACGCACACACACAAACACGTGAGACCGAAAATACAATAGAGACCACAGGCGGCAGCAGCAGGGCGAACAGAGCGAGGGAAGAAGAAGAAGAAGAAGAAGAAGAAGAAGAAGAAGAAGAAAGGGTGAGAAAAGGAAGGGAGATCGATTAAGAAAGTGTGACAAGCAGCAGAGTCTTCAGTGGTACACCCGTTATCAGACGACCCTTCTCACGACATAGATCCATTCACTGTTTGAGTTTGGGCGAACGCCATTTGGCTCGGCCCATGGCTGTGTCCATGCGGAGATTTAAACAAATTACAAACGGGACGTTCCCGTGTCAGTGCCACTGTGCGCATTTTCTATTTCTTTTCACAACCAGATCGAGCTTGTCGGCGCAAAAAGTGTACGAGGGTTCGAACGCTAGCCGTAATGGCCTCGACAGAATATCCGATTAACTCGCTCGGCGGCAACCCTTTGACGCGGACACAAATACACACACACGCACAAATGTTATGGAGAGGGATCACGCGGCGAAATGCAAGGCCGAAGCACGGATTTAAAAAAATAATTAAAAACAGCGTTACTGGTGATGATAAATTATTAACAAGAACTTAATCTCCCCTTTTCACACAGCAGTGCCGCGCGGCGGGGCCATATAAAAACAACGAAGCGTATAGCGGTCCGCGCTAGGGAAGGTCATGGCGGCGGAGGGAGGTGCTCGCCGACGTTGGCAGCTCGCCGTCGGCCTCCCCTACCTCACCCCTTCCCGTCGTCTTCCCCTCCCTCACCGCACCGGGGGAGCGTCCCGACGTGTATACATCAGAGGGTCGCGTCAAAACAGAATATGCGTGTCACCGAGTGTGCAGCGACCGGCAGCAGCCGGCAGCAACCCCCGGCAGGCAGGGCTGAGGCCACCCCAACCCCCGGCAGGCAGGGCCGAGGCCACCCCAACCCTTCTTAGGGCAGGGCAGGTCCCCCCACCTCGCCACGCCCACCCCGGCCAACGTGTTCCCACCGTCCCCGGCGGCAGCGGCGTCCTACCGGACTGCAGGGGAAGGGTTGGGGGTGGGGTGGGGTGGGGCAGGTCAAGGGGTTGGATATATGGTACTTTGCGTTGGCCCCCGCGACGCCACGGGTCCGGGAAACAGATTTGGAGGACCCTCCGGTCAGAGTCCCTGTCAGACACCCTGTCAGAGACCCTGTCAGAGACCCTGTCAGAGTCCCTGTAAGAGTCCCTGTAAGAGTCCCTGTAAGAGTCCCTGTCAGAGTCCCTGTCAGACACCCTGTCAGAAGGGTGGCAGGCCGCAGGATCCGGGACAGGTCGTCAGGTCCCGCTGTGCACCCTCATCCAAGGACGTCCCCGGGGCCCGAGGAGGGGTAGGGGTCGGGTAGGGGACAGGTATGGCAGTGGCCGACCAACCCGCTCATCTAGCCAAAGGGTTCGCACTATCTAAAAGTCTTTTTAAGGCAGTCACTGTGACCAGCTTTTTACAAGCGTCAGGTTAAGATGAAAAGTATTTTGTTGAAATAGGCTAGGTTCATTAGGTTAGGTTGTCAAGGTTACGGCAAAAAAAGTATTCGTTCAAACAGGTTAGGTTAGGTTTTTCGCTTTCGCGGCGGCCGTCCAATTAGCGGCGGTCACGTGGCAGCCCAGCCCGAGATGCGGCGTGCTGAGCCGATGGGAGCCGATGGCCTGTGACGCAATCGCGGGCTCGGCTGCCATGAATGGACACGTCGTTCTGTCCTCGTCCCTCCGACTCCATCTTAGGAGGGAGGGAGAGAGATAGAGCAATATCGCACGGAGTTATCACGCTCAAAAGGCGCCGCCCTCGCAGGGGCCCGCGGAGTCGTTTGATCCGCCGCGGCTCTCTGATAGCAAGCAATAGGGTATTCCGGACTCCCTCCGGAGTTCCGCCGGAATACGCTATTTCGAGCAGTCACGTCAAAAAAAAAAAAAGATATTGCTCGACTGCAAATAGTTTCCAAGTTTTCCAGGGAGCTACCCGAAGGCTATACCCGAGAGAGCCGTTGCGTTTTGGAGCGGACTGTCCCCGCGGCGCGGGCCGCTCTTATCTCATCACGACCTGCCCATGGCTGGGTGCCCCATGGCAACCGGAAGTACAGTCCCCGCCAAAGACACGACAGCGTGCGATATGGATGTCATACGCGGGGTACCTGTTCGTGGGGGGAAGCGGCAGAATACAGAAGCGGGCCGTGTCGCCATGAGAGCACGGCAAACCTCCTGCGGGAGGGGCAGCCAGCGGCGGCCAGCCGACGGCCAGCCCAGCGTCCCGGCTATCGCAGGACGCAGACAGACAGAATATTAATAAACACTCGCCATGTATAGCAGCGATCTCAGCGGGGAGGCGAAATAAAACGCAATGAAACGCGAAATATACAACGAGACAACGGGTTCATCCATTATTTTGAATGGTGACGGCCTTGAGGGGACAAATGCCTCCCGCCAGCAGATGCCGAGCGCAGAAAGGCCGCCAGTGCAACACCGCGGCCAGGAATTCCTGACCGCGAAAACAGAAACGTGCTGCAGTTCCAGCCGGCTGCTGCTCTTGTACGACACTGTCATGACCAGGACGCGTTAAAAACTTGCCGATGCATTCGAGATTTGTGAGTCCGGAGTTGGGAGTCCGGGCGCCAAGCTCAGTCTTCAATCTTCAACGTAAGCCAAAGATTTCAAAACAGCCTCCTCTCCTCAAGTCCCTTATCGGTAACGATTACAATTTCTTCATTCTCAGCGTACGTTCAGTGATGTACCCGAGGTGCCCCGAGGCCCGCCAGGATCACACCGTGACTATCCCCACATATACAAGATAAAAAGAGCAGACGTTTTCGGAGAAAAGGGATTCGGAGAGACGCGTATATTGTAAACAAGAAGCCACAAGTCTTGAGAGAGATAGAGAGAGATAACCAGAGCGCACGTAATACCTGAGCTAACTCCGATAGCGTACAGAGCCAAAAGGCCCCGGACGCTGTACTGCTGTACTCGCGAACAAAAGGAGATTACCAGTCTCCTCTGCTACCTGAGTGCCTCCGCACGGACCTATGCATGCACCTCCTCTTTGCAAATGATTTGTCGCCAAGCGATGATGAGTTAAAAGGGTTTGGAGATGGGTTATCGTGTAGCTCTATTAGTTCCAAAGAGCTCGGCCTTGTCTCTACTGCCGTCCCACATTTTCCTGTAGATGAGCTCAACCGGGAGGACTCGAGATAAGCGTAGCTGATGAATGGAGAGGTACCCCGGGCGGCTGAGCGGGGTACTGGTCCTGGGCGCCCACACGAGGAAACGTCGGCTGCTCCAACGAAAAGTTGTTTTCAAAGATGTTTGTTACGGGCGCAAAAAGGGTGTTAGATTTTGCTCTTGCAGCCTATACGTACCTTCGTTGGGAGCAACTAACCTTTCGTCGGTGCAACGAACAAAATCAGTTCCCCAAACTAAATTAACTTATTCTCAGAAACAAATTTACGGCTTGTCTCGAAATCAAATGAAAAATTAGTTGCGAACACTATTTTATTTTTGTTGGTTCTCCGGCGTGCAGCAGACAGCGCGTTCAAGAACCAAACGAACGACGGGGTGCGGCGGGAGCAGGACTTTTATCGACACTGCCGAGGAGAGGGGACCTTGTAAAAGCGCATCGCGGAGATTCGCTGCCGAGGGCCGACATGTTTTACGATTGTTTTCCCGCGAGCCGCTTTTACTGAATGACAAAAGAGAGGAGTGGGAGGGGGCGTGGCCCCGCCGGCACCGCCTCTAACCACGTGACCAACCGTTCATAAATCCTCTGGCACCACACATCAGCACGCATTCCTGGATATTTCAGAGGCATCACGTCGTCGTTGCGCGGCTGCGAATTCCGGTGACGTCACCGCAGGAGAGAGGGAGAGAGAGAGAGAGAGAGAGAGAGTCAGACAGACAGAGAGAAAACGAAAAACAGACAGAGAGACATGCCACACCGCAAGCGCCCCCTCAAAATAAAACAGGGCTGATGTATGACAAATTTATAACCCGTCCACGACAATATGGCGGCGTTTATGTGGCACTGGGGATCATCATTAGGCTCAGCGTCACTGCATACGTATCGGGAAATTATTCAAATCCCAAATCTGTGCTATCGGATCCGTAATATGCGATGACTGTTCTGAGTCGTGCCGCTGCCGCGTCTTTCCCTCTCTGTTCTTGTTTCGCAGACCGGCGGCACGGCGCCGACTCATCATTGGACAACGAATCATGATCGGCGGCCTCGGCCTCTCGGCCGACGCGGAGGTCCCGGGTAGTCCCGGGTCCCAGGGGGACGTCACAGGACGAGTGCAGGACTCCGGGGCACACTCGGGGCACGCGGGCCACAGCCGGCAACGGAGAAAAAGTTTGAGATGCGCACACGAATGAAATGAGACAAAAAGGAGGACGGACAGTCGAGGAGAAAAATGACACCTATCAGAGGCGGGGGCCAGGGATGGGCTGGCCCTGCTGAGACCCTGCGGGCTGTGGGCCCCTAAGGGGCCCGGGGCCCAGGGCGATCCATCACGGCTCCAAATCACTCTGTGACAACGGGCCGACCAATCACCGCCGCCCCCCGCCGCCCCCCACCGCCCCCCGCGGCCCCCGCATCGACAAATCAACATAGCTCGGTGACGGCAGAGGTGTTGAAATGCGACCCGCAGAAACGGAGACTGGCAGCTGAATGAGATGGGCGATAAAGGACATCAAGGATACAGGCGGCCTCTTGGGAATGGCGGCTGATCAGAACGAGACCAATAATCACCGTCCAAATTTTGGGTGATAAGGGATTTGAAGAGGCTCGGTTATTTGGCCTTTATGATTTGATGCAGGGCGGCGGGTCAGCAGCGCCCTCTGTTGGGAGAGGGCCGCGGCCATGGCGTGCTGGACGCCCCCCCCCCTCTCTCTCTCTCTCTCTCTCTCTCTCTCTCTCTCTCTCTCTCTCTCTCTCTCTCTCTCTCTCTCTCTCTCTCTCTCTCTCTCTCTCGCTCTCTCGCTCTCTCTCTCTCTCACCATCTCACTCTCTCTCCTCAGATTTACGAGGCTATCAATTCGCGGGCGGCCGCGTCTATCACCACGATTATCCAAACGACACCAACATAACAACTGGTGCCGCCCAGACCGTCACGGGAGGAGTTTAGTAGCGTTACGCGTTACGGATTTTGTGAACAGTGGCGCGGCAGTAGTCAGCGGGCCTAGCGCCTCAGTCCCAGAGCCGGGCACACCTGTTTATCACCATTCTGCTAATCGACGGACGAGATGGCGTTATCAGCAGGAAATAAGAGAGGGCGCAAATTAAGACCCATTTGTCAGTAGTCGCGATCAGTACCAAGTTAGAGACGGAAGTAAGAGGTTGTAAGGTTGTAAGGCGGCAGTGGAGTGGGGGCGGCAGGTGCCGCAGATGCCGCAGGTGCCGCAGGTGCTGCAGGTGCCGCAGGTGCCGCAGGTGCCGCAGGTGCAGCTCCAGAGGTGGCGGGCCTGCTGGCCTGCTCCCGGCCCCGACACACCACGAGCCCGCGCCCGCACCACGGCCGCGCCTCTAGTTCCTTCGGTGCTGAACTCATCTCTCACAAACATTTCGGGCGTGTCGGAAGGTCGAGGCTGTTGCTTTATTACAAGACGTCGTGTTCCGCGCGAGCAAACGCCACTCTGCAGGCTTAACGGGATCGGGTTACGCTGGCTCCGCTGGCTCCGCTGGCTCCGCTGGCTCCGCTGGCCGACCGTCTCCCCCGCCCCGCCCTAACTAAGAACTGTACACGATGGCTATCACCCTCCACCATGGCCCGGGCCACGTCGGAGGCCCCTAGGTGGACCATGAAGGACCCTGGGCCGGCCTTTTTCAATTTATGTAAATCAACCGGGGGGATGAGGGGGGGGGGGGGGGGGGGAAGACGGAGAGAGGGAGGGGAGGGGAATTGGTCGGGTCAGGAGTCGAAGGCTTGCTGCCGCGCGGTCCTCCAGCCACACACACACACACACGCGCGCGCGCGCGCACACACACACTCTCTCCCAGGACTAGATTCGATACTCGTTACCTTCTCGGAGGGTGCAATAACGCCGTGAGTCGGTGACGTAACGTCACACACACACACACACACACACACACACACACACACACAGCCCACCTGACTGACCTACATCGTGTAGACACAGGTGAGCAGCCGTGCCCAGGCCTGCACCGGCTGGTCCCGCTGGTATATATATATATATATATACGTCGCGTGCGCTGCTGCTGCTGCTACTGCTACTACTACTGCACCCGGTCCCGGGGGGGTCCCCATAGACGGGTCCCTGCGGGAAAGAAAAATCTGGTCCGCTGGCCGCTCTCCCCCCGCCTAGAGTCCCTCCTACCCGAACAGAAGCCGCCATTCTCGCGGCGAAACGCGCTCGAAAAACTTGACCCATCCCCGTGGCCCCGTGGCGCTATTCCGTGCCGACCCCGTCCCCCAAGCGGCCGCCACGGCCCACGGCGCCGTCGTTAAATTTATTTTAGACGCGAACGGCGCGGCGTCTGAGGGCCACAGGCCAGAGCTTCCTTGTGGCTGAGGGCTCCGCGAACCGGACGGAGACCACGGAAGCAGCGGCAAGAGGCGCCGACCAAGAGGGGGTCCCCGCCAGCAGGCAGGTCGGCGACGAAGACGAGGTCCCCCGCCAGCAGGCAGGTCGCCGACGATGACGAGGTCCCCCGCCAGCAGGCAGGTCGCCGACGAAGAGGAGGGTCCCCGCCAACAGGCAGATCGCCGACGATGACGAGGTCCCCCGCCAGCAGGCAGGTCGCCGATGAATAGGGGAGTCATGTTCACCTCATAGTGCTGGGATGCAGGCGGGTGTAGGCCGGGCCGGGCCGTGTGCCGTGTAGGCGTCGGCGTCATGCATGCTGGCTGCTGCTGCCTGCTGCGGCCCTGCCTGCCTACCCCACCCCTCGTCAGGGCACATGCGGGGTCAGCCCGGGGCAGCCCGGGGCAGCCCGTCCCTCCCACACATGTCCCAAAGGCCGTAAAGTACCACGTTGCGCCGTGCACCAGGGTCGCCCTGGCGACAGACGCCCGAGGAGCAGGGCGGCCGACGATCCGGCGACGACAGCGAGCCTTGTCCGTCCGTCTGTCTGCCTGTCTGTCTGTCTGTCTGCCGCACCGACTGCGCTTGCACGCCACGGTTGACAATGCACTGCGATGCACCGCGATGCACTTCACACCTCGCGGCGCCGTACAATGGCTGCGCTGGCTGTGCCGGCCGGATGCGGCGGCTTTGGCTGTCGCTGTCGGCGGACGGCGGACGACAACACCAGCCCGTGCCGCACTGGGCTTGTGCGCACACAGAGAGAGAGAGAGAGAGAGAGAGAGAGAGAGAGAGAGAGAGAGAGAGAGAGAGAGAGAGAGAGAGAGAGAGAGAGAGAGAGAGAGAGAGAGAGAGAGAGAGAGAGAGAGAGAGAGAGAGAGAGACTGTTGCCAACTTTGAAAAAAAAATCGTAAATAAAGTAATCCGAAACGGAAGTTGTCTAACGAAGAGCGCAAGGGAAGTATAATGACAAAATGGACGAGTATCCCTCGCCTTTCGTCGTGATTTCTCATACTTTCTCCCTCCAGCGATCTTCTTCTTCGTTACCCCTTCTTACTTGTGTCTCGGGGCTTCTTCGGAGCCACCCTCTTTACGTTCACTGCGTTTGCAACGCGGAAAGAGCTTCACAATTCATACGTCGGCTCTGTTCTATTTTCACACTGACTGACGGTGAGCACCGGTGCCGTGGCGGTGATAGGGCAGTTGTCTGGGTGAGCGGGGGCTGTGGGGGCAGTGGGGGCTGCGGGGGCTGGGGGCTGCGGGGGCTGCGGGGGCTGCGGGGGCGCGCACAACACACACCGCCTGTTAGCACCGCGCCGCCGGGCCAGGCTAGCCAGGCTGGCAGTGACTCGGCTGTTGCCATAAACAAATACGCCTGCTTGTTGAACACACCCCGGGTACCCGGCGGCGGGATGGCGGGTACCTGCATACCAGAGGGGTACGGCAGCGCGAGCCGAGCCGAGCCGAGCCGAGCCGAGCCGAGCCGAGCCAGGCCGAGCCGAGCCGGGGCCCGGAGGCTGCGACGCGCGGGCTGTTTTCAAACAACTTCACGGAACTTGTTGCACGCCACCCGCACGCACACACACTCACGCACACACACGCGCGCACACACACACACACACGCAAACACACACACCTTGGTGTGTTCCGGGCCCGCGGCCCTGCGGGATGCACGGCAGATGGCCGTGACTGACCCTCCGGCGAACTCAACTTTTATGACCGAGTTTACAAAGTTAGACGCGCAAATATTATCCCGGCCGCGGACTGTCGCCTGCGGGTGCGGGCCGCAGAGGGGCAGTGCCAGTGCAGCGAGCGCCTGCGGGGGTAGGCCAGCCCGCTCCACACGCGCGCGCGGTGGAGTCGAGATTGCCTACCCACCAGGCGCTATCCAAGGCGGAGAAGCACCCCCCCCCTCTCCTTTCATGCCTCAGCAGAGTTTACGGCGTTCCATACGTTCCCAAATCTGCCTTTGTAATGCAGCATAAAATCAATCCGCCAAGATAGCTTCGTTCCGAGTTCGTTCCCTATATACGTACCACCTCTTCTTTTCCTTCTCTCTCTCTCTCTCTCTCTCTCTCTCTCTCTCTCTCTCTCTCTCTCTCTCTCTCTCTCTCTCTCTCTCTCTCTCTCTCTCTCTCTCTCTCTCTCTCTCTCTCTCTCTCTCTCTCTCTCGGCCTTTCGTGATTGGCACTTATACTGCAGAGGTGGGGGGGGGGGGGGCGGCCAATAATTGCTTGCATTGAGAACAACGTCTGCGTTTTCGACGGTATTGCGGCCGCCGCTTCACGATTTACTCTCGGTATTAATTGCACATTGTTATTCGACGGCAGATCTGTGCGGCGTTTTCGCTCGGCGCCATTCCTGGCACGGCACTGCAGGTGTCTAGCATAATGGTTCACAATTATCCTTCGACTCTTGCCATACAATAACAAGTTTCTCTGAACAGACACTATAGAAATAAAAATAGAAAAAAAAAATCGCAGCAGGTGCCAACGTAACCCCAACTCTAGTCAGTTCAAAATAACCAATGACTGAAAAATGACTGGCCCATTCATGGCGCAAAGCTAGTTCATAAATGGTTCTCTGGCCATTTTAGAATAGCTGGAAGCGATATTTAAATTAACAATACTGTTTGAAAATTGTCGGCGTCAATCATTTTCAAATTGGATCATTTTTTTTTTTAAACTGTGCAGACCGTGAACCGCCTCCACCGAAGGCTTATTCTGCGCGGGAAAAACTCTTCCGCAGCAGACGACACAGTCTTGCTACAGCCAGCTGCACAGCTGCACGCACACCTCCCCGCGAAGGGTTTTTGGCGCCTCGGGCAGGACAGGCGCGCGTCCGAAAACAGTCCCGCATTACGCGCTTCCTAATACATAATTCAAATACCCTTCCGCGCCGAGCTCAGCACTACTGCTCTTGTTTTTCCTGTCATGGCCATCGCCCCCTGCGATACCATTTTCGTGAGATGGCCGCATCAGTCACGACCGAGGGCGGCGGTGGCTTCCGAAACAAACACGAGTAGCTCCCCCCCCCCCCCTCTCTCTCTCTCTCTCTCTCTCTCTCTCTCTCTCTCTCTCTCTCTCTCTCTCTCTCTCTCTCTCTCTCTCCCTCTCTGCTTCCTTTTCTACTGTCGATTTATCTCAAAAGAGAGAGAGAGAGAGAGAGAGAGAGAGAGAGAGAGAGAGAGAGAGAGAGAGAGAGAGGAGGGGGGGGAGTCGACGGCGTGGGGCTAACGATCTTCACGCTAATCAGCTCAGAAGCTAGTTGGCCAGAGATTGCCTCCCAAAAGGAAGACGAGCCGCCAACGACAGCCGCTGCGCTGACGCTGCGCTGACCCTCCGGGATGGGATGAGGAGGCGGCCAGCGGTGAGAATGTGTTTTTGTCACCAAAGATTGTCGGCTCCAGATTGCCAGAATAGCATGCCAGAAGGAGGACCTCTGAACCGAGTGAATTGACTGAAGCAAACGCCGCAGGGCGGATGAATTTGGTGAGTTTCGTGCGACGTTTATGCGACAGTTAAAAATTCATTGATGATTTTCAATTTTATTGTTTTTTTGGGAGGGGGGAGGGGATTTTTGTGGTAAACTAAGCGCTTGAATTTTGACGAAATTTCGCGATGGTTGGTTCACCGTCAGCTCTGAAGGTGGGTGTCGGTAGCGTTTTTGGCCGAGTTTTTAAACGCGCTAAGCGAGTTCACTTCTGCTGAGCAGGCGAAGCGGTAAGTTGCCTGGGAAACTTTTCCAGCGTTTTCGGGCCTAGAGCCAGGCCAGGCCAGGCCAGCACAGCTCAGCACAGCACAGCACAACTCGTTCAGTGCCAATCCTATTCCGCCGATGCCGAGCGCTGCAGTTCGGAGCGAGTGCCTGGGTCTGCACTAACGAGCCAGACCCCGGCCAGTTTGAGGCAGGCAGGCTGCGCCCTCTCTACAGACCCCGGCCAGAGTTTGAGGCAGGCAGGCTGCGCCCTCTACAGAGTCTGACCGGAGTTTGAGGCAGCCCACCGCCCTCCACACTTTCTCCAAACGATATTGGCGTCGCCGCACCGAACATTCTTTATGCCTTGTTTTAATTCACGAGGAGCCGGAATTTCGCCTTCGACGACCGCCGAGACTCTCTCACTTTTCCTTCCGTTTCCTCGGATCCTTTTTTAATCACGACTACGACCACACACTGCTACACACGGGCTGCAAATGCAGCAGCTTCCAAAAAGGCGTTCCCTTTAGCATTTCCCACAAATTTTAAATCATACCCGCAAGACTTTTTTCTTTCTTTTTTTAGCGGATTCCTGTATCAGATGAAACGACTATGAATTTTTAGAAGAGTGCCTCCGCATGGGGAAAATTTGGCGAGGAGCGTTGCTCTGTTCCTTTTTACAGTGGAACAGTAGGACGGCAAAGAGACGGCCTCGCATCGCCCTGTCCACACACACCACACCGAGGTGCTACTTGCTACTCGTGACGTTTGTTGTAATCTCGTTAGGGGCCTGGTCTGAGGGGGCTGTGGGCCTGTTGGGGCTGTGGGGCCTGAGGGGGCTGTGGGCATCAACTTATGGGGGCGAACAAAAAGCAGACAACACACGGCCGCTCTCAGTCAGTTTTGTCGGCGAAAAGTGATTTTAATTTTTTTTTAAATTTAAATATTTTGATGACCCACCTGACTTTTAGTTACCCCAACGAAACCTAAGTTCTCACAACTAAACGCGCGCTGCTTGTCCCAAAATCAAGGAAGACATTGGTTGTGACAAGAAATAGTTTTGGTGTGTGCACCGCAGCCCCTGCAGCCGATTAGATCATCCCATCCGAGCCGAACCGATTGCATGGCTCCGCGTGGCTCCGCATGGCTCTCTCTGGGCACGGCCAGACACGGCGGCTCTGGGAGCGATCACAGCGGAGACGCGTGTGGGAAACATAAATCGCGGCCCAGACGCGCGTGTCCCCCGATAAAACAGCGGCGCGCTGCCCCTCTCTCTCTCTCGCCCCCGCGCGGCACACGCAGCGCCCCGTCTCTCTCGCTCCGCATGAGTCCTCTCGAGTGCGCCTGTGCAACAGAGTCCGCAAGGGCCACTTCCTTAAGGGCCGCGGGTGCCAGAGACCACTGCGGACGTTTTTGTGATCGACGAGATAGGGAAATAGTACGTGATTCCGGAGGAATTTCAGTTAGTTTCGGAGGATGAGTTTTCGATTGAATTACAGCGGGGAACGGGAGCGCTCACCGTCCCTGGGGGGCCTCTGGACTGGGGCACGGATCTCACCTGCAAAAGAGGAGGAAATCAGTTAGAGCGGCGGACAGGTCAAGATAGTGAGAGGCGAGGAACAGAAGGGGCCGCTGTGCCCCGTACCGTGATTGGCATTAGAGCTGCGCCACTTTTTACGACGGTTTTTATAAGCTGGCGGGCTCCACTCACTTTTCCACGCTTCAAAACCTAGTAACACGCTGTCAACTTGAAATCGACAAAAAGAACCCCGCTGATTTTTTTTCTATTGAGTGATTACGTTGCACTGCGATTGGAAAAAAAAATCATCGGCCAATTTTGAGCAACTGTTTTGAAACCTTGGCCTTACATTGGCAATCTGAGATCGATCTGAGACCCAAATTAGACTCAGATTGGCGGCAGTATTTCAAAGATGGAGCCACATGTCCTGAGTGGTATCCCCCATAGTGACCATCCCAACTCGTACTTTCTACGGTAGGTGACCCCATTGTTTGGAATCCTGGTACCAAATTGGGTCTCATTCCGGTCTCAAATCATACGTTGAATGGCGAGTTTTCAAAACAGCCTCTCCGGTCCCCTTATTGCTCAAAGTTGTGCGATGATCGTGACTCGTGCTCAGTGTGGTCACGTGACTCTGTGTGTGTGCGTGTGTGTGTGCGCGCGTGTGTGTGCCCGTGTGCGTGCGTGTGCGCGCACCGGCTCACTAGCGGTTCTTTTAATCGGCAGAATGGGATGAAGGCGCCGAGCCGCTGGTAATTAATAGAGTTTGCCACGCCCAGCGCGGCGGCAGCAGACGGAGTGCCACAGCAAGGCGGTGCTACTGCTGCCGCCGCCGCCGCATCGCGTGTTGTGGAGGGCGGTGCGTCCGCGGCGCAGCAGCAGGAGCAGTGCGCATGCGCAAGGCGCCGCCCAGAGTCCAGCGGGGCGACGGCCGGGGAGTAAAAGTTTATTGAAAGTAATGAGACGGTTTGGTGCTGCGTTTGTGTGCTGTTGGCTGGGCTGGGCTGGACAGTTCGCGGCCAGACGGCGTTCGCGACAGCAGCGCCAGCAGCGCCAGCAGCGACAGCCCATGGCGTGGCGGAGCAGCCAAGGTCAATGCACCGCTGCCGCCCCGCCCGGCCCCGCACGGCCGCGCCCCCTACACGCGGACACCCTGGAAAAACATAAGAGTCCTTCGGGCTAAATTTAATGGCCGTCACCGACAAGTCGTGACCTAAAATATGTTTTTTTTTTTTGTTTTTTTTTTCCCGAAACATTTCTAGAAAAGTAGGTCGCCCGAATATCGTCGTGAGGTGGCGACTTATTCGACGAAAGGAACTCGGCGTCGTCGAACAGAGTGGGTGCTCCAGAGAAGCCCAAAACGGCAGTTTGAGACGTCGCAACGAAGACGAGAGCCTAGGGGACGTATGAGAAATCGAACCCCGCTGCAGTTCGAAAAATCACGCGATTTCTCATCCTTTCTCCAGCAGCGCTCTTCTTCTTCGTGACGACTTGTTAACTTCCGCTTCGGGCCTGCCAGGTGGACACAGACAAGCACGCGAGCCGAGCGGAGCCGAGCGGAGCCGAGCGGAGCCGAGCGGAGCCGAGCGGACATGGGCCAACACCAACGCCCGCCACAGCCAACCTGTGGCATGCACGCCGCAGGACAACGAGACATGCACTGCACTCCACCCACCACTCGACGGCTGGCAGCACGCACACACGCACACACACACACACACACACACACACACACACACACACACACACACACACACACACACATTTGGAACAAGGCTGTCCTTTGAACACGCGGGAATCAGAAGAGGCGTGCCTACAATGAGGAAAAGCATTCCCATGCAACGCGCGCGGTGCATTTCTGATTTATAGAGAGCCTGTGACGTTGGCTAGGGGGGGGGGGGGGGAGAGCAGGCCTGCGGGGCCTGCGGGGCCTGCGGGGCCTTATCAGTCAGACGGCGGGCTGATAAGCGGGGCCGGGGAGCGGCCGGCACAAGCTTCTCATTCATAGGTGTGCCTGTGTGTGCGTGTGCGTGTGCGCGCGTGTGACTTCCTTCGGGAGCCCGGTGTCAGGGAGGGGCTGCGCCCTGTGCACTGCACTGGTCTCTGCCTCGGCTCTGCCCAGTTTCGTTCCGCACCTTGAGGGGGGCGGCGGATAGCAGCCGCTGCATCCCTGCCCGGAGTTGCGTTGGATAAATCACATTATCAGGCAGAGATAAGAGCTGCCCGAAGCCGCTGCGTGGTACAGTGCAGCGTCATCAGAGGGTCCAGAGGGCCCGGCGGGGCCCCACGCCGCGTCTCGGCTCTGGCCGGGAGAGGTCCCTCACTTGTAATGCGAGCACTACCACCATTTTAGATTCTAAGAAAATTCTGTTGTTTTTTCAATTTTTCTAACTTTTCCTGAATTTCTGTATTTTTTCAAACTTCGTTATGATTTCTTACTTTAATTCTTTATATATGTTTATTATTTTTTTGAGGGAGTACATTTTTTTTTAATGAGGTTCTCTCCTCGGGTAAGGCATCCAGTACTCGCCTACACGACACTGCAATGCAGTGCACGGCAAAAAGGGCGGGGGGGGAGGGGACTCCGTTGTCGCTGATCGTTGTCTACAGTGCGAGAGCGAGCGAGAGAGAGAGAGAGAGAGAGAGAGAGAGAGAGAGAGAGAGAGAGAGAGAGAGAGAGAGAGAGAGAGAGAGAGAGAAAGAGAGAGAGAGACAGAGAGAGAGAGGTGCCGGTGGGATGGCCTGGCCGGGACGCTGCGAGTTTTCTGCGACACCCACGCCAGGACTAGGACAGGACAGCCGTGGCGCCGTGCCGTCGCCGATCATGTGTCTGCGGCCAACGCAGACGTCGCCGTGACCCACTGGTACCCACTGGTGGTCCGTGAGTGATGGCCCCTCGGCCTGCCCGCACACACGGTGTGACACACCACACCCACACACAGACTCTCAGGGTCCGTCCGTGGATGTGCACGGCGCGGGGATCGGAAACACCGGAAGCGTTGCCAGAGGTCGGACACGGAGGATATCGGCACGGACAGTCCGGCTCAGTCAGCGGGCCCGTCACAAAGGCGTGTTCCAGGGTTCCAGGGCCATGAATGAAAGGGTCGGCTCCGCGGACAGGCAGACAGACAGACAGGCAGGCAGGCAGACAGACAGATGGACGGGTGGCTTCGTCTCCTTGCACAGCGGAAAAGGGCAGAGACGAGCGGCCCGGCGGGGGGAGGGGATGACATTGTGTTGTTGCGTCCATTGATGAAGAAGGAGGGGACGGAAAGAGAGAAAAGAGACACACGAGAGAGAGAGAGAGAGAGAGAGAGAGAGAGAGAGAGAGAGAGAGAGAGAGAGAGAGAGAGAGAGAGAGAGAGAGAGAGAAAGAGAGGACGAAGAGAAGGCGCAACACTTTGTGCAGAATCATCCGTCGTTGTTAGGGAAGTGGGGCCGGTCCGTGCGGGGCGAGCAAGTCTGCATTCTGCATCGTGGGGCGACTCTCTCGCTGAACATCTCTCACGTGAGTGCGAGAGAGAGAGAGACAGAGAGAGAGATTGTTGGGGTGTGTGCGTGTGCAGAGGGTGTGCGTGCGTGGTGTCGGTACGTGTTTTCCAGGCTCCGCTACACAGGCCAGGCGTTGTAAGCGTGGGTACCCCTCCTTGACTGCAGCAAAGAGTTTGGGCACTGAGAGACGTCCCCAAAAACCCGGCCGGAACACTAAAACAGACATCTAAAAAGTGACAAATTGTTCCATAATGGAGTACTCGGAGAGAAGAAGACGTACAAGAGGATGCTGACGTTGGGGAAAGGATGAAAAATTCACCGAGAAGCGAGTGATTTTTGAAGGACAGCGGGGTGCCGATTTCTCATACTTCCACTCCGTTACGACTTCTAACTCACTTCCGTTAGTGCACCTCCATCTGCAGAGAGAGAGAGAGAGAGAGAGAGAGAGAGAGAGAGAGAGAGAGAGAGAGAGAGAGAGAGAGAGAGAGAGAGAACCAGAGCCGCCCTTTAGCCCTCCTCTGGGGACACGGTACCCACCTCCGGGCCTAGGGCGGCCAGGAGAGGTCCCACAGCACGGCCTGCAACGCGTTCGACACTGATTATATCATCAAGGGCTGGAGTGAGGCGCCCGCTGGCTGCCGGACGGACTTCGTTAATTACTGACGTTATCCTCACGCCGTGCCACGGCCTCCGCGCGGTGTCCCCCATAGCAGCACCACCAGGACTATAGTGGATGGTGATGATGGTGACGTCATCCGCACCAAGTGGCGAATAGAGGATGGTAGTGTGCATCGTGGGGGACTCTTGGCAGTGCGAGAGAGAGGACGGCCTGAAAGAGGGCCGCGCCCACGTCGATCGCCATAATCCAAACACCGCCCTGCCCTCCCTCTCCCCTCCCCTCCCCCTCCGCTCGCCTTCTCCGTCCTCCGTCTCCTCGTTTCTCATGGGAATCGTCGTGTCCGGCTCTCTTTCTCTCTCGCGGTTCAAATACCGACCCGTTCCCACACAGAATGGAACGGGGCTATGCTCACAAAAATTACATGTAGTACGGCTCCCGACGGACTCGCGACGGTCAGAGTTGAGCTAGCGTTCAAGAACACAATTCTTTTACCCAAGATGAATTTTTCTTGATTTTATTCTAGAAACGGCTGGACTCGAGAAAATACACTCGCATAACAGACTTTGACTTTGAGCCCAAGATTCTGTTCCTCTGGGTGGACATCTCAGTGGCTTAAGGTTCGGGGCTCAGAAAAGACGCCATTCATGGACGGCCCCTGACCAACACCAAATGCCAAAATAAAAGAATATAAAAACTATATAAAAACGATATGGGGAGGTGCTCTTGTAATCCTGTACACAGCGTCGCGCGCACCCCTCAAGAGGGGGTGGCCTGGCCTCGCCTCCGGGGGCCGGGGGCTGCGGGAAGGAGGGAGGGGGAGGGAGAGGTTAGGGGTGACAACGGAGGGGAGGAAAATGGGGTGAAGGGCGGCCTGGCGCCGGCCCGGCGCCACTGCGCGCCACGCGACAGGCCGGCGCCATCCGCCCCCCTTCCCCCCTCTCACCCCCTCCCCTCCCCCAATCGAAAGACGAGATGTGCCGAGACGGGCGCTGTAAGGGCGGCTGCACTCAATAAGGGGTACACTGGTACTGGGCGCACGTGACAAACTGAGGGCGCGTTCACCGACGGGTTTTCTTTTACAAAGGTATTAGCGCAGAAAAATCTCGCATGCACCCCGGAAATTTGTAGCAATCATTCGCGGTGCCTCATATCCCGAGAGCACGCACGCACGCTCGATTGTTTGTCCTTTTCTGGTCAGGCGACCACGTCTCTCTCTCTCTCTCCCTCCCTGTCTCTCCTCTCTCTCTCTCTCTCTCTCTCTCTCTCTCTCTCTCTCTCTCTCTCTCTCTCTCTCTCTCTCTCTCTCTCGCTCCAACAGACTCATCATTCACGAGCAGTCGACGAGCTTGTTTGGGAATCTCATGTGTTCCACCCGGGACAGCCGGCCAATAAGGGTCCGTTCGCGTATTACGTCACGATCGGGGGGGGGGGGGTCACATTACATATCAGGCGGACTACGGCCCCGGTTGTCCCGGAGAGCGAGCGCACCTCTCGG